>JADKLZ010005243.1:12766179-12779764 GCA_021533235.1 Biomphalaria straminea | reverse complement strand
CCCCCCCCCCCTCTAGTATGTTGGCCGGATGAATGGTGAGCTTTAGGTCAGGAGAATGCGTTTCTTTGGTGGAGAATGCAAGAAAACGTTTTTTGGCGTCGAGGCTTCGCCCCGAACCCCAATGATTAATAATGAGTTGTAGATTCAGGAGAATGCGTTACTGCAGTGAAGTATGCAAAATAATGCTTTTTTCGTCGGGGCTGTGCCCCGAAATCTACTGATGAATAATGAGCTGTAGATGTCAGGAGAATGCGTTTCTGCATTTAAAGATGCAAGAAAATGCTTCTAGCGTCGGGGCTTCTCCCCGAATCCCACTGGCGAAGCTTACAGCCCTCCCTCAGACTCCAGCTTGCCTCAGCATGACTGGGTTTTTTTCACGAAGGTTACAAAAACACTTCTTTTCTTTTTTTTTTCTCGTAAGTATATATATATATATATATATATATATATATATATATATATATATATATTATAGCTTTTATATAGCGCTACTTTCATGCTTACAGCATGCTCAGAGCGCTTTGGTCCAATCTCATTTGTGGACCAGTGGGGGGGAGGGGGTATCTAGGAGTTGGGTTCCCGTGCTGCCTTTGGGCGCTCAGTAAACACAACTCTGCCCGAGTCGGGTGTCGAACCTCGAGCCCCCTTCTAGGTAGCCAAGCAAGCCAAGCTCACTTAGCCTCTCGACCACGCTTCCCATATATATATGCTGTACACACGTTTATTCATAGGGTTAGGGTTTACTGGGCGTCAGGGTTAGGGTTTGAAAAAAAATCGCCCCCCCACTCCAAAGTTCTAGAGCTAGTGGCTCTGAGGACTGACACCTTTTATAAATGCTAATACCCACTGCTAATAGACTATACAGGATAAATTACAATGGTCTTTTTAGAGTAGGGCCTTACGTAACACTTGACAGAACTCCACGTCATATTCTTACTTTAAGTAGGAGTTCGAAAAAGCCATGCGTGACGCGAAGCCAACTAGACTTACTAAAGTAGCAGAAAACGAAAGTAGAGAGAAAGAGAGAGAGAGAGAGAGAGAGAGAGAGAGAGAGAGAGAGCCTTTGGAAGATAGCGCGGTATCGTAATCGTATTTTGAGAAGTTATTCATAAAAATTAAAGGTAACACATTTACCCTCTTGTGTTTTTTTTTCTCTCCAGTGGGTTAGAAGAAAAAAAAATTTGAATGATCTTTCCACTTTGAACCTAAACCATCCGGACAGAACTAGTTTTTAACAGCCTAGTAAGCCGTCCCAATCCGGAAAAACAAGCAGAATCCGATATAAAACATTTTGAAAGGATTTTTTTTTAAGTGTCACCTCTGTAGGCGGTTGTCTGTTGCGAGTTCTGCAACTGAATAGCTCTGCACATAGGTCGCATCGTATTTTGAAATGTCCCAGCCACGTCAATAATATGCTCTTCAATTGACACACAAAAAGGTGTGAATAACTTACATTTTGATTGCAATATGGTGCCAATGTCAAACTTCACTTTAGAGGTCGTTCGGTCACACGAGCTGGCTCGCGACTTGACACACATTAGAATATTGACAGATGGTGGGGGAAAAAAAACTTAGGGGAACATCCCAAATATGGGGTTAAAGGTCAAGTAAAAAAAAAAAAGGAAGCATTTCTTTCCGATTCTTCCAACAGTACATTGTGTAGATAGAATAAATTATAGGACAAAGTGGGGAGCCGATCAAATAAAAAATTAGTCTTTGGCTTTTTGCTTGTGTCTACGTGTCCTTGAAGTATTTTTGATCTAATCAGTGTTTAGTTCAACTTAAATGTTTGGTGAAACTTGCGTTTAAAAGCTTATTCTGAAGATGTATAATGCTAGGTTACATTAAGATGGAAAGAAACGATCAATATTGTTAAAAAAACGTTTAGTAAAATTATTAAAGATTACGTTTAGTGACAACATTTAGAGACAGTCTACTTAGAATTTCTCATCTTGGATTGGTCATGTATTGTATATTTTTCCCCTAAAAATACACCAACGGAAAAAAAATATATATGTGCTCTGGAAAATATTTCATTTCCACCAACTCTACAACTATCTCTTGACTTCACCTTAACCCATGAGTCTGTTGAACCGTTGGGGCACCACAGCTGATCTGTGGACCACCTTTCTCAATTCCTCTCTGTCTTTTGCCTTCGATGGAATCTCTGTCAATGACAGGCCTGTCCATTCTTTTATGTCTTCCCATTGCTTTTTCTGCCTGCCTATTTTTCTTCTTCCTGGTACTTTTCCCTGAAGGAAGGTCTTTGCGAGCCCTGAGGACATTGTAATATGGCCATAAAACATCAATTTATGTTTTTTTTCGACAGTGAGAAGCAGGTCATCGTTGAACCCAGTTGCCATTGTGATTCTGTCTCTCAAATCTTCGTCTGCGATGCGGTCTTTGTATGTGATACCTAGGATCTTTCTATCACATCTCAATTCCATTACCAGTATCCTGCTCTCTAGCTCTGCATTCAACGTCCAAAGCTCGCAAGCATCCAAGAGTGTGCCCATGACCAAGGTGCGCGATTATCGTGTCGAGGGCTATGCCTTTGTTTTTCTATATTGTTTTGAGTTTTACAAGTGCAGTTGTGGACTGTGTAATTCTGGACAGTAGTTCAGGTTTGATTCCTCCGAGGTATTCAAGACTACTGACACTTGTGCTTGTTACCCCCAAATACGATGTTCTTTTTACAATACCTATATTTAATCGTACCTTCTGTTTGGGCAAAGGGTGGAACCTGGACACGGATCTTGAAAAAGGCTCTAACAACTTTGCTAGAAAGACAGTTGATGTATATCGTTGGGAAAAAAGAATTCCTAACTCGTTGGTCGCACCCAAAAAAAAAAAAACGCTAGTTTGACCGTTTGGAGTTTTCAAAGTACAAAAAGAAATACATTTAAATTTGGCTGGTAAACTAGACAATATGTTTTTTTAACGGACTATACGTCGTAAGTATTTAACATGAAGGCATCATTCATTCAAGAGGTTAAAAAATTATTGTTAAGGAATATTTTGAGCATCGTCTTCTAACACAAAATCTAAGATTCTATCATTGAAATATTATAAAGTCTAGTAGATCTATACATTCGTTGAACCAGGATTTTGTCTCAGTGAGGTAGGGGTAAATTGGGTGGGGTTAAAAAAAAAGGCTCAATTTTTTTAAAAATCTAACATTCATTATTTATTAATAGAAAGATAATCACGCTATAAGTTGTATTGTCGTTATTTAAAAAGTATTTTGTAGTGTTTTTCTATGATAATACTGTTGGTTGGCTCATTATGTGTTTTTGTTTTTCTTTTCGGCATTGCTTTGAATAGCATGATCCGTTGAAATCTTGTCGAAGATCATCACCATATCAGCTAGCTCTTCTTCTGCCCTTGCAAGATTTTATTTATGTCATCCGCAAAGCGCAAGATAGTCTCCTTCCACCAACGCCTTCGTAACTCTCAAAAGCATCTTTCATTTTCCTTACAAGGAAGATATTGTCTAAGTTTGTCTAACGCTAACTGTGGTTTTAAACCAGTCTCCAATGTTAGTGTTTCAGTACACCGCACTAATGGCGTCCTTGTAGAAGTTCTGGATTACTTTTATCATGTTTTTAGTTATGTTATATTTTTTTCCATTGTCGCCAAGACTACCCAATACCATACTCTGTTGAAAGATCGTGACTATTAAATATTAAATAGACCTAGTCATTAGTGAGTTTCTTTTTTTCACATAAATGAATGGTGTGCGCATATAGTTTGACTTTGACAAAACTCCCATTATATTGTTACGTTTCTCTCTCCTTATCAGCACTTCTGTAACCACTGCTCAACTTATACTTTCGTAATATAAGAACTTGACAACAACAGTTCCAAATAATTTGGTTCTTTAATAATGAGTAAATAAAACAACCAATACGCCACAATTGGCAACACAATAAACTATTACAAATGTTACACTGTACATCACCATACGACCTTACTTAACTCTACTGTCCCTATCTCTTGACTCGTACGTTTCACTCGGTGACTCCACCTGGACTGACTTCATGGCTGACTAACAGTCTTGTTCTCCTCGCTGTCCTGAACTGAACTGCCCTGCCTTACACACTCTGGGTCTCTGGTCCACAAAGGCTTCTCGTCACATGACCATAACATGGGTCATATTCACGTGCAAAGTTCATGCCAGTACTGTCCCTTCTCTATCGATATAGCTAGCTAAACTGTATTACTGGACTGTGTCAGATATGTCAGCTGATCGTACAGTTAAATCTGTCGCGCCGTCAGTAGGGTTACAACAATATGAAATAACATATTGAAGAGGTTACCCAACGCAAAATTCCATTGACGTATAAAAAACCCTCTTATATGAAAAGTTCATTTTTGCTGATATCTTCGCTTGTCTGTTCTTGTCCACCCATGCTCAAAACCAAACATTGTTTTAATAAGTAGAGCTAACATTGACATCATCTTTTAAAACGTCACGAGACGTAAACTACGTCTTTTCCATAGTTCTCTGACGTAACATTTCCCTCAGTTAAGCTCCAATCTACTGCACTTCTTTCTCGTTCATTGCCCTCTTGTTCTGACCAATCATCATCCCATTGTCTTGTGGGGATGTCTCGTCAAGGAGCTTCTAGACACGTTGGAGGATTACAGTGAAGCTAAATCACGTCAACAAAAACACAGCTCTATAGTACTCTATACCTTAGAAACCTAAACTTTTCTGGCTAGCAACAAGAAAGTATTTGTTACAAAAAAAGATAAGCTTTAAAAACATTAAAAATCTGAAGAATTTTCAAAAACAATATGGTACTGTAAGCATGCTCCAGGTTCACTTATAAGTATATCCCAACTAACATTACCTATCAATACAGTCCACTCACACAATGTACAGCTTGCAGTCTTATAGCGACAGGCTACCGCCCCCCACCCCCTTAAGGACAAGAAACTCAGAAAGCATCAGAGCGTTTAAAGTAAGTACTTAGCGATTGCTGTTTGGAGCGAGAAAAACTTGCTTTTAAAAAAAAGGTCGGGTTGCTTTAATTTCATTATCTCAAAATGTATAAACAATAACATCAAAATGACATCTAAATGCAATTCAGTGACAAGTGCACTGACTGACGAACTAATTTGTAAAAATAAGTTCACACAGATTTCGTTACAAATAAGAACTAATTAGCACAACCCTTTTTTCTTTCTTCTTTGCTCGTCGTTTTCAGTTGCTGGTGGGATTGTAAAAAGTTGCTTCATATCAACAACAGACGCACTGGAGCACTTATAGAAGTAATAAATGAAAAATTGTTTAATGAATAAAAAGGTGAAATTGCAAATTCAAAAACAGTTGATGTTTATCGTTAAATATTTATTTACCTATTTTAAAAAAAATAAACTTTTAAACTTACTATGTACTATGAAATCAAAGAAATACATTAAAATGTAAGAGTTGATATCGTTTTACTCAACCAACCATTCATTGAAATTATAAATTGGATGTGCAATCCATTCAACACAACAGTAGGCTATACACACACAAAGATTTCGCTACTAACATTTCATTGAATCCTTTTATTGTTAAATTATAATTTGTTTTGATTTCTCTAACGCTTTGGTCATAAAAGGCAACATACATTATTTGTAAGTAAAACAAATCAATAAACAAAGTAAACCTCAAAAAAGTTATAATTTTACTTCAATGATTAGTCTTTGAATAAAAAAAAATAATAGATAATATTTTTAATACTGCGAAAAGAATTCGCTCTTCTTTCTAAATTTTTTATTATTGAAATATAAATTAATTTAACTTTGTAGATCAACATTTAGTTTTCAAATGACAATATTTTGCATCAATTCGATGATCTTTTGCGACAGACATAGTGTAGTTGCTTTTAAACGTCTAATATTGCAGAAGCAATAAGCTCATTAAAGAATTGTCTCTTGCTTTCCAAACATAATGTCAAATAATATCGGTTTTTGTTTGTCTGCAGTTTACGGGACTAATTAGTGGCACATATAATAAGAAGTATTGTGTAATATTTTCTTAGGAAAAAAAATTGAAGCGTTGTGTATGTAGCAGTGTGTGTGTGTGTGTAGAACGTACAATCACTAAGTGAATCTAGAAGCTCTAGAAGAGCTGGAGAGGTTACAGCTAGGTAACTTGAAGGCAACGCCTTGCATTCACCAGCAACCAGTTGAAAAAGTGAAGATTAGAAAAGTTTTTAATGTAGGTAAAAAAAAAAAGAGAGGCAGTGGGGGGATCTCCTTTTTCACGCTACATGGTCACGAGTTTAGAGGCAAATTATTTTTTTTATTGCAATAAAAAAAACACTGCAAATATTTATTTCTGGTTTGAAAAAAAAAGTTAATGAAACTAGAACGGACCGGATAGAACCGATGCAATGACGAACCCCAAACGACCCTGTCCTAAATATAAGTTTCATGTAAGGCCATCAGTATTTGCAAACACACACACACACATGTTGCAGACATAAGCACACATACACATTGAGTTTAAAGGTCCACATATTCCTAAACACACACACAGACATATGTCGTCTTTCTAAAAATAAATTATGGTATCCGTTTTTATGTATTATAGCGTCCTTAACCTCTGACCTGTATGCTAGACTGTTTTAACGGTTCAGTGAACAGGGGTGATTTTGCATGAACTCTGCCAAAAAAAAAAGTTTTTCTGCAGACGTGGTTTTATTGAGCAGTAAGAGTACTGTAGTAATCTTATGGCACACTAGACACCGTAACTTGGGTATGACACGCTAGCAGGGCACCAAGCCCGGGGTCCCAAAAATATGTTTGCTATCCGCAAAGATATTAGCAAAGTTATGTCTGTAAAAAGGTCTAAAATGATTAAAAACATGATCCTGGATAATGCAGCGAGAACCTTACCCCCCCCCCCCACACACACACTTTCTTTAGTTTCTTTTGATTATTGTGTACCAGTACCTATTGAAACAAATAACTACAAGTTAAGGGTCCTCAAACATTGGAGTATTTAGCAACTTCTCAAGACTTTAACATCTTCTCAAGACCGGTCTTGCAGAAAAAAGAACTAGACTAATTCTCACAAAGCCTTATCTAATTGTTCTTGATAAATTATTATCGGAGTATTATGTTGCATTAGTTATAGTATGCCTGCATACATACAATGTTATGTTAGTTTGAAACATATCTTGTAAAAAAGAAAATAAACTTAAGTTACTGTCTACAAGCTCTAATGATGCCTAGAAGCTGAATGAGTTTTATCATCTAAAGTGTTGAATCCTCTCGGACAATGTCTTTTCGGCAATGCGCCATCTGTTGACGACAGCGGTAGCTTATCTTTTGGGCTAGTATGAGTTGTTTATTCTACAATTTTAAGAGTAAGTTTCATAAGTGTATGATATAACATCCTTCTAAATGAAGAACTGTGGAGATTGTGCAGACTATTCTTTGTTTGATACTTGCTGCCACATCAAAGAATTCTATTGTATGCATCCTCAAGTAAAACGTTATGAAGTTGGCTGTGTTCAAAAGGTTTCTGAATTTGAAAATGAGTTGTTTTTTTCTAGCACGTGAGGTTTAATATCAAGTAAAGTGGAGTGTGAGGTGTGTGGAATGTGAGTGTCAATTGAAGTTTGAGGTGGAGTGTCAATTGAAGTTTGAGGTGGAGCATCAGTTGAAGTTTGAGGTGGAGTGTCAGTTGACGTTTGAGGTGGAGCATCAGTTGAAGTTTGAGGTGGAGTGGCAATTGAAGTTTGAGGTGTAATGTCCGTTTGAGTTTGCTTAGTTTCTGCCCTTGCTCTCTTGTATCCGCATATATTAAAATGAAATTGGTACAACATAGATGATTGTGGGGATAGCCGCATCCTAAATAAAATACATTTTGCTTTGGGCATTTATTATAGCGGTGGCTCTTTGAATCTCGTCCATATTTGGGAATTATTAATATTAAGTTTAATGAAAAGAGTACAATATAAATCTAATTAATGTACCTAAGTCTGGCTCAATAAATTATATTGCCTGCATTGTTTGTTTTTTTCTGACATGATGTTTCTGATAAACCTGCTCATGCGTCTGTCTAGACCAGGATTAAACGAGGAAAGCGCAAGGATTCAATTTCATAATAAGCAAAAGAGTTATAAACAAAATGTCTTTCATTTGACCTTTACACTTTTTCCTCTCTCTCTATTTTTTGGTGTTAGAAACTCAAGGTACATCACTCATGGCGGATGTCATGCAAAATACATGTAGCCTACTTGTTTGTGTATTATGGCCCGTTACAGTTCTGGACCAGATACAGATGTGAAAATATAGGTATAGGGAGATTTTCTTTTCATTACAGACAAAAAAAGTGAAAAAAAAATAATCTTACAAACAAACTGTGCTCTATAAAAGATTACTTTGAACGAGATGGGTGCCTGGGGGTGGGTGGATGGTGGGTGTTAGGTAAAAAGATGCTAATGTCGTCTCTAGAACGAAGCATCCGTGGCAGATGACCTCAGAATGAGGCCAAAAAGAAATGTCAAACGGGTGACGAACGCTAAAAAATAAATAATCTTCGAAGGTGTTTTTTTTTTTTGTCAATGTCATAGAGGTCACTCAGACCCTGGATGAACGCCTTCAGGTCCTGATACCTCCTCCACGTCCCCCTGGCTGGGCCGTTTTACCCTTCACGCTTGCTCGCCCCGCTCCAGTGGTGTCCTTTACGGGCAGATGCATTGTAATGTAAACACACACCCGGGACCGTCCGGGTATGTGTGTGTGTGTGTGTGTAGAGAGAGGGTGGGGGAGAGTCAGTGGGGGGTGACTTGGTGGAACAAAACTACAGCAGTGATTGAGAGGAGCTATTGGTAAATGTAAACAGAGAGAGGCCAAGAGAGAAAGCATGAGAGAGAGAGGGGAAGAAAGAGAGAGACAAATGAAGAGAGAAAAAATGGCGGAAAAATAGAGAGATGAAGATAGGGAGAGAAAGAGAGAGAGGGGGAATAAAAAGAGAAAGAGGGAGTGTAAAAAAAAAGGATACTGCAGAAAATTCATCATTTCAATGAAAGAGACAAAATGCCACACTAGAACTAAAGAAAGACACAGAGACAACTATGAACTGTGCTAATAAGAAAAGCATTGGGAATCTTACTCTCAGTGCCACGCCCTATGCACACACAAAATTGATCTTATTGGCCTCTTGAGGGTTTCTTTTTTCCTCTTATGCAACTTTGACCCTTGCTCTAGAACTAAACACAGCATAGTTCTTCTGTTCAATTTCACTTTGCTTTTTTCTAGTATGAAAGTATCAGCAAGGTTGAAAGAAGATGTCAGGGTTGTTTTTGTTTTAGTTTGTCCATTTCAATCGTTCTTTAAAGAGATGGTCACAACTGGAAACTATTGGAGAGATAGCCGTCTAAACCTATTAAACAATCAAAGATTTGAGTGAAAGCTTAGTAGAAGAGTAGACCAGGTCTCTCTCTTCCTCTCTCTCACTCTCACTCTCTCTCTCTCTCTCTCTCTTGATGATGATCTGTTCTGCCAAGAACGTAATAATCTGAAAAAAAAAATCCTACACTCATTATTGTTCAAATTTTGTTCATTGATCTTGTGTCCAAATTTGAAAGCCAATATTTGACGTAACTCGAAGACCTTGAAGAGTTGACAGTGCAAAGCAAAACACTTTCAATATTTGCTTATCTCTTTGTAAAAAGGGTAAAGGATGCTCTATTCAAGACAGCTTCTTGGTGTATCAAATATCCTACCTCAGAGCTATTCCCGTGTTGACCCTGGCTGCTAAGTAACGGGAATGATTTAACCTGGTTAGAATATATACAGAATAATTATGCAAGGTCGCCCAAGGTCACCCAGGTACGCCATATGATAGTCTCTTAAACGATTGTTGACAGTGTTATGGCTCTGTGAGAAGTGCCTTTTGCTAGACTTCAATTTTATTGACAGGCTCGTTCGTTTTTTTTGTTTTTTTTTCATGCTGTCTTCCCATCGCTTTTTGTTTCCTGGTACTGTTCCTTTCAGAAATGTCTTCGTGAGTCCTAAAGACTTCGTGATATGACCATACTGTATAAGTTTGCGTTGTTTTTTTACAGTAGTCAGCTTCGTCAGCAGGCCATCGTGGATGCCAGTTGCTATTGTGATCCTGTAACGAATTCAGTTATTTGTGGTGCGGCCTATATAAGTGATACCTATGATCCTTCTATAGCAACTTGAGATCATATCTAAAATCCTCTTCTCTATTTCTGCAGTTAGAGTCCTAATTCACAAGCATACAAGAATGTCGCCATGACCGAAGAGAGCATCAGTCGGAATTTAAAGCTGAGGATATTCCTTTGTCCCTTAATATAGTCTTGAGCTTCTTAAGTTCTGCTGTCTGCTGGTTCAGGTTTGTTTCCTTCTTCTGAAACGAAAATGTTTTTAGTCTTAGTTCGTTTTTGCGACATTGATTTCCATTCCATATGCTGCGGAAGTCTTGTCGCATCACCAAGTCAGCTAGCTCTTCCTCTGCCCCTGCCAGACCAGCTTTAACCTCAGCAAAGCGAAAGCTAGTCTTACTTCTTCCACCAAACCAAGAGCATCCTCCATTATCCTATCAAAGAAGATATAGAAACGTGTTTGTGAAAGTAATCAGCCCCCCCTCTCTTTGGTTTTAAGCTAGTCTCAGAACCGAATGCTATTGAAGCTCACTGCATTTTGGCCTGGTCGTAAAGGCTCTGGATTTTTTAAATTATGTTTTCATTTATATTGTATTTTTCCATTGTCGTCAAAGTGCTCAGTGCCAGGCCGTGTCGAAAAACTTGAAATCAACAAAAGAAACGAAAGAAATTATTGCTTCACATTCACCTTCACTTATCCCTAAATCTGTTTGACTTATAGACATAAATGGATATGGACTGGAAAAAGGAAATAACTTCATGTAACTTGAAAACATGTATATCTATTGTATTCGGATTTCCGAATTATGAATAATTTAAAAATTGCATGATCTTCAGGCTTAGAGATTAAACAAAACTCATAGACACAAAGTACACAAAAATGCAATTCACGCATCTTAAATTCATAAAACTTTCTTACTGGCCAGTCTATATTTATTTATGTCTATGGTTGGACCCTTGGGGCACCACACAAGATCTGTTACTCGTCCTTCGCCATTGCCTCTTCTTTTTTTCCCCTGATAATGTTTCATGAAGGAAGGATTTCGTTAGCCCTGAGGACCTTGTAATATGTGGTTGTAAATAGAAAATTAAATTTTGATCATCTGGGTCTAAATAGAAAATAAAATCTTGATTTTAATAATGATATCTCCACCCCCGCTCCACTGTAAAATAACATTTTATTATTGCGGCATTTTTAAAAGATCGTTACTTTTGCAAAGCCCACATTTCTTTTCAGGTGTTTCCTAGAGCCCAAAATGTACAAGCGAGAGATGGGGATCAGAACTTGGCTGCTAAGTTCACGAACAAGCACCTCACCGTTTCAGTCCAGCGCTATTCCGAAGTTCAACGCTAGAAAACCTTGTCAACAATAGAGCACTTTTAAAGCTGTACTATTCTTCACTGAACTTGGAAAATAATATTCTAAAACGGAAAATTTCTTGACACGTGAATTTAAACTAGATCTATAATCTCGAAACTTAACTGTCCTCTTCAGAGACCAACAAATAACATGTTTCCTTGTCACACGAGGCTACATAACTGGTAATTTCCATTAATATGTATATACCCCAGGCTATTCCCAGACTTCGACTTTAAATATATACATGTACATCTAGATGTTTTCTAAAATAAACTACAAATGTAGACCAGCCGGCATTAGGTTTTGTTAAGTCTAAGTATCTGTTTGGACTTTGTGCCAATGAATTCTTAGCTGGTGTCCATTGTGCTAGGTCAGTGCTGTACAACTTTACAATATATTCTTTTTGGAGTAATGTCTGTAATATATAAGATCAGATAATATGTAGTTTGTAGTGTAGAAACATTTCCTTCTCGATATTCTAAGTAATCTGTCCAGCATTTAATATCTACATTTAACAGACGTCATGTAAACATTGCAGCGTAGTGTACCATACATTGTTAGTACCAAATATTAGCATACCAACATTTTCGGACCAGATCTGATTGTATATAAATTTTAAAAAGATTACTATAGTAACATTTCAATAATTATACCTATAGAAAGAATTTTTTGTAAATAATAGAGCAGTATACATTATGAATTGTCAATGGCAAAATTTTACTTACAAACATTGTCTGACAGTATCAATCGTCGGTATTAAAAGTATCAGTATATAACGATGATCGCAAACTTCGGCGCTCAAGCCGCAAGGGTTCTTTGCCTCATTGGCTGCGGCTCTTCCACGAAAGGCTTAGTCCAGGCCACGGAATATTATCTGTTGATTTGATTGTAAGAGACTACTAAACGTTTTTATAAAGCAAGTCTACAGAAACAAAGACACATTGTTAGAAAGCAATAATGACACAGACAGTCACTGGAAAACATGTGTATCACTGTCTTCGTCGATTGCTGCGAGCCGAAATCCTTTGGCGTGAGTTGGAATCTTCACTAAAGACAAAGGCCTAGCAAAATATTCAAATAGAGTTCTTCGAAAAACATCAACTTCTATTAGAAATAGTGTCTCTTTTTTTAAATAGACGGAACAAAAAGTGTGCTAGATGCAAGAAATGGTTTGTCGCTATTTGTAAAGAATGATTCTTGAGATACTTACAAACAATTGCAGTATTCATCAGGAACCGTTATGTGCTCAGACATTTCCGGAAGTGCAAAGAAATGAAATGGGTTATTAAGACTATTGACTCTGTTGTAGCTAAGCCCTTTACCATTTACCAGTGTTCCTTTAAAGTTCTGTGGTAGAGAATCATTTAGTATGCAGATCTTCGATGTTGCCTAAGATTCGTCGGTTATTGCTAGAAATAATTTTAAATTCACTGCGTAGCACAGTAAAAAAACAAACACTGTATACCACAGTATTAGAAATCCATTTAAACACCACTGCATACAACACCATCGGAAAAACATTTAAACACTTTTGCATACCACAGTAACAAAAAACCAACAACATTTGAACACCATTGCATACCACAATCATTCATTCATCATCATCATCATTGGCCTCCTTCAGTCGTAGAACGACTATGGTTCATCTCACACACTTCCTCGTGTGGCTGTGGAGCCCTATTTTGGAGAGACACTCCCGTCCACAAGTATCGCAGGTAAAGGTGGACTTCGCTACAGTGGTAGAGGAGCTGGCCATTTTCCGCGTTGTCCGCTTTTCTTCCAGAGCTGAGGCCCATGCTCTTTCGCTGTCCATAGCTTTCTTGGTCACTGTCTCTCTCCATCTGGTGCGGTCTAGAGCTATGTCTTCCCACTGGTCAGTATTGATGTTCACTGATTTGAGGTCACGTTTTATTACATCTATGTAACGGAGGTGGGGGCGACCAGTTTTTCTTGAGCCAGTCGCAAGTTGTCCGTAGAGGATGACTTTCGGTATACAATTGTCCTCCATCCGGCGAACAATACCACAATAACAAAAAACTAACAACATTTGAACACCATTTCATACCACAATAACAAAATCTAACAT
>JADKLZ010005243.1:12744396-12755013 GCA_021533235.1 Biomphalaria straminea | reverse complement strand
TGTGTGCCTAAAGTAGTCAATGTGTGCCTAAAGTAGTCAATGTGTGCTTAAAGTAGTTAATGTATTACTAAAGTAGTCAATGTGTGCCTACAGTAGTAAACGTATGCATGTGTCCTGGACAGTCACTTTTAAACTTCCCCTTGGGCATTCCAAAATAAGATTACGGTATACATGTATTTTTTTCGTTCGTTTTATTTCATTTAATGGGCAGAGTTTTTAAAACAAGTTATCACAACAGACAAAAAAATTTTTTTCTAATAATTCAACATTAAAAACAAAATTCAATATGTCACAAAGACATATACTTACTAATCTATGTTGATATGTGGGCCGCTATAGAATTCTATATCCATGGATGGTTGGAGATGAAATTTGTTATCTTTGATTTAAAAGCTAGATAAGACTTCGCACACACACATAAATTTATTAAAGTCTTTGTGACATTTTGCTATACAAATCTGCATCAGTTGACGTTTGGGATAAGATTTGTTATAGGGCCCACTTTTTAACTTAAAAAAAATGTCTAACATGCAAAGCCTGAAAATGACACATTATCTAAACGATAATTCTATTTTTATTTCATGCCTAGCTCAATATCGGGTCGGCTTATAAGATCTTTGCATAGATCTGGAAGTAACCAACCTTGATGCACTGTAAGAACTTACGTAATAAAATGTTCCCGACTCAAATCAGAGGTGGTTCAACGACATAAATATATACTTTGACTGCTATATCAATTTTCGGCTATTGAAGTGTTATCCAGACCTTTCAAAGTTTCATCCTTTAAACCTGACTAACAATTTTCGTATTGATTTACTTTTTCATGCAAAAACCTGAAGGTCGAGTAAGATTACAATATTTTTCATATTCAGCATTTAAGCTACATTGTATTCGTCGGCTTATCGCCAGTGTAAAACAATATTGAAGCTAAATTTATAACTTGTAGCTCTCAATGTTATTCTATTTTGACAACGTTATATTTATAACCTTAGCATCAATCTTTCTTCGGGCGTCATCTAAAGATGACATGCTGATGAAGGTTATAAAGAAGTCTGGGAGAGCGCCTAGATCCACATCCATTTCACGAATAGCTCGATGTGACTTGATATAGTATCTCTTTGTGTGATTTCTTTCAACAGATGGCCACAAAAATGTCTTATAATACATCGCATTGTTGACATGTTTAGTTCACTAAAGAAATCAACGCCCCTGAGTGTGTCAGGCTGACATTCAGCAGACAGCTAACTTCAGAAAGCTTTGGTTTTGGTTCCCTTGGCGTTGATCTCAAAATTGAAGGTTTCTTGAGGTCATGATTTTTTTATAGGAATATTGCTATCCCTTCCCAACGTCACTGGCTCCCCTTTCACTGGAACAAGTTCTTAGTTTTCCCCTTATCCTAATCATAAAGCCAAAGGTCACTCAGGGACCTTATTATATTGTTCTCTTAGAGCATTTATTTTTGTTTAGACTGCTAAAAGCATTAATATCCAAAAACTTTAAAATGGAACTTCAGTACTTCCTTTTCTTTAATCTGAGTAGAGTGCTTCTTTTCATTTTAACTTTAATTCGGTGCTTCTTTTTTTATACAAAGCTTATATCAACTCTCTCTGTCTGTTGTCTGTCTGTTGTCTGTCTGTCTGGTAAAAAAAAAAGTTGGTACACGTCATTTCTCCAGCTTCCAATCTCGGATCAAGCTGAAATTTTGAAAACGTATTTCTTTTACCTGACTAAACAAGAATAAAAACAAATTAACCAATAAGTTAATTAACTATTGTTAATTAATTATTATGCTTGGTATCAAACAAGGGAAAGAAATTGTAATTAACTGATGTAGTGGCATAAGTTGAATTAGTCCCCTTTATCATGGGCGTAGCCAGGGGTTGGGGTTTAACCCCCCCCCCCAGGAATTCCCCCTACGCAGGGGTGGAATTTATGTGTAATTTTTTGCTATAATTTTGCTTATATTTTAGGTGAGATTTTAATGTTATTATTATTATTATTATTATTATTATAGCTTTTATATAGCGCTACTTTCATGCTTATAGCATGCTCAGAGCGCTTTGGTCCAATGTTAAGCCAACCCTTGCCCAGCGCAACGGGGAGGGGGGGGCTTTGAGTTTAAAATCCCTCTCCAGTGGGGTTTTGAGGTTTAAACCCCTCTTCTATAAAACAAAACAAAAAAGTTATACAAACGACGGGGATGGGGGAGAGAGGAGAAAAAATATCCCTCCGAGTCCCCTTCCCCGACAAAAAAGTCCTGGCTACGCCCATGAAACCATCTATTTTCTTAAGCCCTTCTATAGTACAGTGATTAGTGTAGTATATTGAGGAGGCTATAGTCCTCGATTTCGAATGCAGGTCCTTCAACTAAAAAAAAATAAATTCTTATCTAAATGCATTAAAAAGCGAGCATGGTATTGTTGTAACCCTGCCTTGCACCACTGCTTGTAGTGCGCCCGAGCGCACTAGTGAACGAAAGACAGAAAGAAGAACTGCTGTGGATCCAGCTTAAGTTATGGGAGCCTAAACAGTCTGTGGCTAAGTTCTGTCCTGCGTGATACTGTGGAACTGTTTTGGGAGACCTGGAGCGACACTGGGAAGTGTTTCAGTGTTCTGTGTTCTGGTAGGAAGTAGGACTCTAAGAACTTAAGACATTAGTTTCTGTGACTTGCTAGCGGAAGTCCAACTATTTGTTGTTAGATTCTAATAAATAAATACATCCTTTATTATTGCCTCCTATCTGTTCGTTGAGTGCCTTAGTATATATATATATATATATATCGTACCACATCTCGCTAACGGGCTAATCCTTCTCTAATGCTGCAACAATAACAATACAGTATGTTCGCCTCAAAGCTGTAAGCCTTATTTTTGTAACAAAACATAGAACATTACGTAGGTACTGCTGGTTTACTGTTGGCCGCTGAAGCACATAATATACTGTATGTTAATTGTTCTGCATCAACAGATGCAAATAAAAAAACACTCGCCACTACTAACAGTATGTCACCTCTCTCACTCTGCTAATTGAAGCCAATAGGATGTTCTTTAAGAATAAAGTGTTCTATAGGAGTTACAGTGGTCCATTCACTTTCGAAGACCCGACTTTTGCGGAAAGGCTGTATCACGTTTTTTTTTTAATAATTTATAAAAACAAGGTTACAAGGACAGTTTGTGTGGAAAACTCTGCCCCTGAAGTGGTCCACCCTTACAGGTAAAAAAGGAGGTTTCAATATTTTCAGAAAGAACATCAGAATGAAATTCTATCAATGACAAATAAATGACAGAGTAGAATGGAGAAAGAAGGTTGACAGATCTTGTGTAGTGCCCCAGTGAAGTTTATTAATTACTTTACCACATTATGACACGTGATATGAAAAACTACTTATTGATTGTTGTTTTAAATCAGTGATTCCCAAAGTGGTCCATATGGACCCCTAAGGGTCCACGAGGACTTCCAGGGGGTCCACGAAAGTGAAAAAAAGAATTGGGGGTCCATGACATCCTAATGGGGGTCCACGAGAGTGTGGATCTCATTTACGAAGGAATTGAGTTTAAAATAAATCTCAAATTAATGGAGTCATCTGATAAGATTTGAAAAAACTATTCAACACTCCATGATAAAGTTGAGAAAGGATCTACAATTGACATTGATATTTGCTAAGAATTCTTCTAAGCAACAAATAGTTCAAAGGTCTATATATAAACCGAGTTGTGCCTGTCATGAAGCATTTTTGGGCACACGTTCGTTTATTTATGGATAAAGAAATTCACGACAAAATTTCGTTTTGTGAAAACTGATAATTGACAATAAAGTCGAACACATTTGATGTTTTAAAGGAATCGTTCGAAGAAAAAGCAAACCCTGTAACTATTATATCAGTAGCAGCAAATGGAGCAGTAGTATATCTTGATTGCAGGAATATCTTCAATTTGTTATCAACGCAGTTATGAGAAACTAAATACGCAATTACTTGCTCAAATGTGAAGAGAAAATGACAAGAACATTATTCATCAGTTGAATCACAAAGCACCAGGAGAGGACCAAATTACAGAAGAACTAATTCTCAGCACAAAGGAGTGCGTGATGTATGTGTGAAAAAATGTTTTATTTAATTTAATAACTATATTTGCATAGTGTAGTTTTGTCTAGTTATAACTTTAGCAAAAAGAAATGTAGACTGTACAGCGTTAAGTATTTGAAATTGAACTTCATTACGTCCTTGTCAAACAAGAGAGTGTTAATGTGCCATTTTTTATGATGCAGTGCTCCTATTTCTTCTCTGTGGTTGTCATAGAGCTCATTAGTTATAATGATCTTGACTTTTAAATTATTTTTTCTCCATTGGGCCATTCAATAAGTATTCCAGCTCCTTCGTTTGTGGCGGCTTTCTGAGAGCAATCCAAGAAACTCTGTTAGGGCAATGGTATTGTTTAAGAGTTCCCTAAATTCTTGAGCTCTGTTGGAATATAGCTAAATATTTCTTTCTTCTAATGTAAGTCTTTGCAAATAACATATTTCTGCAAACAATATTTTTCTCTATACAGCTGGCCGAGTCAACCTTGTCTGGTAATGCTGTATTTTTTTTTATTCAATTTATTATGGCTCAAGAAATCCACGAAAAACAGCTATTTGTGAAACCTTTTACTGAAACAACAAATCTCAATATGAAAAATAATCTCCGTAGCAATGGAAGGCGAGCTTGCAAACTTTAAAAAAAAAAGTTTGCAATGTGTTTAGTGATAGCAAACGATACATATTAACTGTTACAGAATGGGTTTAAATTTCAATTTTGTTTATAAATTTATTATAAGAAAAAATGAATTTAACTTAAAATGTAGTTTAAAATCACTTTTTCACTCCTCATGTCACTGGTTGGAAATTATTTAAACAAAATGTGTAATTTGAAATTGATGAATTTTCAAAAATTCAATATAACTTAAAAAGGGGGTCCACGGAAAACCAGAAAACATGTCAAGGGGTCCACGAGACAAAAAAGTTTGGGAACCACTGAATTTAAATTATGCCCAACTTATATGCATACTAAATAGATTTTTTCTCTGTGTAAATGTAGTAGTTAGTATAACAAAACTTACTTAACTTAGCAATACAAATGTCTAAAAATAATATGAAAAAAAACAACGTTTTCATATAAACCTGTTTAAAAATGGTAATTCATTATCTCTTATATTACAGAGCTTTCGGTGTTTGTTAACATTAATAATAAATAGTTGTAAAAGTTATGTATTTTTCTGAAAGAAACTGCTTGCATAAGTGATTTAAAAATTAGATTTTTCGGATTTAGAAAAAAAAAAGTAGCCATTGCATCAGAACTTTGAATGGTCTTAAATATTATGATGTCGGATTTTCACTAACTTTTCTAGTTTACGAGATCTAAACGCAACGGATGGACGGACAGACATTCCACACAAAACTAATAGCGTCTTTTCCCCTTTCTGGGACCGCTAAAAATACTCCCGCGTTTTTTTTTTTTCAACACGTTCACACAGTAGCCAATTGGAAAAAGAAAACTTAATATGTCATGCTGGAAGCTGATTTGCCGAAATAACTGTATAAGCACACCAACTGGTTATACTGTTTATATGCGAAAAATATTATACGTTTATGAAATGAAACAGCTTACTCCGAAAAGCTGACCTTTTCGTGCGGTCTTAGAACGTATCACCAGCGACAGTCGAGAATACACCGTACAATTGTTTAGTTATTTTCAGTGCTTTTTTATTATAAAAAAAAATAATGGATTGCCTAATTTTTTTAACTATTAATAAATTAATAATAAACGCTAAAATTCAAGAAAATTAATATTTTTTCCCCACATTGAAAAAAGTGAAGTACGCCGTACGACGTGACGGTAAAAAAAAGCACTGATTATTTTCATTAAATAGGCCTAATCAATTGGTCAAAAGTTCCATTATTGTTACTACAAATGTATTTTTCATATACAATTTTTCATAATGCAAATAGTAATTCAAACTTTATCACTACGCATTTTCCAAATAAAATCCGATTAGACGTCGAAACGATTAGGAATGGTTGCTTCTACTTATGTGTTTTTATTGTGAACGTTAAACGATGACAGCCTCTAAGACTCGGCTGTCTTTACCGAAACAAAACGGTATTTCGAAATAATAAATGTAATCTTAAATAGCAATTGGTATATTTGGTATACTGTGAAAATATTGAGTAACAAGTCCTTGTTTATGACCACTCATTTAGTTTTCGAAGTTGGTGACAATAAAATCTCCCAGCGCGCGGCCCCCCTCAGGCGCGGGGCCTGGGGCGGTTGCCCCAGTTGCCACCCCCTAAGGCCGCTACTGAGTGCCTACCTTAGAAGTTATAACAGTATTCAGCCAGATAGCCCTTCTTTGTCTCCCCATTGCTTTCCCCACTGGTCCAGACGAAAGGATCAACGCGTTTTGAGAAAGCTCAGCCTAAAACATGAAATTGCGCTAAACAAAAAAACAATTTGTAAAAATAATTATAATCGCAAATATTTATTAATGTTCGTTTGTGTGGTCTGTCTGTCCGTACTTTCGTCCGTCCCGTTTAGTCTCGTAAACTAGAAAAGACATTGAAAATCCGACAACATGACATTTTAGACCTTTCAAAGTTCTAATGCAACGCTATTTTTTTCTTTTCAGATTTTCTAAAACTACTATGCACTCAGTTCTTGTTTTGTTTTTTTTCCATAAAAATACACCATTTTTACAACTATTCACTATTAATAGTAAAAAAAACAAAACATGGAATCTATTCAGCAAGAGAGATGACTATTTACCATATTTTTAACACATATATGCAAATGGTTTCAGATTTTTTGTTCAAAAATTATTATTTTTTACAAATGTATTGCTAAATTAAATAAGTACTATCATACTAACTAGGCTACTACGTTTACAAAAAAATGATTAATTTTTTAAAGAGAAAAAATCTATCTAGTATGCATATAAATCGAACATAATTTAAAACAACAATAAGTATTTTTTCATATGATCATGTGAACCGCAACGCCGTTGGAATAAAAAAAAGACACTTCACTAATTTACGGAAATGTTTTTTTTTTAAGTATTGAATAAGAGATTGACCCTTCACAAAACAATTAAATCAATTAGAAACTCATTATAAGACATCAGGCCAGGTTCACATCTAACTTCACCTTCACTTTCACCTATTCCTTGGTTTGCTAGATCGTTGGGGCACCACACAGGATCTGTCAACCTTCTTTAACTATTCTTCTCTGTCATTTGCCTTTGATAGAATTTCATTCTTATATTTTTTTCTGAAAATATTGAAACCTGCCTTTTTACCTGCCTGGGTGAACCACTTCGGAACCGATTTTGAATTTGTGTTTCTACACAAACTGTCTTTGTAAATTTTTATTTTAATTCTTTTCTTTAAATTTTAGTACAGTGCTTCTTTTATTTTTCACTTAGGGTCATAGCGTATTGAGGAAGCTCAACCTAACAACATGACGTCTGCTACAAATCTTGTACACGTTAGTTCTCCCACTTCCCATTCTCGGATCAAGTTGAAACTTTATACAACTACTCATTGTCGTTAACAAAACGTATCCATCACAAAACTTTATACAGCTACTCATTGTCGTTAACAAAACGTATCCATCACAAAGCTTTATACAACTACTCATTGTCGTTAACAAAACGTATCCATCACAAAACTAACATATTCATTATTTTATAAGCGGTGATTAATTTGATTTGGGTTGATATAAAATGTGGAAATAAATTTTACTGTTTGAGATATAGCATTGTAATTGTACAGTCCTTTACTTTTTGTAAACTTTGTTTAAAAAACAAAAACAGTTTTTATATTTTACCTGATTTTTGTGAAAAACAAAATTGAGCGATGTAGGGGTTGATTGCAAACTCACTTGATATTTCATCATTTGATCGTTGGTTAAGGGTTTTCTTTTTTTTATTATTTCTTTACTTTTGAAGTTTATATTGCTTAACAAGCAAGATAAAGCCGGGAAAATTAGCTAGTATATGTCTATTCTTATGTGTGAGTGAAAAGAAAGCAGAAGTGATGGATGTGTGACTGTGTAAATCATACTAACTCAATGTACAATCTGCTTCATTAGTTCCCACACCAAAACATAAAAAAATAATTTAAAAAATGCTTCAATAAGCTTTGAAAACCATTTCTTGACCTGGCCAGTTGGGTGTCAACTCTCCCTTTCTCCTCTCCTCTTCCACAATAGAACAGCTGTCATAACACAGACGTAGCTCTAGGCTGCAAGAATTGAACCCGAGCGTCGTGTTCATAATCTGAAGACCAAGAAACACATGGGAACAAAAAAAATGATTATTTTATTTTCATGCAACTCATGGTCAAATTTGACAGGTCATTGTTCAAATCCAGAGATTTTCTTTTTCCAACGCGACAAGTTTAATCAAGCACGACAATAAAGCTGCACTCGAGATTTCAGGAAACTTTCAATTTCTTGACCTTGACCTTTCTCCTTTTACATCGTATCAACGAATTTCCAATGAACTGAACAATGTTCAACGAACTATATGTTTTTAATTAAAGAGAGTTCTCTTATAAGAAAATGTAAATTTTATAGGTAAGTGACGAATAAAAATGGTCATATAATCGTTACAATTCTATAGGTCAAGGAAATTAATAACTCGATCAAAAAGGCGCACTCAATCACTCCATGGGGAATTAGTTTTATTCAAGGCTCATTTGCTTAAAGAAGATTGCTACAATCTTTAGCATTCAACCCTGTTATAAAAAGTTTCCATTTAAGATCTATGGGGGAGATGATTTATGTCATCTGTTTCAATGGCTAACGATTAACGAGAATGATGTCTTGTGGCCAGAAGAACAACTAATCGCCTTACTTTCTCCAAACAAAGTCAGGTACCCATTAGAGTTGGGTAGACTCAGATACGCTCTAAAAATACTTAAACTCATTATCCCAGTCTTCAACGAGATTCGAATCAGAACCTCAGGTTCGGAGTCTGTGTGCTTAGCCACTCAGCCACCGCGCCCCCTACCCTGCTATGGCACCATGAAAAAAATCTCTGCTAGGCTCAACATAGTCCTTATATTGAAGATGCAGAATGAAAGGGAAATGTAGACCAAAATGCTTTAATAATAATTTAAAGTGTTGACATTTCCTTTAAAAAAATAGCAATAACTACAATTGTGCCAATTTTGATAATACACATAACATGCCAAAGTGATGTGCAAGAAATGCATTTATAACCAGATTATTCTTTGCCTTCTAGTTTTTACTAGTTTACTTTTTTTTTCTTTTTAAATATAACACAAATTTTCATTTATAATATGTTAGGAATCCAAATATACGTAATGAATGTTCATTAAAGCTAGTTTGTTAATTTATTTTGGGAAATTGTGTTTCTTAGATACTTAAAAAGAGGGTGCTAGTGCAGTGGTTGGGAACTCAATGTTGCAGTAATCTCTCCCCAGACAAAAAAAATATATCCGCAGGTTTTATATCATGTACAATAAATGACGTGCTGTTTAAGTAATTATAAAATATATTTTAGTTTTGGTCCGAGTGTGTTTTGATATATTTTAGACCGTGCAATAAAAGAATAAGTAAGAAATAACAAAAAGTATTATATATTATTTAAATTATTATTGTTCACACACATTGTACTTTCCCCACCCCCTCGCCTTTAGGTACGCGAGGAAATCAGGGGGGGGGGGCAGAGGATGAGCAACATAAGAGAAACTGTGGAGAGTAACGGAACAGAAATAAAAACCTTTTTCAACTAAGTTTTACTCGACCCTTCCGAATCGCCGCCGCTGATGAGACAAAAGAACGTGGGTAGTTGAGGACAAAGAAATACAAGTGTAGACAATTTCTAGAGTTACCACCAAACAAACAAAAGAACGCATTTGAATCGCCCGCGAAAAAAATCTTAGTCTCGTGCAACAAGAAGCAGACGTCACCAATGAATAGCAAGGGTTTTGTTCACGTTCTATGACATGCTCCTCCGGGTGGTCATGAGAAGAAATCTTCCGTCCGTACACCTGGTAAAGACAACTTGAGCCATGTAGATATCTGGCTCAGGGTAAACCGATCTCCTTTCTACATAGATGTACAAACTCTAATAGATGTCTCTGAATTGAGTTTGTGCATTTTAATGGGGGGGGGGCGGAAGGTGAAAATGACCTGAATATTCTCCATCATATACTAGATCATGACTGAAAGATGAGGTTTGGAAAGTAGGCTGTAAAATCTTACAGAACAAGACTAAAAATCTAAAATACATAGGAATAAATCTTTAGCATGTCCAATACTGTTGGTAATTTATTTGTGAATGCAAGTGTCCAAAGGCTATATAATTTTTGAAGACTACTTCTTAGTGTATAAAATTCCTGGTTGGTTTTCGTGGTTTAAGATTTGACTGGCTGATACATTAAATGCAAACATTAATTATTAGTGGTTTTTTGTTTATTTCTTTTCTAATGAATGCTTAAATAAAACATTTAAGTCGCCCCATTTCGAAAATATTTAAAAAAAAAACTGAAGGTACTATAAAAAAAATACATTTCCGTTATAAAGCAATGTTAGATTATGAAATACGTTTCCACAT
>JADKLZ010005243.1:12700404-12736799 GCA_021533235.1 Biomphalaria straminea | reverse complement strand
CCTTTGCAAGCCTGCATCCAACATAACAAGGTAAGCCCTAACCTGGAACCCCCAAGGAAAGAGGAAAAGAGGACGGCCAAAGAATACATGACGCCGCAATTTGGAAAAGATGCCAAGCAGTAGGGCAAGACCTGGGGACAGTTAGAGAGACTCACCCAGAACCGAGACGACTGGAGGAAGCTTGTTGGTGACCTATGCCCCAGACCACAGTCAGAGATGAGATGACATTTGTCAGATGAAGCGCATTTATGAAGTAGTTAAATATTAGCTCAAACCTACGCGTGGAACTTGTGCTTTTTATTTTCCTTTGTAAGAATATAGCCTCTCAGCAAGGTCATGGAGAATCTATTTCTTTTTTTTTTTGCTTCGACAGTGCGATGGTCAACAAAAACGCTGTTAAAAAAATAAATAAATAAATAATAAAGATTTTTCTAAGCGCTGACTAGCAGGTTTCAAATAAACCGCCGTGACTATACGAGGTAAGCTGTGTTGTCTTTCTGTCGTACCAATGATTACAAGTTGATTTACTGGTCCTATCATCATTCACATCAATACATCAATCTTCGAGTCAATGTATCCATGACAATATTTGTAATTCCCTGTGTTTACAAAACAATTAGAGCAACTATATATTCATTATAAGACATTAGTTAGGACAGGTTCACATCTAACTTCACATTCACTTTCACCTATCCCTTGTTCTGTGGACCGCTGGGGCACCACACAAGATCAGTCAACCTTCTTTCTCCATTCTTCTCTGTCATTTGCCTTTGATAGAATTCCATTCTTATGTTATTTCCGAAAATATGGAAACCTGCCTTTTTTAACTGCTTGGGTGGACCATTTGGGGGGGCCGATTATGAGTTTGTGTCTCCACACAAACTGACTTTGTAAACTTGTTAATTTACGTGATAACTTTTGATAAAATTAAAAAAAAAAAACGACATTGTAAAATAGAATCAAAAACCATTTTCGTGTGTAAACATCAACGATGTAGCTTACATTTTTAGTGTTTAACAAAAAGAAACAAAGTAAACAATTTTTAGGGGTGACACTTAGAGCTAACTGCACCTGCTGACACCGACCCTAGTGATGTCACTGAGTCCAAATACTATATGCCATAGCCCAATATTTATTGAGAGTTTATGTTGCCTATAGGTATTTCTGGCACAGTAGAAAGGAAGGCAGCAAGAGTTAAACAAGTAGGGTACGAGTCAGAGGCGTCACTAGGCAGGTGCGGGGGGTGCGGTCCGCACCGGATGACACCCGATAGGGGGTGACACCCAAGTGTAAAAAGGCACTTAAAAATTAATTTAAAAAATACCAACTTTAAAATGTGACAGAAAGCTTAGAAATTGTTGTCTAAAATTATTCTAAATGGGAAAACATCAATAGCAAGATTTTCTTCTCTGATAAATAGTGGACATGTCCACAACGAGAAACTCGAGAGAAGACTGAAGAACATTTATTAGGCTTTCAAATTAGGAACATTTTGGGAGCAGGACTTTAGCTTCCAAAAATTGACAAGGACGTCTAGATGGGAAAACAGAGGAACATCTTGTATTATAGATTGCTTACTATCGCATTGTTTCTAGCAAAGAAAAATTTGGTATATGGTGGCGAACTGAACAAGACTTTTCATTGAATAATAATTTTTTTTTTCTCGGGATTGTGGAAATGTTATCCAAATATGAGCCAGTGCTGAAATAATAACTTATACGATCGCAAGTCAGCGATGATAAAAAAAAAAGTTACTTTCCAAGCTTGTACCAAAAATATATATAAATGTTTTAGCAAACCACTTAAGGGATATACTTATCAGAGATGAGAGACATAAAAGCTGCAAGGTACTCTGGTATCTTGTATTACAGCACACCTAACATAGATCTCTAAAGTTGTAAGATATATTAACAGTAGCAATGGTCATGTTGAAATGACAGAATTGTAGGATATTCCTCTTAATGTGGGCCAAATCTGGTGTATCAGTTCTGATAATTTAAAACGACTGAAAAGAGATGGGCTTAACGTATCGATATGATGAGCTCAGGGACATGGTGATGCAGCTACAATGTCAAGGATTCATGAAGAAGTGCAGGCAGTAATAAATGAAGAACAGAAAAGAAACTTTAATGGATGTGTACACCGTTTACTTAAGCTATGTGGTCCAAATTCTTAATCGGAAAATATTTTCTAATTATACTTTCTTGGTTCTCTAGAAAAAGTGTTTTCTTTCTTTGCCACTAATACTAATAGATAGGATAATATAATTAATGATAGCGTGTCATATGAACAAATTGCTGGTGTGCTCACGGTGTTGCTGTTAGACCCATGAAAGAACGATTTTATGAAAGTGTGACGGCGAAAATCTTTGCCGTCTCTCTGAAAATACCAACACTAGAGGCGCAGCACAAATATGATTGCCAGCTGTCTTATTGGCAAATGTACTCAAAAAAGTAAACTAAACACAAAAGTACCTTCAAATTAAAGTGTTAATTATTTTCAAAGTGGTGGCTAAGCTCGAACACTTAAACATTTACTCTACGAAAAATGTGAAAAGTTAGCTCAAAATGTTATTAAGATAACTTTTCTCAAATCAAACTAGCATGTTAATGCAAAAGAAAAATAAATACGTTTTAACAATATGAAAATATCGGGAAAGTATTCTTAAGATTTACTATTCAAATAGAGATCAAGAAGTTAATACTGAGTGCATCAGTCTCTTTTATATTGGGCCTGACGGCAGGATATGTGAACAGAAATACTAAAACTAGAATACTAAAATGCAGCAAAGTTTTGAAAGACGACAACAAATCTCTACCAGCCTTTGAATTAAAACTTTAACTGTTTCTTGCCAAATGCATGTTTACAAGGCGTCATGTGAAAAGAAGCTTTGCAAAACTAAATTTAACTAACAACGTTCTCTGATTAAAACATTAACTAACAACGTTCTCTTATTAAAACATCAACTACCAACATTCTCTCATGAAAACATTAACTAATAACGTTATCTCATTAAAACATCAACTAACAACGTTCTCTCATTAAAACATCAACTAACAACGTTCTCTCATTAAAATATTAACTAACAACGTTCTCTCATTAAAACATCATCTAACAATGTTCTCTCATTAAAAATCAACTAATAACGTTCTCTCATTAAAACATCAACTAACAACTTTCTCTCATTAAAACATCAATTAACAACGTTCTCTCATTAATACATTAATTAACAACTATTTTTTGAAATCAAATCAAGCAATTCTGTCCATTGAAAACGAAGTCGCAAGATATATTGAGTTTAAAGGTTTTTTTTTTATAAGTTTTCTAATTTGAAATCCTGAAAAGGAAATTTAAATATTTATTTTCTAAAGTTATTGTAAACTTTTATATGTTAAAAAAATTCTTTAAAAAGTTTTTTATCTATCAATATACTTTTCATTAAGTTGCATTTTTCATTAGTTGTCCTCATGAAACTACCACTATATGTGATTATAATGTTCAAAAGTTTCCATTAAGAGCTGTTTCATGTTTACTTAGGAAAGCATGCTCAGTTTTTTTTAAATTTCTTTCTATTTAAAAAATCGTAGATGGTAATGTATGTAATGATTAATGATAATATGTAAGAGAAAAAAAACAATCGATACTCATTTAAACTTTGTGTAGCAGCAATCAACGAACTGTATTATTGCGTAAAAAAACAACTGAACAACGATAGTTTTTTATTTGAAGAATAAGTGGAACGCTGGGGGGGGGGGGGTGACACCCTGATTTTACCGCACCGGGTGACACCCACCCTAGTGACGCCTCTGGTACGAGTGAACCTATATTCAATGACCAAGCCCGCTAACTGATTTGATCTATTCACACTGTTAATTTAAATGTATTCGTATTATCTGTATTAACACTCAAGTTGTTAGGATGTTTACTTTTTTTTTAATGAAAAAGATAACAGCTCCCAGATTCTCAAACCCTAATTGATATCCCGACGTTTCTGACATCTATTTGTTATGTTAATCCTCCTGTATTATAGTATCATATTTTCACGCTACGGTGGAGGTCCATATTTGTACGAAGGTCAATTACCCCAAGCGCTTGGGTTATGACACAAAAATAAACTGGACGCTTCAAGCGCCACCAAGTGTGACACTGTCAAATGCAACAACATAATGAACTTTGCCCCTGTAGTACAGGTCAAGGTCGAACGATTTTTCATTGATAACGTCCTAGTACTAAAGTTTTCCGGGTCGAAGTTCCATACGGAAAATAAAAAGAGAAATTAAGCTATTCAAAGCAACAAAACAATGTTCGATCTTTCTTGCATTTAATTTTTTTTTTTTTTACTTTTATCATAGATTTCCCATTTCCTAGTGTAAAGCGCTTATTGAAGAAATATAATTGCCAAGGGGCAAATTAGCGTTTATATACTAGTTTAAGGTTTGGGGCATTATCCTTTCAATTCTGAAATTAAGTTATCTAACCTTATGTTTCAGTAGATAATATTTTTATATAGGTATTGCTAGATAATGATGTGTATGGCGGGGTTAGGTAACAATACCTTGTTTCCGTAGACAACGGAATTTTATAAACAATGAAGGAATTTCGGGAGTTAAAAAAAGTTTCGGGACAACCAACAATTTTTTTACAAGGGCGTTGGGAGATGTAATGGTACCTTAAATAGAGGTACCTTACAATGTTTGTATTTTTAAGTCTACCAGATTTTGTTCAAAAGAAGGCAAAACTCTAAATGTCCTATTGGGTGGGGGCAGTAATGAAGTTTTTGTTGGCATATAATTTTAGTTAAATACACAAAAAGCATACACGCTATGAACGCGTTACCAGATTCAGCACTCCTACACAGCACAGTGCCAGTATAAGGGCATCAAGAAAGACGAATGGACCTACTCATTCAGAACAGCAGAGAAACAACCAAAAAGAAAAAAAAAAAGACAGATGTCCTAAAATTGTGAATGAGTTAACATTGATGCCTCGGTGACTTTCCTTCACAACGGCTTTGGTGTTTGAATCAAAGTGTGTCATATTTGACAAAGTGAATTCAATTCAGTCATCTAATAATCTTTGTTTGTTTAACTTCTGTACTAAATATATATATATATATATATCCATTAGAAATGTTATACTAAATATACTAAGTAGAGTTATTTTGTAAATGTATTTATCTCCATTCGACAAGCCTTTTAAAATTCGCCAGCATGTTATAAATCATCTATAATTTATATTAAAGGTAAACATTGCCGGAGAAGTATTATGTAAAGCAATTTAATCATCTACAACGTTATGCATCAGAATGGACGCTATGCTCTCACGTGTTTTTTTTAAATTAATATATGGACGACTTCAATGAGATGTGCCTCAAATAATAATAGATTTTCTTGCTAATTTGCACACTAAATTCTTAGGGTGGCACATCAACGTTTACATTCTTTTTTCCATGACCCGGTAATGTAACCCGGTTACTTCATGACCCAGAAAAAATATTTGTATTGTGACTAGTTTGACCTAATTTTATACGAATGTTGGAAAAGAATACAAGACTTTACGACATCAATAATATCACTCGACAATGTGCATCTTTTATACTTCGCCTTTGATAATGAAGAAAATCAAGAGATGGAACTATTTTTTTTTTATTTTAAGTTTAAAATCTTTTTTATTTATTCTTTTTTTTTTCCATGGCCACGATCAGAAGACGTTAAACTTATAGTAAATTCCTGAATAATATTATTACTATAGAGTATAGACAATGCTTTTTTGTGAAAAAAAATAGGTGCCGGTAAACAGTGATTAGGTGCCGGTACTCAGTAGTTGATTGCCTAACTTTAACAACTAAAAATTAATAATATGCGTTAAAAATGTTAAAATACAAGAAAAGTAATATTTTTTAAAAAAAGGTACCGTCACAAAAAAAAAACCCTGACTATACGTATCCACACTCAGACCTTGTGAATTGTGATATATGGGTGCAGATTGATGTAAAGTTCATCTCTTTCTATGGTCAACGGTCAATGAGTTCAAGGGCGTCCAAAAAAAATCCCGAAGTTAAAAAATCTTAGTCTTCTCTTCACCCCTCAAGCCGGCTCAGGCCAGACACTTTCACAAGCTAAACCACGACACCCCTTATGTATAAATACCGATATGTCTTGAAATCATTTGAATAAATTAGTTACCGGTATATTAAAATGAAAAATGTTTTAAATGTTTTTAGATTTTCTTGAAGTCATTAAAAGGTCTAAAGAAAAAAAACCTTCGCATCTTTTTTTAAAAATCTGTTACATACAATGGAGTCAAATATTTGAAAAGAATTGTTTTTAATTGCCACACAAAGTGCTCGTTGAATTAAGTGACTGTTCTTTGGAGTGTTGAAAATGACCTCTAACATAAAAATTTAGGGAAAAATTACTTTCGATCTTAGCTGATGAAGTTAGAGATGACTTTTCATCTGAAGAATAAGTCATAATTAATACTTTTTAGATTATGCTTTAATGTTTCTGTAGCTGGTGGTTTTTTTTAACAGGGTATGGTACTAAACCTACGACCAACCCTCAACCTTTTTCAACTGGGCTAAAATCCGTCTTTGGCGGAGTTAGAATAGGCATTAGCTAAATACAAACGAATGCCTAGATGAGCTACCGAGCAAACTCTAACGAGTTGAAGTTTATGTTTTCTGGTAATCAAATTTTAAAAATCGTTAAATCTTTCAGTGCTACATGTAACTGACACCTACAATAGACAATTTCGGGCAGAGGTGACTCGACTTTGGCTGGCTATCTACCTAGCATGGAGAAGGACAATTCTGATTTGACATACAGGCAGAGCCTTCAATGCTGCTCATTTACCGTTTCTTTTGATTCAACAGCTGGATGGATTGGGGGGGGGGGGGGCTGTGTGCGACAATGACCCAAAATTCTCATCCAAAATCAATGAAATGAAACCTACAATATTGTTACGACTTTGTAGTAACCAACTCAACGGCAAGGAAACAAGGATAAACAGGTTTAATAACACAAATCATCAAACAAGCCGGATATCAACAATCAAAACCCAAAGTCTCTCTTCCTCCTACTTTCAATTCATTTAGTCCCTTATAGTGCGCTGGTGCGCAACAGCCATAGAGCAACTACAGAACATGGTTATTACATTGCCCCCTTCTTATGTCTGTTCGTCCCGAACTGACTCTGTTCCTCTCTCCTCTCCACAATACCGGTACAACCAATCGACATGTACCACCTTGTATTTAGTTCGGGGACCCTTCTGGATGCGGTAAACCACGTCGTTAATTCGTTTCAAAATCCTATAAGGTCCTTCCCAATCCTTTTGTAATTTAGGCGATCTTCCCTTCTTTCTCTTTGGATTATACAGCCAAACAAGATCATGCTCCACAAAACCAGTACAATTGGCCCTTTTATCGTATCTGGTCTTCATAAGGTCACTATTGTCTTTTATCCGACTCCGTGCAAGTGCATGAACCGTCTCGAGTCTCCTTCTAAGATCTATTACGTACTCGCTTGCTGTCGTTTGTTTGTCTCCTGGCAGCCCAAATAAGAGGTCTGCTGGCAGCCGAAGTTCCCGACCAAATAATAATTTGGCTGGCGTGTAACCAGTGGTTGCATGAACTGCTCCTCTATAGGACATGAGGAATAGAGGAATGCAGTCATCCCAATCGTTTTGTTGTTCTACAGTCATTTTAGCCAAGTGTTGTATCAACGTACGATTAAAGCGTTCTACCATCCCGTCTGATTGTGGGTGCAGTGGCGTTGTTCTAGTCTTTTTCTACTATGTCAACTCTTTGGTTCATTTTTACCTCCATTTCGTTTATTTTCTGGTTCACTGATACCAATTCAGTCCTGATCCCTGTATCTAGTGTGTCTATTTTTTCCTGCATTATTCTAATCCCAACATCAAGTGTGTCAATCTTGTCAATATTTACCTGCATTGTGTTTAATTTCTCTTGGAATTCACTCCTCGTAGCGCCTATGTTTTCCTGCACCATAGCGCCTATGTTTTCCTGCATCTTACCGAAGAGCTCAGTTACATCTGGCCCTACTTCGAATTCATAACTGTCCGGGTCTTCGTCTTCGTCTATCAGGGCCTGCCTGAGACGAGCTGTAAGCGTCTCCTTACTACCACTAATCTTCAGACCTCGGTATCGAAGCTCTTGTCTCAACTCTTTGATCAAGAGTTGACCTAATTGTTTCATAATTGGAGAAGCCATTAGCAACCTACCTCTTGTCCGTTGAGTCGCATAGATCCCACTTCTGACACCACTGTTACGACTTTGTAGTCTATGGCTGCTGCGCACCAGCGCACTATAAGGGACTAAATGAATGGAAAGTAGGAGGAAGAGAGACTTTGGGTTTTGATTGTTGATATCCGGCTTGTTTGATGATTTGTGTTATTAAACCTGTTTATCCTTGTTTCCTTGCCGTTGAGTTGGTTACTACAAAGTCGTAACAATATGTAAGAGTAACTGATAGAAATACGTTATTTCAATACTTTCAAACCACCAAGATTTTGATAGTACCAGTACAGTCACTCTCGTCCAACCTCCGAATAATATTAGCACTGTCTAAATAACATTGACCAGGCATTTTTCAAAATATTATGTGAAAAGAATTGCAATAATCAGATATAACATTGCATTGGCCCACTTTGCTGGGTCCCTACGTTATCCCAAAGCCTTTATATTATTTTTTTAAACAACACTTCGTATCTTTTAGGCCTACAATTAAAACTGGATTACTAGAAACCACTCTTGGTATGTTGTGGGTTAAATGAAGCAATAAAGTAAAGGGTAAAAGAAAAAAAAAGAGAGAACTGTGTGATTATGGATGGTTTTTTACATTAGTCTTGTTTTCTAATCTACTCGTTAAACTAGTGTATTGTTACCGTGGCGTTGAGTTGCCTGATAAAGATATTACAATATGTATCCCAACATCTGCAATATGTTTACTGTGCAAATCACAATTTAGGTAATAATGCGGTGTTCGACAAGTTGGAGATTTCTATGACTCGGTGTAAAATGTGTGTTTTTGCTCACAACATATCAAGATGGGCATCTGCCATTCAAGTACAGTTAGTGGACAATGTGTGTTCTTCAAGTTATCGTAGTCAAAAGCCATGCAGTGAAAATAATAAATACCGGCATGTCTAAGTTGTAAACACAATTTATTTTGTGTTCTCCTAAGGCTAAGGGAAGAGAATTTCAAACAGCATCAATAAAAAAAAGGGGGGTGGGGAGATCAGAAAAAACTCGATACCGAAAGGGGCCTATACCTTGTTCTGTCTATTGTCAATAAGTTTTAAAGTGTAAGCGCGATTAAAGTTTGTCAAAAATTTGGCTTTACAATAATATCTCTCTCATAAAGAAGAAATATCATTTATTTATAATTTCCAGTGATAACATTTTAAAGCTCTGATGATGTCAATTAGATATTTGTAATTAGACTCTTATTTTATAACATTGACAATAGGACAGTTGCTTAGGCTTATGAACGAAAATGTTTTTTTCGATAGGGGGATCGCTGCAAAATGGGGAATGGTTAAAAGGGAGGGTGGTAGAAATATAAAGGTTTAGAACCGCTGATGTAATGTCATCCATTTTTTATCTCAACAGTATAAAATCTACATGTAGGCTTATTTATATAAATTTGTTTATGAGAGTTAACTTTTAACCTACTTTTTGCGAGTCACATTTAGTTTTTGAAGGCTCTGAACATTAAATAATCTTCAATGCTTTTTATCTAATTATAAAAATTTAAAAAAAAAAAGCAATTCCAGTTCAATTAGATCTAGATCTGCATGAGTAGATTAAAAAGATCCATTTAGAATTTAGACTTATTATAATTAGAAAATCGTATGAGTATTTTTCTATTAATAGATTATTAGGTCAGGCCCTTTCTGTTCTTAGCCAATCAATGCAAACGTTTTCGTTTTATCGTACTTTCTAAAAGCATTCATAGGTTGTATCACAGATTGTCACACCTTTACTATTCCTTAAATTAAGTGTAATTTTACATTTTATTATTCTTGATAAATTTCTACGAATTGTGTTTAATTAATTAGCAGGCATTAAATTTACCCTACATTCATTCAGTGCGAGTTTAGTCGCGCAATGCATTGTGGGGACGTATAAAACCATTGGTCACGCCAAAAAATTTGTAGTACATGGCGGACTGTCTAAGTGGCACTTTCTCTAGACAATACTTATTCTAGTAATAAGGTATGATTGCTGTGGGTGCCGACTCCCAAGACCCCCAGCATGCATCATCAGTGGCTAGCATTCCTTTACCACCTTTGGGAGATGAGGTAAGATGAATTTTCCATCCTTGTAAAATCTTTTCATCTTTGAACTATTTTTCCACACGCAATCGAATTTATCCAGTAAGTCTACGTTCGCCATTGTGTGCCACGCAGTCATATTATTACAAATCAAGATCAATAAAGAACTTTTCCCCCCATGTATAATGTGAGCTTCATTAGTTTCTAAAATATATTTTAATACTGCCCCGAATGCCTACAAAAATAATGCTTAAAAATATTTGAAGATCCAGAGTCTAGTTTTGTACAAAGTAGATCTATCATTTTATTCCACTTCTAGCCGGACCTATTACGATGTCAGCGAAACCCGAATAGTGGGCGGCTCTTCCTTATATACTCTTGGCTGCAGATATTATCGGCCAATAATCTTCCGCAGGCTTCGACCAATCAGATTAAGCCGACTTGTCACGCGCAAAGTCTATGACGACGAGAGCTTCTGTAAGCAACATGGCCGCTGTTTCGTACTATAAATAAAAATTCTTCGGCCTTTGCACTTTGGCTTTAGCAGGGGTCTGTTGATAACAAGGGGACTGAAAAGATATTCTTAAACCATTACCTATATAAAATGGTAACTAAGCGTTATTTCCCCTTACTTTTTTGTTTATCACCGGTACTTGTAAACTTATAATATATACTAATATTAAATATAAATATAGACTAGTCTAGTACTTCTTCAGGGTATTCTTGTTGTTTTTTTATGCTATCCGATGTGATGTAACAGTAAATGAGTAATCATTACTTACTGTAATGTAATTTATTGATCTTATTTCTATCGTCATTATCAAGCAAACTTTTCCGCTTCTAAATTGCTACATAAAAAATGATAAAGTACATTTTTTATCATTTAGACTTTTTTTTTCCTCAATAAATTTTAGACTACTTGACTTGAGTTAGGGTCATTAGTCTTTAGAATGAACAATCATGAGATAGATCTAGATTCTAGAACTAGATTAATAGATCTAGATAACTTTAATACTTTATTGACTAAAAAAAATCTAATCATCTATTCTATAGTCTATTAATTATTATCCTATAGACAGTATAGAATATATAATTTTAAAGTATTTAATAGTGACACTATATAGACTATAGCCTAAATACTAGTAACTAGACTTAGAAATGCCATGGTATAGCCAGTATATAAGTATAACTATAACTATAAAGAGTATAGGTAATTTAATTGATTCATTTTAGATAGTATCTTTTTTTTTTTTTTTTTTGACATCTCAGACATCTAGAATAGATCTAGAAAAAATAACATGAATTGATGAATCATCATACAATAGGCTTGAATAGGCTACAAAATGATGACTCCACTAGTTCAACTTCAATATAAATAAATACCAATATTGATTTAAATTATAGACTAAAATTAAGTCTATATCTTGATCCATATAGATCTCGTTCTGAATTCTAACTGGAAAGAATAAAACATTGATTGAATGGTATCTAGTGTATATAAACTAAGGTAGTGAAACATTATACTGATTATTATCTAAAATTGTAGGATAAGTTGAAGGCTTTTTATTCAAGTAATAGTATATAGTGAATAGATCTAAATTAAATTTGACATGCATAAATATAGAGGAGTGGTCACAATTGAGAGCCACATTTTTTTTCTTCTAATCTGACAAAGTCATAGTATTGCTGTCAATGTTTATATATTATAATAAATATATACATACACAAAACATAATTTATTTTTAAAATCATACCGGTACATGTAAAGATATTTGAAAAAGAACATATTTTTTGGCCTTTCTTTAAAAATTTTATTTAATCTATTTTTTATGGTGAAAAATTCTAAGTTGCCTTGACAACAACAAAAAAATATTTTTTAAAATGTAAAAAAAAAAATAAATGAAAATATAGTTGTCAACAGTATACTTTTTGTTCTGTTCACCTTCTGGAGGCTAATAAGGCATACAAATGTATGTCTTTTTTTGTGGATTTTTTCCACTGCTCAAGCGGGCCTTTTTCTATTGGCTCTGGTTTCTGATTTTGACCTGACATAAGTGAACATAGATTTTTTTTCAGTTAAACAAAATGTACGTCACTGTACGATATGCAAAAAAATGGGTCAGCTATAAGACGCCAAACCTTAGAAAACATGACTGTATGTGGTTCAGTGACTAGCGGATGATGATGGGCTTGTGTTGGTACCAAGCCAGGATTGGGGGGGCTAGCCCTGTATTTTAACCCAGTCATGAGGGACCAGTGCTTACTTGAATAGTTGAACACCAAGGAGCCAACACTGTTGCCAGAGCACTCCTGCCTTTCAGTGACACTCATTAGGATGTATAGTGCAGCAGCTAGTGACTACCACCATCACCATGTAGGTTTTCTTTTCCATTTAATAAATTGTCTTCTTGGGTGATGCTCATTGTATCTTTCAATCGTTTACCTATACACCATTGCAGAGGACTTGTTTGAGGATATATTCATTTGTCATTATCCTATCTTCAACATTTGGACTTAGACTTTTTCAAAACAGTTGATGCAGACTTTTTCAAAACAGTTGATGTTTACACTTCTTCACATGCACTACATTTGTTAATTGTATCCAGTTGTTATTGTATCCAGTGTCTTTTTCAATTGAATTCAAAAGTACCAGATGTCTGTGATTTAAGATTTATTATGACCTTTGCATCGCCAGTTTGTTGTCTGATATATGAAGGCAATTTTCTCTTGAAAGAAGACAGGGTTATTATTTAAACATTCTAATTTTTTTCACAATGTTAGAGTTTTATGTATATATATATATATATAATATATATTTTATTTATTTATTTTTTCTTGCAGCTTCCCTCCCTAAGTTGTGACCTGGGTGACATAAGCATTTCATCCAGTGAAATTGATCAATTCTTCCAAAGCTTCAGTGAATTTTCACTGCCTCCGGATGCTTCCCAAATGCAAGTGGAAACGGAGGGGTCACATCTGTCAACGCTGACATCATGTGACCTCACTTCATTCTTCTTTGAAGACCTTCAGAGGCCTAGAGATTTGAATGTGGAAAATCCTGTTCAAGCTCAGTTTTATCATAACCTCAACCCGGCATTTGTCTCAGAAGATGAAGCTACTATGACACCAACTTATCCTGGTGGCATCACACCTCAGAATATTTCCCGTGCTAATTCACCAACATGGAGTGAAAGCAGTGGGAGTATGAGTACCGGAAGTGTTCCAGGAACCCCTACAGGCACACTGAGTCAGTCTTCCAAGAATAGCAACAACCCTTTACCTAGACACAAGCGACCGTCTCACAAGAGAGCAGAAATAAAGCGCAGGGATAAAATAAAGGTTAAGACATATTTATATTGCTTTTTCACCTAACATTCTTTGTTACTAAAAGCTCAGTCTTTTTTTAACATATTTATTGACTCATGTAAAGTTAGGCTTTTTTTTTTTTTAACAGATCTTTTTAAACAGAGATATATAAACTAGTGTTTTTGTTTATAACTATACCAGCAATAGAAATATTTTTTTTAACACTTGTAAATAATTTTGTTTTAAATCTATTCTTTAAATCTTTCTTTGTAGACATGTTTAGATGACATCAAAGACTGCATCCCATCGTTAAGGGATAAAGGAAAACTAAGTGAATCTGCAATATTATCAAAAGGTGAGAAACCAATCATTATTTGTTATGTTTTGCATATGATTTTTTTATCTGAAGTGTCTTGTTTGTCCATTTTTTGTGTCTTTTGATTTTTTGTTTTGTTTCAGGCTTAAGGTAAGAGTTTACAAAAACTGTGTTACATTTTTCTTAATAAAAGTGAATTCAAACGTTTTTTAGTGGCTTGAAATTGCAAAGTTTCAGGTCATTGAAAGAAGAAAAATGCTTCACAGTGTTTGTATGAAACACTTTTCTTTCCTCTATGCATTGTTTTTAGTGTTTTATTGGAAAGTGTGTATTTGTTTAAGTTTAATTTATACATGTTTTTAAGTGTTGCATTAGATGAGTGTTTGTGTACTAAGAAAGTAGTTCATGGATGATATTTCTTCGTGGTCCATATTGTTAGTTTTATGGTTAGCTGTGCCCATATTAGAGGGGCACTTGACCCTTATTCTGACCAGTCTCCCTCTTTTAGCGGCTGAATACGTTCGCCATCTGAAAGACGGTTGCACAGAGCGAGGGAACAAAGCAGAAGAGCTTCGCCGTGAGATTGAGTGCCTGAGCACAGAGATTCAGTAAGTTTTGGTGTTAAGAGAGCTGGGCTGGGCACTTCCTAACCCAACCTTTCCACATCACACCACTGAGTGTACTCTGCCTGAACTGACCACCTTCAGTAACTGGGCAGAGGAGGACACTGAAGTGACATAACAATTAGATTTGGGTAACTATGTGTGTGCCTAGTTGTTCACAATTAGAGCTCACTACTTTATATATGCTGGTCATAGCTGGGGTGGTTATTTTTATTATATTACCAAAAAAACAACATTTTTTTTAACTAAAAAAAGAGCTAAGCTATCTTTTTAAAAAGATATGCTATAAGCTATCTAGACAAAAAGAAAAAAAGTTTTGGCTAAGTTTTATTTCAAGAGGAAAGACATTATTTAAAACTATTTGTGTGTGTGTATTCTGTCAATTGTATTGGCTTTCCATAACAATATACTGCAGACTGAGTCATTGGCATTATTTTTCCTCAGCCACTAGTGTTTGAAATGTTACCCAATCAATTTGTCCCACTTTGTAAATGAAAATATGAATTTTCACCAATCTATCATGGAAAACATAAATGATTGTATATCATCTCAAAGGCTAGGAAATGTAATGAATGACTGTCTGCAGTTTCTTGCTCTAACTACATATTGTTTTTCTTCATTGCAGGCTAAATGATTTCCATTGTAAACTAAGGGGGCAAATACACTCTATTCTGTTTAGCTCATGTTATTTTAACATTAACTGTATATTAACATTATATGTACACATTAAGATTATAAGTAATTCTTCTTGTAAAGGAAAATTAGCATTTAGAAGAATATTATCCAAGAAATTAATCATAACCCTATTTTCTCTTATTGAATTTAAGGTAGAGTAATGTTAAGTTCTTAAAGTTCAATTAGAAATTTTAACTCCTATACTCTGAGAATTAAACTAACACCATTCTCTTGTCTTCTGTGTAGGGCCCTAAAGGATAATCCACACATCATTTATATTTATATGTTGTACCTTGTTTGCATTTTAATACAATAACATGTTTATCTTTTAAAGTAAACTTTTTGGGACTTTGCCCAATTTAGTGTTGTAAGTTTTTGTTTGGAATTATTTTACCTTGTTTTCTCAGCAACAGGTAAAGCCAAATTGATTGCAAGCTTGAAAATGTTTTAATAAAATCTAAAATGATGTGTGGTTTATTCATTTTCCTTGTCTAAGTCTGCCTTTCTGAATCTGTTTCTTTTATTTAGTTGTGCCATGAACAAGATATAAAACATTCCTCTATCTCTCCACAGTTCATTCCAAGAAAACTTACCAGCGACAGGTTTAAATGATGAACCACTACCTGCCACTAGCCTGGATGACCTTTATCTACAATGGAGAGAAGAAAATAGTCAACGGTCTGCTAAATTTTGTATAGTATCCTTGATTGGTATTGACAGGACTTTTAGAAATGTTTAACCCATTTTTGTTGTTGTTTCCTGTTTCAGGGATTAACCATTTAGCCACTAAGCATTTGTCCCCAAGAGAAGGGATTTTACTTTGTATCAGTTGTTTTAAAAGTCAAATTTTATACTAAATTCACAGAAAAAAAACTAATAAAACCAACAAAAATATTCTTTTTACAGTAGAGAAAAATAGACCTACAGTTTAGCATCATGTTTCAAGTCACAAATAGGTCTACAAAGCTCAAAAACATTAAAATGTCATGTCATATTTAGTTGTCTTCCGATCTCTCATTTATCATAATCAATACTTGATCTAGCATTGATTTTTTTTTTTTCATTTTCACTGCTACTACTCTCCAATGGCTCTACATCACTTGCTGGAACCTTAATATTCCCATTAAATTAACATCTTAAAATATCATGTAAGTCCATACCAAATAAACACCTAAAAATAGATTTACTATCACTCTCTTAGATCAAAGTTTTCAAAGGTAAAAATAGTTATTTAAAGACATATTAGTTCATGTCAACAAAAAATCCAAAATCTGTTAATAGCAACAATTCCCTGCGACTAGTTGTGAAATGGTTAAGAATGTTTTGTCTAATATTTTAACTTGTTTGTCACAGGCAGTCGAAACGCAAATGTTTGCAGAAAAGTTTATACAAAATTTTTATAATCTGCAAAATTAGACTTAACTTTAATCTATTTCTCTAATTTTTTTCTTTTGTTTTTTTAATTTTAATAAGTACTAGTGCCATTGGGGGCGCGGTGGTCGAATGGTTAACCTGAGGCCCTGAGTTCGAATCCCGGTGAAGACTGGGTTTTTTGAATTTCAGGATTTTTTAGGGCGCCCCTGAGTCCAACCAACTCTAATGGGTACTTGACTTTAGTTGGGGAAAGTAAAGGTGGTTGGTCGTTGTGCTGGCCACATGACACCCTGCTCGTTAACCGATGGCCAAAGAAACAGATGACCTTAACATCATCTGCCCCATAGATCGCAAGGTCTGAAGGGGACACTTTACTTTTACTAGTGCCATTAAATATTTGTCATGAAAATCAAATAATATAGCCTTTTTTTTTTCAAGACTGCAATCAATGTTGTAACTCAGTTGAATTCTTAGTGAAAAGTGTGAAGTGGGGAACAGTATATAGCCTGGAATTAAATTCTGAAATCACAATGAGACCCTTATTTATTACGAAGTGTAACCATTTAGCCACTAAGCAGTTGTCAGAAACTATCTCCCCACATCCCTAAGAGAAGGGATATAACTTTGTATCAGTTTTTAAAAAATCAATTCACAGAAAAAAAAACAACTAATAAAAGCCTCTAACAAAAATCTTTTTATAATAGAGAAAAAAAGACCTAGGTATTAAAATCATTTTTTTCAAGTCATAAATATGCCTACAAAGCTCAAATACATTAAAATATCATGTCACATGTATTTAGTTCCTTTCTAATCTCTTGTTTTAGTTCTAACATAATAATTACTGGATCTAGCATTGATTTATTTCTTCATTTTCACTGCTATTGGTCTCCTATGACTTTAAATCATTATTTTCTTATCCTACTGTTGAAACATTAATAAAGCCCATTAATATCTTATTCAATAAAAGCCTACACAGTAGCCTAAATATGTTACTTTTTTGTAGGCTAGCAAAGAAAAAAAAACAATTTTCAAAAAATCATTAATTAAAACATTCCAACATGCGTCTTTATCTCTCTCTTAGTTCAGAGTTTCTAAAGGTATAAATAGTTATTTGAAAACTAGCGTGCATGCGTAAACAACCCAAAATCTACAATATAGTTGCAATATGTGATACTGCATTGGTTACATCTATTTATAAACATTCCATAGAATTGTTTATTTAAAATAGATTATTTTGATGTATAGTGATAAGAAAAGCTATTTAAAATGTAGAAACTCTTGCTACACCAATCAGTACCCAAACCTTTGCTACTAACCTATCAATACCCTATTGACAAAAATATTTAAAACCACTCTACAAATGATTGTTACACTTTATCCTTGACCTTATTCTAGTTTGCTTCTATCACCTCCAAATTGTTTGATACCTTTAAAGAAATAATAGGACCTGTGACTTCATTGAATGCATTGACAGCAAAGGCTCAAGAATGGCAGACAAAATTTCTGGCTCTTCCAGTTCTTAGGAAAGGTAAGTGAAGCCATAACTTGATGGTTGGGAACTACTGGTTTTGGTCAAATCAGCCTGCTAAGAAGAGGTTGAACTACTCAGTGTTGCCCTTGTCTTGTTGTTACTGCTGGTTAGCACAAAATAGATGTAACATTTCATGAATCAAGTGGTAAAACTAAATAACCCTCTGAGTTTGTTTGACAGAGCAACTCAGAGATGTCATTTTCCACTTGTTCCATTGGCCCATGGTTAACAATTTTGTCTCCTCAATAACCTTATGATACACTCAAATACTTTAGCTGGAGTTTGTATCGTTCCTTCATTTGGAGAATGAACCAAATATCATGCAAGCTTAATTTTTAAAAATGTCAAAGTGTTAAAAAAAGTATACTTAAATGAATGACCTATGACTTGTTGATTTCAGTGATTCTTGGAGGTATGCTGGAACTAAGTCGTCAGGACAGTATTGTGATGACACCTGACAAACTGCAGCTACAAGTTGGAGCATCGAACGCCAGGGTCAAGATGGAGGATAGCTTCTCATGACAGCATCTCACATCATCATGTCATTCATAAACATTTGTTTCAAAGTAAATACTGATAAAGAAGTCTACTGTACTGGTAAACTTTCATTACCAATGTAATTACAGCTGTGACTTTGGTAAGGTCCAACACAGGCAGACAGATGAGTTCACTTCTCTTGTCACCTGAATCATTTTGAGGGAAGGTTTGTGTTCATTATGTTTACTTCGACAAGTCTTATTGAGGCAGCCACCAGATGTCTCTCTCAACTGTGATCGTAAAGCATGGGTTATACAGTATTCTTATTTTCTATTGAAATTTTATAGGTTGATATAACTTGAATTTAGAATATTATTCCATGAATTTCTCTAGGGCAGAACATAATAGGTTTATTACCATTTTGAAGAACTATCTAGGCATGCATTTACATAAAAAGTATTAAAATTATTAGTGAATTGAATTAAAGGTTTATTGTATCTTTCTTTTTTTTTTTTTTTTTTTTTAAACATTTGCTAATTCACTATGTACATGTATTCTTTACTAAATTGTAGCAAAATTGTTTTTTTTCTTCTCTGAAACTTTTAAAAGCACATGATCCCTTAAGTCACCCCAATACTTTAGTTTGACTTAAAAAATTTGCTGGACATTTGGCTACACACACTGTTTAAGTTGACTTGTTATTTTGTTATTTATACTTTGTTGTACATTTTGTAAATAGTTGAGAAAGATTGTGCACTAAGTGAATGGGAAAGATGCTTCCTTTAGAGCATTGTAGTGAATGAATTCAATCCATTTTATTTGAGTAAATTTGCATTTTTTTATTTGGCTACCTACATGTCCAATATATCTTGACTATACTTCACATTTCTTTGTTATTTTCAAAGAGATGGACTTCTTGCATTTTTCTTTGATTGTACAGCACAAATGTAAAGAAACTAAAAGAAGAAAATGTTAAAGAAAATTATTTTATGGCATTTTTATTTCTAATTTTCTTGTAAGATATTTGTTGTCTATGTACATAGGGATCCATTGACTGGACAAAAAGGCTAGTGTATCTCAGCTGTGTACATTTGTGTGCTGGTAAAAAACTATTGTATTGTCATGTGGACAGCTGTTCATTATTGTGAACTCATTCAAGGCCAGCCAGTGTCTTGCAGGACTTAAAACAAAACATAATGACAGTGTGACCCAGTACATAGCTTACAATGTTTTTATGTTTTGTTTGGGAAAGAGTTTGCTCTTAAACAAAATATTTGTAATGATTAATAAAAAAAAAAGTCATTTATTTATACATATTATGTGTTCTTCTTTTTCCTAATACGGTAATTCATTTTGCCATTGTTTAAGACCAATTTAAAGATATGGGGCCCTTGTAATTAATGTAAGGAATTATTCCTTCAAAACAACATAGCTTTTGTTGCCTACAGGTGTTAAAGTGTTCTATAAATATGGAGATATGAAAAAAAAATGTTGTATGAATAAACATGCCAATCCTAGATTCAAATCCATGGTTACATGTTAGTCATTTTAAATACCAGATGCTGTTACACTTTCAAGCCTTTTTCGACTTTTGGTATGTTCACCACCTGTGATGCAGGAGTCTCTTCTTGCCCTCCATGTGGATCTACCCTGTGCTTCTTTCTCCAACTGTTGGTTTCAATTCTTAAGATTTTGTATATTAAACAGCTGTTCTCTTACCCCTCTCCTAGATTACCATAAAGTAGATCTTGTGGAAGTGGCATTCTGTATACATGTCCAAGCCTCTACTCCTGATTTTATCCTGGCATCCTACTCTTTATAGGAGTTCCTTGTTTTTTTTTTATATCACCCCTCTAATTTTGAGAATCTACCATGAGCATTGGAGGTGAAAGACATTCAGTTTTTACAAAGCTTTTATCAACTCACTCTGATCAAACGTTTGTACTTGTTATTTCTCTAACACCCAATCTCATACCAAGCTGAAATTTGGCACATATGATTTCTTTTACCTGCCAGCACAAGAATCAATAAATGGTAAAAAAAACAAACTAATTAATTAAGTATCCTAACTGAAGTGGTGATATTGATTAAGCTGAATTAGTCCCCTTTATAGGTCACCAAGTTAAAGAAAGCCTGAAACAGATAATTACACAATCTTCTACAGTTATAAGCACCTCACTAGCAGAATGGTTACTATGGTGGCTTGAAGAGGCAATAGTTCAAACTCTGGCTGTTCCCCCCCCCCCATTTTTTTTTTAATGCTTTTAAAACCCAATTATTGTAAAATTTACCCATTACCCAGATATCCCTTTCTCACCCCTTCCTCAATTGTCCCAACTGGTCCAGATTAGTGGTAGGATCCTAATGTATTGTATTAAGAAAACTAATAGCATGAAATAGAACTCAAACAAAAACAATTGCTAAAAATACTTCTGATTGCCAATTTATTGTTGTCTACATCTATTCAAAATTTAATATGTGACTGATACAATTACTCTTTTCAGCGGCCCCCGAAAGGGAAAAAGACGCTATTAGTTTTGTGTGGCCTGTCTGTCCGTCCGTCTGTCCCGTTTATACCTCAGAAAGTAGAAGAGAAAATGAAAATCGGACATCACAATATTTTAGATCATTCAAAGTTCTGATGCAACGGTTACTTTTTTCTTTTCTAAAAGCTCAAAATCTAATTTTAAAAATCATTTATGCAAGCAGTTTTTTAAAGAGAAAACCTGTCCGTCCGTCCGGTTTATACCTCAGAAAGTAGAAGAGAAAATGAAAATCGGACATCACAATATTTTAGATCATTCAAAGTTCTGATGCAACGGCTCCTTTTTTCTTTTCTAAAAGCTCAAAATCAAATTTTAAAAAATAATTTATGCAAGCAGTTTTTTAAAGAGAAAACCTAATTAGTATGCATTATAAATGAGACCTAATTTAAGACAATTAATAATTTTTTAAACAGCATTCAATTTAATGTTTTAATTTTGCTAAAAAAGTACTGTCAACAAACTCATAAAAGAGGCAAAGAAAAGAGGCCCAAGGATTCCTATAATGATAAGGCTAAAATTTAATAGCGTAAATTCTGAGGTTTCCTTTTTAAAATTACCTCATGTGGCTTCTTTAAAGGGAGACGATCATTAACCTTATATTTAACATATTATGCAAACGCTTGTAGATTTTTTTGCCAAAAATTTATTTTTTCATACCGTATTAGAATTGATAAGTTATGTACCGGGGGTAACTTATGTTATACAAAGTACTATATCTACACGCAAACAATGTTTACTAATGTTTATACATATATTTAGTATGCATTATAAGTTGGACTTAATTGAAGATAATTAATAATGTTATAAGTTACATTTTCTTTCCAATTTTTATTAGCGTTTCCAAATTTCGCAAGAATGTGTTTACAAAATCGACAAACAAAGAGGATTCAAATAAGAGAATTAGCCTTCACAAAACATTTAGATCAATCATAAGGCTTCTGTTGGTCCAGATTCATATCCTTACATTCACTTTCACCTATCCTTTGATCTGCTGGGGCACTACATAAGATCTGACAACCTTCTTTCTACATTTTTATCTGTCATTTGTCTTTGATATAATTTTATTAGGGTGTTCTTTTTGAAAATATTGAAACCTGCCTGGGTGGACCAGTTCGGGGGCCGATTTTAAGTTTGTATTTCTTTTTCTACACAAACTGTCTTTGTAACCTTGTTTTTTTTTTAAGTACCGTATTTGCCCTTTTTCTTTTTCCTTCTAGATACGATTGATAAGAATACTGTATTGGAACAATAATTGTCTTAGTAAGAGAATTCAAAATGTTTCACAATTAAAAATATTGTCTGTGAATATAGAGACCACAACTTCATTATTTGACTTCCTTTTTTTTTTTTCCCTGGGATATAGCAAAAATATTGACTGGAATGGTACTGATGAATTTTTAAAACAGATGGCAACAGTTATCTTTCAATTTAGAGCCCAGATATTTATATCAAAATCTCACACCATTTTCCATTCATTTTCAAATGTTTTCTCTTTTCTTCTTTTTTTTTTTGTAAGTTTTTTTTTTCTTTGTAAAAGATATTATAATTCAAAATGTAAATAAACAGCAGATAACTGTGATGCAATGCAAGAGTTACATTAAAATGGAATTGAGGACAAATATGAAACTTTAATTATTTTTTTAAAGTTGCCACCTTAACCCTTAAAACGCGTATGGTAGTTTATTTATTGTAATTCCATTTTGTACGTACTCATTTTAAAACAGCTCAGCACTTTAAGGGTTAAGAGAAAAAGATGGATATTGTTACAAAGCTTATATCAACTCCCTGTCTTTCTGGCAAAAAGTTTGTAAACGAACCAGATGAAGTTGAAACTTTAAAAAAAAAAGTAATTTTTTGTACCTAACAAAACAGGAATCAATTAAATAAAAATTAGCCAATAATTTTGTTTTATATCAAATAAGGGAAATAACCTCTATTAACCTCATAATTGAGAGTGCAGAGTTCTTCCTATTTTATAAGCTTTGTTTTTCTTTTCGTATTTTGCTTGTTTTGTTTTAAAACCTGTCTACCAGTTTTGTGAAAATATGAGTGAACTCATAAGAGAGAGCTGCCTGAGTGTGTGTGATCACATTCTAGTCTGCCCCAATCAACAGGTCTGGGAAACAAAAAATTCTTGACCTGTAAGGTGACATTTATGTGTCAGTAAATTATTTACAGTAAAACAGCCTGGTCAACTGTCGTTTTGATGGTTGGAGTTTGAACCCTGACCATCCACTGACATCCTACAGGACGTTTGGACTAGGTGGTACATCTGAAAACGTCAAGGCTGCCTATCTATATATGATATACACCTAATTTTTCTTGTGCCACAACACAGTGTTAATGAAAAAATCACTCTAACCATCCATCACAGGTCTAGTAATGTAAATATAATGAATAATTTATTTCTGAAATATATGGCAAGTTGGCAAGGAAACACTTCTAGTTAATACATGAAAACTGTTAACATTATACCGGCTAATGTATCTTTTGAAACAATAATGTAGGGCTGGAATTGTGTTGAGGTTGTTTTCTTTGGGTTTTTCGTATTACCCTACCTGTACAACTAAAATTCTGCCAATTCACTAATACACAGGAATTCAAAACTGTATTGCACTAAGTAGGTAATAACATTTTCCATTCAATTATTACTAAATAGTTGCACATTTATTCTTATTTGTGAAGCTAATATGAGGAAACAAAGCATATTTGTGGGCAAATAATGTTTAACTATAAAAATTTTCACTTTTTTTTAACAAAGAAATTGCATTGTAAAAGCAAAAAAAAAATCTATTAACAGGAGTGGAAAGCAGTAAATATTAAAATATGAGCAAATCATGTATATTAATTTGTGTATCACAGAAAGGAAATATAAGTAATGCAGGCTTGTAGAAAATATTCAGCATATTTATGTGACAATGGTTTATTAAACATTAGAAAATTTGTAATTAATAATAATAATAATAATTTTATTTATAAAGCGCTGTTAACAAACAAAAATGTAGGCTCAAGGCGCTGTAAAGACATTACAAACACAAACACGAGACATGACAAACTAATCTAAAAAAGTTCTAAACAGATAGGTCTTGATGTTATTCTTAAAGGTGGTGTAGCAAGTTGTCTGTCTGAGTTCAATGGGGAGTGAGTTCCAAACCTTTGGTCCGTGAACTGAAAAAGCCCGCTGACCGTAGCTTTTGAGGGAAAAACGTGGTACCACTAAAAGTGTTGAGTCCATTGAGCGTAGGGCTCTCTGTGGGACATATGGAGTAATCAGTTCGCTAAGGTACAAGGGCATTTCATTGTTATAAATACACTGGTGGCAAAGTGTGGCGACCTTGTATTCGATTCTTGCTTTTACGGGTAACCAATGGAGCGCGCGCAAGAGCGCAGTAGCAGAATCTCGTCTTGTTTTTTTAAGAACTATTCGTGCGGCGTTGTTCTGAATACGTTGCAGCTTGGCTATTTTGTCGTCGGGTATACCTGCTAGCACGGCGTTGCAGTAGTCAAGGCGGGAGAGTATGAATGCCACAGCTAGCGTTTTTGTTGACTCCGTTGTTAGGTATGGTCGGATCAGGCCTAATCTGCGCAGCTGCAGATAAAGACCCTTGCAGAGCTGCCTTATGTGTGAGTCGAAAGATAGTGTTGAGTCAAAGAAAACTCCAAGATTCCGGACTACATGGACATAAGAAACCTGGCAGTTCGTAATAAAAAGAGAATCCGTGCTCTCGACTTTTGAGATGTTGTTCCGAGTGCCAATCTTGATTATTTCTGTCTTGTCTTCGTTCATCTTGAGCTTATTCTCAACCATCCAATCGCTCACCCTTGCAACGGTACCACTGATTTTCTCTGCCAGATGCGACACCTCTGAGGGTACTGAGGAATCGTATAACTGTGAGTCATCGGCAAAGAAATGGTATAAGATGCCTGTTGGCCGTATGACACCGCTGAGCGGATATGTATACATAGTGAACAGTACTGGGCCTAGAACTGATCCTTGGGGTACTCCGTACTTCAAGAGTAAGCTTGTTGATTCTGTCCCACTAACAACGACGCTTTGGGTGCGTTCAGTCAGGTAGGATCCAAGCCACTTTAGGACGATTCCTGCTAAACCAAAAGTGGCAGAGAATCTGGCCATCATAATGTCATGGTCAAGCGTATCAAAAGCTGCAGACAAGTCCAGCATGGAAAGAATTGATATGTGGCCTATGTCGGAATTGTGAAGTAAGTCGTTTAGTACCCTGACCACTGCTGTCTCTGTGCTACGGCACTTCCTATATGCAGATTGAAATTCTTCCAAGAGACAGTACTGTTCAAGATGAGAAAGAATTTGTGCTAACACGATGCGCTCCAAAAGCTTTGACAAAAAGGGTAGATTTGATACCGGGCGATAGTTTTCCTATTCAAGCCAAATAATGTCATTTTATGGATGTATACTGTCAATTTTAAATATTTTCTTATACATTTTATTTCTTAGAAATAACATCCAAATGTTTTCAATCAGATATTTTAAAAGAAGTAATTTTATCCTTTTACTTTTCTCACAGTCTTTACCATCTAGACAAAACTGCTCAACTTTTAACCTACTCTCTAGATATTTCTGTTCAACGTTTGATGAGTAACCTGAACAAAAAAAAATTCTACAAACATGCTTCATTACTCTTTAGTAGGCCATCTACACACAAATGTAATTAACTAGAATGTTATGACATAATTTTTACCTATTTTCACCATTTAAAAAAAACAAAATATTTTAAACACTGAAAGCAAAATAAGAATAATAAGATTTTTTAAAAAGAGATTATCACAAATGAAGTCTAGATTTTGTAATACATAGAGCCAAAATAGTGCAGCTGCAAAACAGCAATTTAAATAATGCAGTTTTATTGTGACTTTGAGGAACAATCACAGTTTGAACAGAAAGACACCCAAGTGTGCCTGGTACTGTACTATGTTATATTGCTATTGTAAAACTAGAATAACTGTATGATATCTAAAAACAATACTGACTTTATACAATTATATATTCAATTAATACATTGGTAACAGTTTTGTTTACTATTGTAACAAAGGTGTCAACAAAGGGGGATAATTCAATTAACATTTAGGGTGTACTAGACTCCAACACTCGCATTACTAGTTAGGATTACAAACAGTGCCCTTTCTCTATACATACAAACAGTGCCCATCAATTGATGTAATGTCTTATTAGTAGTTCTGGTATTCCATAAGATGAACATTAACATCTTTAGTTTATAGTGAATCTCATTTTGATTTGAGGGTGGATAAGGTAGATAAAAAAAATTTGAAACCTCAGAGGCTAATAGCCACAAGACTTGTACGCTGCCTACAAAGTATAGCATGGGACAAACAACATTGGGTTAGTAACATATATAATGCACACTGGAAGAGATAACTAAGTTAGTAACATTTGTAATGCTCTTTGGAAGAGATAAGTTAGTAACATTTGTAATGCTCTCTGGAAGAGATAAGTTAGTAACATTTGTAATGCTCTTTAAAGGTGGTAATAATGAAAGATAGATAGGAATAACAGCAAGTTTGGTTCAACAAGTTAAAAACAAAAATATCTTAACATATCTCTAATAAAATAATGGAAGCTACTGAGCATTTATTTGGTTAGAAGAAAGATTCTCTTTGGAACATCAAGCTAATTGTTTTTAACAAAACAGAGGCACTTCATTTGATGAAATAAAAATTGAAATTTAAAACAATGAGTGCCAATAAATAAATATCAACACTAAAACTAAACACTTTGTCAGAGTTGACTGGCAGCCACAGCTTCAACCTGGTGATCAATAAATGAAACAAATTTAAAAGATGCACAAAAATTCATTGATAAACAAGAAGACTATGTCATAATTATGCGGGTTTAGTGCAATAACACTGTAACAATCTTATGATAACTATGTTGAATCAATATGAGCTGCAACTAAATCATTGGAAGATTACATGGGGAAAAAAGTCCAAATGAGAAATGCCCTGGGCTATGGAATAAGAAACTGTAAATAAGCTGAATGGTCTGCTCTCTTAAAAACTAACTCAAGATTCCATGTTGGATAAAATCTTCAACATGTCCTCTTGATTAGCTTGCACATCTAATTGTATGATAGACAGGTTGTTAGATTGCTCTCCCCTTATGTTCTATTCACTGGAGGAGATTATTGTGGTTTTCTGTAAAGATGGGAAGGCATAATTGAAAATTGACACTTGATATGTCTTAGCATTCCTTTCATCTACATTGGAGGTATGAGGGGGGTCATAGTCCTTTCCACAATCAAGCACTCGCTCTGCAGACGTGTAAGAATCTGTTCAAGTTGAGTTAGAGTTTTGGCACATCAGCATAATTTAGGCCATGTCGTGCCCCATATCCATTCAAATTGAGATATATAATTTCTACAGCCTCAAATCACCAGTGAAAGTACACAGTTTAGTTCAAAATGTATCCAATAATGTCAATACTGGAAATGACCCAGACAGAATTTTGAATCAGTTGAAATATTGTGATTTGTACCTTACAACCTGCTCAATTTACTTAGATCCAGGTGCATAAACAAACAGGTATTATGCCTTTAATTACTGATGGAACACTTGACAGATTTAGCCAATTTAATTGAATGGCTAAAAGAAAGACAAATGAAAGATTTAAGTACATTTAAGTAGACAAGACCATTAATTCTAACAACAGCTATATCAATAATAAAAAAGAAAAAAGAAAAGATTCAATTACAAAAAAAATAATTGAAGCCAATAACTTACCAGTCCCCCTTTTTTTACGAGAAACTGTTGATAGTTCTCTGCGATGAAGTTGCTAGCCAAGGTAGATGCCAAGCTGGCACCATTAAATGGGCAGTCATGGAGACCTTTACAGACCCCTTTAGCAATGGAGACCACCAGAGAAATGTCCTGCATCTCTTTGCCCTCTTCTTTCTTAGAAAACAGAAAACTGCCCAGTTTCTCTTTGAATCCAACATATAGTCCAGATAATACAGATGTCTAAATACAAATATATAAAACAGCTGTGACTATTCAACATAGATATAACTTAGATTGAAAACATCAATAAGATTTATTAATAATTATACTTCTGATAATTACAAAAGGCATGAATGTGAAATCTTGTAAGGTTTGAATCGCTAAATGCTTTTTTTTTTTTAATTAAGCCATTGAGAATGTTGTGGCCAAGTAGGTTTTTTTTTACAAAGCTTCTATCAACTCTGTCTGTCTGTCTGTCGGGTGAAATGTTTGTACAGATAGTTTCTCCCATACCCAATCTTGGATCAAGTTGAAATTTTGCACAATTCTTTCTTCCAACTGACAAAACATAAAAAAAAAATTACCAACTAGTTAAGTAACTTTTGGTAATTAATTATTTCGTATGGTATCAAACAAGGGAAAGAAATCATACTTGCGAGATATTGTGGTATAAGTTGCATTAGTCCTCTTTAAAGCATCAATTAAAGTTCAAAATAACTATAAAACCTTTTTTTTCATAAGCACTCGCTGGCACACGCTTAAAAGTATTTATTTGAGTCGGCAAGTTCAAATTCAAGTCATACAACTTATTTTTAAAAAAATATATAATGCATTTAAAAAGTGATCAGGGTAATATTTACCCAGAAAGACCCTTCTTCCCTCCTCCTTTCCCAAGTGGGCCAGACAAGTGAGAAAGCTAAAAGCATGAAAATGCACTAAGGAAAAGCTATTGCTCAAAATGGCATGTTATTACACATATTTATTCTTGTTGGTTCTATTCTAGTTCTATTACAAATTAAATTGCATGGCTGATCCACACAAATTGATACAATTAAACTTAATATAAGCTTTTCTTTTTATAAAGTATTTTTGATATTATTCTTGTTTTTTTTTATTTGAATGCAAGAAAGTAAAGAAAGGTTAGAGTCATCTCTCATGTCTCCATAACCTTCCCACTACTTCCTACAAATAAATGAAGATGTTTCTTAGTCCCTACAGATCTAAAGAGTATCTGAAAAATATGACAACATTAGTTATTGTACAGTATCTGTCACATGAAATCTCATTAACTGCTAAACACAATCAAACTTCAGCTGCTTTACACATATTTCAGAGATTGATTTTTGTCTCTAGTGAACATTGTAGAATTGTATCTAAGTTTAATTAGTCAGACTGGCTTGTGACTGTGTTTGACTTACATTAAAATAAAACAAAAAGTCAACTTCTTTATTTATATAATAAATTCATTCATAAGTCAATGAACTAAGCTATTGAGGAAAGCAATAATAATGTCTTTCAACATACAAGTATCATGTAGTGACTCATATCACAGAAAGAAACTCAACATTCCTTACCGCAGAGATATCAATAGTTGGACTAATTTCTGCATTTCTACCTGAAATTAAATATATATATATATATATAAAAAGTTTGTGTTTTCACACAAACTCAGAGATGGTCCCCAAAAGGGATCCACCAATGGGTCATCTGTTGGGTAAGCAATGCAGGTAAAAAGGCAGGTTTCAACATTTTCAGCATGAATATCAGAAGCAAGGAAGTACAGAATATCAACAACCACAATTTTACCTCACTCTATATAAATATAAACAGATTGGTGTGGGACAAAAGTGTTGCACATGTAATTGCATTGTTTGGCTGGCTGAAGTTGTTATTATTATTACATTGTTGATAATGATCTTAATCAGTCAACAAACTAATAGTTAAGAAAATATGGTTCAATGTGAGCCTGGCCTAAAGGCTACGATTGAATGAGCATCTAATTATTATTTTTGGAAATAACAGACTGTATCCATAAATGTTTTCCATATAATAGTGTAACGTTTCTCACTCTCCATGACACTACCAATTCAAAGCACTTGACAACTCAGGGCTCTAAAGTAACATAACATTTTAATGTCAAATAAATCACAGGCAATACTTGGGCGCTCAGTAAACACATTCTGCTTGAGTCAGCTGTTGAACCTCAAGCCCTCTTCATGGGTTCTGATGATTCTGACTCTTAACATCACCTCGTATTTGTGAAATTGCAAGTAGCATTAAGTGACTTGACACATTCACTCATATATTGTTCCTTTAGCCTTCTAGAACTGGGTGGAACATCTGGTTGATCACATGACTACATTGGAAGTGAGTTGCTTGAATACTACACAAACTAGCATGTACTACCACTCATCAGGGTTGAGCACTCGCCTAGTAACAGCCTAGGATAATTAGCGTCGGCTAATAACACACACAGCACTACCCTCATGTGGGTCACCACCAGGTTTATAACAATATACAAAATAAATACCTCCCTTTCCTAATGTAGCCTCCTCTGTTTATACTATTAATAGTGTTATGACATGATTAGGATTTAGTTAGATTTGTTTCGGGAATAATAAGGGGAAAGTTTTAATTAGTTACAGATGACGCAAAGTTAGTTAAAAAGCAGAAGGCTCTACGATACAGTATAAACAAGACGTGTTTTCATTAGAACAGTTAAATTAATAGGCAATATCTAAACGGCTAGTGACGGAAGACATTGGTTGTCTTCCCTTTTGAGGATTAAAAGTATTTTATAATTGAAACTAGTGTTGACTGCATCCTTTGATTGTTTTACTTTTCGCCGGTGTTATTGAAGCAGTTTGTGTTCAGTATTACAGTCAGTGTTACCTCCAGTCAGACTTAGTTGTATTTCAACTACTCAACACCGCTCGGGAACCTTAACAACAGCTAATTGTTTTTTTTTAAGTATTTTTATGGTAACAAAAAATGGCTTAAATATTTCCTTTTAAAAATAAAACAGTTGGCTTTCAGAACATAAAATGTAGTTTAAATTTTGCAAGCTGCAAAATGTCTTGATATTGTATTTTCAAAATCTTTTTTTTTCTAGTTTTTTTTTTAGATCTTAACATGACAGATGGATTTATATACCACTTAAAAACTAATAGCAGCTTTTACCTTTATGAAGGGCCATACAAATGTGAAGAAAATTATTCTTACTATAGTTAAAATCAATTGAGCTTAGACCAGGTAAAGGAGCAGGTTTATAACATAATTTTTCTTTATTAATCATTCAATAATTAGTTGATGGTAATTGATAGACTACTGGAGGGCAAGTATATTAAGGGAAAGAAAAAAAAACATATCAAGCAAATCTGTCAAACACTTTCACATGATACTATAGATTCTATTTCCAATACTGAAAATGCCAGGAAAGCTTTTCAAAAAATGCTTTTTAGGCTATGTCTCTTATTATCAGTTCTATCTAGCACCTGACCATCTAATGTGAGGATCTCAAGGTTAGATAAACCCTAAAACCAGAGCACAACTTTTCTCTAAGTTTAACCTAAAAACCAGAGTGCAACTTTTAAGCCTTTTCAATTGAAAATTACAACTAAAAGCATCCTTATATTATTAAACTCTGAAAAAAAAACCTATGTAAAACAAGAACCTTAGAAATTCTGTCAATTTTTCAATGTTTAACTTTGACCATTGATTGAAGTATCAAGCATCAGTCATTGGCTGCAACCATCAGTGTTTTGATTTCAGTTGACAACAACAATATTTATTGCTTCAACAGCTTTTGTTGGATTATTACTTTACTCACAGCAGTTTCATAGTCAATTTTTGTTTAGCATTGTGCTTAAATTAGGTAATGTCCTCTAATAATGAGGAAGACAGAGAAGCATCAATAGATCAAACTTTCACAATTTGGTATCAGGACTTTATCCTAAAACTAAAAATGTGTTTATCAAAAGTAATTTCCCATGAGTTTTTAGGATTCTCACATTTATAGTTACATATTTCATGATGAATAAGAAATGCTTGGCTACCAATGTCTTACTTGACCTACTTAGGAGAGAGGTTCATTTTAAGCCCTAAAAAATCAATCAAGGCTCTTTAGCAACTCAAAAATAATTTTATTTTATTTTTTAATTAAAATATTTTTTTTTTTAATTACTTACTTAACCACTGATTTATGTTTTCAGATTTAGCCAACAGACATTGGGTGATATCTTCTATAAGTTGATCACAATCTGAAAGTTAAAGTAAAAAAAAAAATTTCACAATAATACTAAAATAAATATTTCCTTTAAAGAGTAACTTTTTGAAATGTTAACATTTAATTATTTTTTATCAATATATTTAGAATAAAACATTCAAAGGAAAAATTCCCCACTCCTAAAAAAAAATGCCCCAAATAAGCAAACCTTTTTTTCCATATTTCTGTGTTAATCCATCTCCCATTTGAACCAATTTTTCTGCTGCCTCAGACATTTCATCATCATCTCCACCACATTCAAATTGGAATGTACTGCCATCTAATATAGAACACACAAATGTAACAAATAACATTGTATTGAACTTGTAATTTTACTAATAAGTTAAATAAATGTTTTAATTTTGAACAATACAATATAGATCTAGGTATTAATGTAAGTTTTTGAAAGAATACAATCACACACTATAAATGCAATATTCTTTAGACACACCTAGACTAAAACTTCCTAGCAATGATACATTAATTACACACCTTGACTAAAATATCCTAGCAATGATAACACTAATTAATTAATTAATTACACACCTTGACTAGAACTTCCTAGCAATGATAACTTACACAATTTGAACAGAACTTCCTAGCAATGATAACATCACTACACACCTTGACTAAAACTTCATAGCAATGATAACATTACTAACACAATTTGATCAGAACTTCCTAGCAATGATTACTTACAAGTTAATGGTCTTAAATTGAGCTAAAGAATGTAAATAAATATGACCACAAGTTGAATGCTGACTTACCGTTAGACAAATCCATTTGTGCTGCTGCTAATATGACATTGTAAATCTCTTCTTTAAGATCAAGAGCCATCCTAAGACAAAAGAAATTAAAATGAATTCATTAGTAAAAGAATTATAATATAAGCATAGCTATTCAGTCTAGGAGGCGCGGTGGCTGAGCGGTAAAGCGCTTGGCTACTGAACCGAAGGTCCCGGGTTCGAATCCTAGTGAAGACTGGGAATTTTATTTCGGGATCCTTGGGCGCCTCTGAGTCCACCCAGCTCTAATGGGTACCTGGCATTAGTTGGGGAAAAAGTAAAGGCGGTTGGTCGTTGTGCTGGCCACATGACACCCCACGTTAACCGTAGGCCACAGAATCAGATGACCTTTACATCATCTGCCCTATAGACCACAAGGTCTGAAAGGGGAACTTTACTTTTTTACTTTACTATTCAGTGTAGACACTTTCTAATGAAATAGTATTTTTCCGACTAGCAAATATTGATTAATAGTGGATATGATATGATATAAAAATGTACTGGGAAAAAGGGGGGGGGGCAGATTAGTCACTATGTATGAAGGCTTCTGTGATTTTAATTTTTAAATTAAATCCTCCTTTAAAATTGTATATGAAATCATATTTCTTTTCTCAAAAGAAGTCTTCCAACATAATCAAAAGCTTCTTTGAAAACCAGTGAGCTGAATTGTGACTGCATTTTGTACACAACATTGCAGCAATATTCCATGCAGACATTCTGTTTATTGAGGGACAAAAAGTCAGTGCCCTTAAAGTTTTGTCTGTCATTGACAAATTGGTTTAGAAATGCATGAAAAAAAGCATCAAATTTTGAAATGATTCCTTCCTTAATAAGTGCGCCTTACTTTTTGGATGGTGTGAATTGGTTAGAAAAAGTGATTTAGCAAAGTGATTTAAGTAAAGTTCTAAGCAATATTTAGGTCAGATGATATAAAGATGATCTGTTTCTGAGGCTCATGGTTAACAAGGGTGACATGTGGCCAGCACAACGACCAACTGCCTTAACCTTTCCCCCAACCAATGCGAGATACCAATTAGTACATTAGAACTGGGTGAACTTAAAGATCTCAAATAGATAGAGGATCTATCTTGGAAAAACTATCAGAAAGCCTGCAATTTAAATTATTTTGTGAGTGTACATTATCGTATGCCTATACTTTGATGAAGTGTGATGTATTGTAATAATGTCTAAGTTGTTGAAAGCAAATATATTGGCATTGCTAAAACAGATCTTTAGACTTTAGAAGCAATCTGTTCTTTTCTGTCCCATCTTGATCTTCTACTAGTCTACATGTGACTTTCACTCCCCAAATACCCCAACAAAGTTTGACAAACCCTAACCCTGGCCTAACCGAGCCTTGTTTACTACTACTAGATAGATCTATTATTTAGATTAGATTATTAGATGATGATCTAATTTTTAAGTATAAGACTTTGACAGTATCACTATAATATGTTTATTAAAGTATTCATTATAATTATAGTGTCATACTATTACTATAGTTATAGGATATCAATATAGGTAGACTCATAGTAGTTAGTGACACTATATTTTTATTATTTATATACTAATAGTCTAATATAGATCATCTACTATACTATAGTTGTCTATAGTCACTTTAGACTATATTAACTATATAATTATAAGTATAAGTAACTATAGTGTCTATTAAAAATTATAGTATACTCATAGTTAGAATCTATTTATATAGTTAATAATAATTAGATCTCTTATTAGACTTTAGTCTTATACTTATGTCAGTTGAGTTATGATTTATGACGTCTTATCTCTAGAAGACTAGATCTAGATACGGTATATAATATAGTAATATTAAAACTATTTTAATATACTTAATACTCTTAATAGTCTCTACTACTCTCTTTTACCTGTGTAACTGTGTAGACCGGTACAGTGTAGTCAGTAGTCAGCGTAGATTTATTATATTATTATAGATCTAGATCTATTCTTTTCTAGATTTAGTCCTAGTCAATTCTAGTCTATTATATGTATCTACTATCAATCAACACTAAGGCCTAAAGCCTAACTCCTAAGACTACAGAAAAATGGGTAGATCTAGCTCTAACTCTAAGAAATCCATTTTATCAAGAACATTTGACTTGCCCTTCCTTGTTTTTAAGTAATATTATTGGTAATATCAGTATTATCAGGTTTCAGCTGGCGGTCGCCATGTAGATGATCTAGATCAGTGCCATGGTTCCCAAACTTTTTTGTCTCGTAGACACCTTGCCATGTTTTCCAGTTTTCGGTAGACCCCCTGAATTTTTTTATTTATTTTTTTTTTGAAAATTTAATAACTTTAAATGTTTTTGTTTTTTTTTGTTTTTTTTTTTTTACAGATTTTATGCCATATATAGGCCTACTCTGGCCTAGCTATATATATTCAAAGTAAATGAAGGAAAATAAAATTTAATATGCAACCATAATGGGCTTATAGCCGGGCGAGGTGTTGACCCCCCCCCCTCATTAAGTGACTAATTTTTGTTTTGGTTTTGTTTATTTTATGTGAGATTTTAAAACTAAACCATTACTTGCCCCAGCGCATCAAGGGGGTTTTGAGTTTAAAACCGGGCCCCTACCAGGGGGTATTACAGTTAAATCCCAATCTTCTATAAAAAAAAAAAAAAAAAAAGCAAACGACAATCCCCATATTCCAAAAGCATAGCTAAGGAAGATTTTGATTTTAAAACTCCCTCAATATGAAAAAGGGAGGCATGTTGGCTTTGAGCGGTAAAGCGCTTGGCTTCTGTACAGGGGGTCCCGGGTTCGAATCCTGATGAATAATGGGATTTTAATTTTGGATCTTTGGGCATCTCTGAGTCCAGCCAGCTCTGATGGGTACCTTACATTAGTTGTGGAAAATAAAGGCGCTTGGTCATCACTATCGGATCCAGAACTTTGGAGTGGGGGGGGGCGATTTGTTTCCAAACCCTAACCCTAACTCCCAGTAAACCCTAACCCTATGCATAAACGTGTGTAGCCTACAGCAAATATATATATATATCTCTCTCTATATATATATATATATATATATATATATATATATATATATATATATACTTACGAGAATAAAAAAGCAGTGTTTTTTAACCTTCGTGAAAAAAAAACACCAAAAAACAGTCATGTTGAGGCAAGCTGGAGTCTAAGGAATGGTTGTAAGCTTCACCAGTGGGATTCGGGGCGAAGCCCCGACGCTAGAAGCGTTTTCTTGCATTTTTAACTGCAGAAACGCATTCTCCTGACATCTACAACTCATTATTCATCAGTAGATTTCGGGGCGAAGCCCCCACGCCAAAAGCGTTATTTTGCATACTTCACTGTTCTCCTGAATCTACAACTCATTATCAATTACTGGGGCTTGGGACGAAGCGTTTTCTTGCATTCGTCACTGCAGAAACGCATTATCTTGACAT
>JADKLZ010005243.1:12671178-12685092 GCA_021533235.1 Biomphalaria straminea | reverse complement strand
CACACACACATAGCACTACCAACATCTGTGTCATCAGGTTTATAGCAATATATATGTTTGTATTTGTTTGCGCGCGCGTGTGTATGAACTATGCATATAATCTATGACAATTTAAAATTTCTTATATATAGTACGTGACACTTTAAAAATAATTGGGCTATTTTCTAGCTCCAAGATTCTTCCAGAGCGGGCTCGATAAAAATTTTTGATCTCGAGTGTTTTTTTAATCGAGTATAAGAAAAAAAGCAACTTGCGACTTTACAACACTTGAAACAGGTTAGCTGTAAATGGACCCTCACTTAGGCATTATTTATATTATCCTCATGTAATGTAACACCCATGTAACCATATTCGCACTACCCCTACGATTATCTGATCCAGATGTTTAATTAACATCATGGTGATCTCTTTTATAGCCTTCCTCAAACTTAACTCCCCCTTTCTTCTTTTTTTTTACCCACTCTGCTGGATTTCTCGCGTTCACACCTAGTAAAACGCTAGACAAAAAGACCGCTCTCGAAGTAATAAAACTGAATCTGTCGTTCTTGTAGGTTTCTTTTATTGCGGAAAGTATTCACTGACCAGTCATTGATATATTTAGGCTTATTTATTTTCACGGCTTTTTTCAAGAAATTAAAAAAAAAAGTTTTAGGTTAACAAAGAAAAAACCATAAGATGCAGTCAAACATGGTTAAACAAGTACAGCATTTCTTTCTTTTTTTTTTTTTTTTACTTTTCTTTGTTTAATACATTTTAACCATTGATTATAGGCTACAAAACTGATTCATTAAAATATAGTTGCACTGTTCAATTAGATTTAAAGTATATAAATAAATTATTTGCACGTTGTATTTATATCTTCTGATAATAAGCCGATTTTTTCTTTTAAAACGTTTTAATATAGATTAGGCTATGACTCGAGTTTCCAGTAGATATTTATAATATAATGTAAATAAACTTTACACGGGAACAGCTAGTTACTAGTACAAAATAGTTGTACCCATCTTGCTTGAAATTATTTAGTCGTTTTAAAACATGGCTATTAAGAAATGCTTGGATATTGATTGAAATGTTTAGCACAGTTATATATAAATATTGATATCAATTTATAAATATCAAGCGCGTGTATAATTCCTATAAATGTGGATCAGCTTAGGCTAACACGTGTTTGACTTTTTCCCAAACCCGATGTGTGATATCAAGCAAGAACGTACACATTTGCACACTGGTCAGTAGGTCAAGGCGACTAGGCTGACTCTCACTGTTACACCAAAGGCCAGATCATTTTCGTACCACCCCCTACTCTCTTTTTGTTTACGCAATAGACCTTGTGATCTCTTTCTTTTATAAAAATAGAATGAAACACGTAACTAAAAGTTGTTTAATGATTTAATTTTAATTCAAGAATTTTTGTTTAAAGTCTAATATAGATACGGTAGGCTACTAGCAAGATCATGATATGAGCGACAGGATTTGTTGTTCAGTTTCATAGCCTACTTTAAAAAAAAAATTATGACTCAAAATACATGCTACATATGACAGATCTACTAAACAAACATTATAGGCCTAGTTTGTTAATGAAACTTAATGTTATCAATGACTGATTCTGCATAAATGAAGAGGATAAAAATTAAAAGGCATGCAAATGTGTTGTAGAATATGTTTCGTCTACTGTAGGCTATACGGACTGAATACACCATCAAGCATATTTACAATTTAAAACATTTATAAGATTAATACGATCCATTTTCATTTATATCGTGCAATCTAACTTTGTTAAAACCATCTTCGTTAATTACGATTTTTATAATGCTACTTGTATAAGTAGTCAAGAAGACCAGGTGAGTTTGAGTTTCGGCACATCGGCCATGACGTGCCCGTAATCCTTGATGGATTACTCTCCCTTTTTATGAGAAGAGCTAAATTTTCGTACAGTTAAATAATTAAAAGCAAGGTCTATTCACACTGCTAGAAAAGTTCTATATATGGTATCGAAATACTAGAGTTTATAAAACTAACAATTCTAATATTCATTATGAGACACAATTAATACAGTATTAGAGAAGATAATAGTCCTGGGAAAGAAAGAAAAAAAGAAAGCATGTCATGACGTGTTACTGGTCACTGTGTAAGCTACAGAAAGTTAACGAAAGTAGCGACCTCGATATATATTTTACATAGTTTTTCGCACCTAATTAGGCCTACACGCCGGCACCCGAGGCGACTGCCCCACCCACTCTTCCACTGGTACGCATATGGATATAATATAGACGTAGATCTATATCTAAATATGGATTTAATAATTTAATCTAATATACTAATCTAATTCGTGTATAGATCGCATATGCCTATAGAGGCTAGAGTAAGCTAACCTCCTGATTCTAAGGGACTGATTGGGAGATGTCTCCAGCTGGCAACGCCTACAGCCTTTTTGTAGCAGCCTAATGAAGGTGCAGCGCCAAGGAGGACATCACTCCTTAAATTGTCCTTTCCTCGTATCGGCCTCCATGCCACTGCAACTCTTCAGACGCTTGACTTATTCTGTCGGAGGAATTGTCCCGCAACCTCGTGCGACGCTCGCGCAGTCACAACCTCATCAAGTGGTCGAGTGCCAGTTTGACGTATGATTATTTCTTTGTGACCCAATCTCTTTAACTGAATTCCAAAACCACTTTTACTGAGCTGTTTAGATCTTAGGTCTTTTCTCAACTCAGCAAATGACTTTCATGTTTCGCACGCCTAGTCTCTTAAGGGATAACGATTGTGTTTAATATGTGGATTTTTGTCTGAAGACCAGTAGCTTCAAACAGACCGTAACCTTTGTAAAATTGTATTTGCCTTTTCTATTCGGCATGCTACGTCATGATAGGCATCCTCCATTTGTTCAAGACCTGACTAACTAAGTCTGAAGGGGGGGGGGGGGGCAACGCTTTGCCTTATATCCTATTCAGAGGCGTAATGAGGGGGGGTGGAGGTACGATGCCCCGGGCGTTACCCTCAGGTGGGCGCCACACGCGGAGAGGCGCCAAAAATATTGTAGATGTGTTAGTTACGTAATACATGCCAAGGTTATTTGTATTATATTATTATTAAATACTTTCTATTTAATATCAGGTGGCCGAGCCTTGCTCGGTTAAATAATTTCGGAAGGTTATACACCCGAAGTCATTTTGGGAATATTTTTGTAATTACGAAAATTAACGATTGGATAAAGACTACTAATCTGAAGAGTTGCTTTTGTGTTATTTTAGTTCTAAATGTAATTGTACATGGCGATTAAATATCAAGTCTCTTAAGTGTAGACAAATCACAGCTCACAGTTTTACAATCCCATTTTTTGTGTAAAACAATTGTAGGCCTACTATTATTGTCTTGGAAGAAAGTCTTTGTTCTGTAACTTCTCAGATGGTTACGTTCAGACATTTAATTATGAAAGTAGTGTATTCATTATGGCTTTAGTACGAAACATCAAGTGACTCAAATCTCTACATATAGGGTAAAACGGGTACTCTTTTGACAAACTGATATGGCGCACAATTTCTTAATAGACTTAAATCATTTCATTAGCTTTCTAAAGAAACGTTTCCGTGGGGCACCTCTGTTACGACAAACAATATGTTCGTCCAGTGGCGTACCGAGGGGGGGGGGCGGGAGGGGCATTCTCCCCGGGGGCCGGAGAGTAGGGGGCGCCAAAATGGGTATTACACTCTCTATATAAACTAGGGGTTTTATTCAGCTTCATGCAAAAGATGCAGCAACACTAGAAAATGTTATTGTTGAACAGTTGCAAGCAGACAAACTACCTATAGCTGACTGTCGATCTCAGTGTTATGATAACGCAGCTAATTTGTATAAAAGATATAGAAAATCACGTGGCTAAATGTTGTTGGTTTAAGATTGGTAAATGAGGTCCATTTACGAAACCTTTAAAACACAATAACTAATCATACATCGACAAATTTAAATTTCATTATTTTTCTTCCATATTTTCATAATAGATAAAACCACAATAAGATGGTGGGCAAATGTTTAATTAGGTCGATTGATTAGTTGTTCTTGTTTGCGAAGTGTACTGCCGTGAGCCTAGTGACGTAAGTGGTGTCAAGTTTTTCCCCATCATGGAAAAAAAAAATCATTCATCAAATATTCTAACCAAAATTAGATTTTCGATAATAAGACATCTTCTTTTGCGATATAACGGTCGACCTTTTTCCCTATGTGGCCAATGAGTTGAGAATTGTTTTCTCACTAATATGCATACGTTGAAATTTTAAAGAAAATCGTTAGAGCCGTTTTCGAAATAATATATATATATATATATATATATATATATATATATATATATATATAGAGGCTTTATATTATATATATATATATATATATACATACAAGAGTTGCTCGCTTAAGAGTATAGGATAAGCCTATATATTTCTATGTGATGTTCATGAAAAATGTGGTTGAGGGGGGCGCCAATAAAGGGCGCACATTTTGCTCACCACACTTCTGATCATACTCGCATAATTTTAGTTTTATCAAAATTTATACGGAGGCCAACTTTGGTGCATCTCTATCTAGGTTCTCCGTCATTTCTTGTATACTTTTATTGTAGTGTAGACTCGAGTAGTGCAACGTCGTCGGTGAAGTCCAAGTCAGTCATTCGATTAAGTTCTCGCCATGGAATGCCGAAGGCAGTCTCCTCCTAATGGAATCGACCGGTAGGAAGAGGAGGATTCAGAATTAAGAGAAGTGAGAAAAGTTGCACACGTCTCGCACCTGTCTCGTTGCTAAAAAAACAACTGTTTTTCCTTCTGTATTGATGCTGCAACTAGTATAGATTTGCTGCATTATATATATTTAGGGTCTATTTAGGTGTCGTAAGATTTGGACTGATTTTTCATGGATTGTATAAACATAAATTAAATATATAATCAAAACTATTAGCGGCTATTCCCTTTTCGAGGGCCTCTAAAAAATTAAGGTACAATATAACGCAAACAATCTTTGTAACCAAACTTTTTTTTTTGTTGTTGTTCTTGTTAATTTTTTTGTAGTAGTAGATCTAAGTATTAGTAGCCCTTACACCTCTTACGGGCGAATAGCTGTAGTATCTAGACACTATTTTCTAACTGCTCTGCCCTACGTTACAAAAAAACGTGAAAGAATAGGTAGGTCTAGATTCTAGATCTAGATATATCATATGATATTCGGTTACCTGATATTCATATTTTAGTTTCTAGATGATTATAGAATAGATTCTTTGATTCTAGTTTAATAGTCTAGTAGTGCGGTAATTGCTACTAATCTAGATCAAGAATAGAACTAATAATCTTATAGTCTACTAATCTAGTAAAAATACATAATATTACTTTACTAGATATCTAGTGAGTGAGTATGCATTGAATTGAATTTTTATTCTATCTAATTACTAGTGACAGTAGTGTACTACTAGTGAGTAGATTAATTGTCTAAAATAGATTGGTGAAATTTTTAAAATAAATTATTAAATAAAATTAATTTTAAGATCTCTACTACTATTTTGTACTAGATCTATAATCTAGACTCTAGTTCTATTTACTAAATTATTAGTAAATTGTCTAAATCTACTAGTCTAAGTCTAGTATTAGTTATTAGTATTAGATCTAGACTAGCTAGTACTAGAGTTTACTAGAGTTATTAATATTAACGTCTAACAAACACCACCTATTTTCTATTAACATTTAATTGATTTAATCAACAGCCCACAATCTTTGTTAAAATGAGCCTTAAGTCTTAATTCTTAATAGCTAAGGCTAAGACGAAACCGGTCTATTGTTTTTATTTAAATGCTTCATTTCTTTATAGTTTATAGTTCAGACACAGTTACTCATTTACTCTGAAAAACAAGGTTTTTACATGGGTTCAAAGACAGAGCACTGGTAGGACGATGCCATTTTTTTTCTTCTAGGACAGAGGAGGGAAGGTCCGGGATTAAGAAGATTTTTTAGATCTAGTATATGTCATACTTTAAGTCTAATATTTTTGTACTTAATGTTGATTTCTTTTAGGTGTTAAATCAAGTGTGATGTGAATGAGTAAAAAGAAAGGGAATATCGCTAAACAAAGTGCTAATGACTTGGATATAATGTGAATGAAAAAAAAATATTTTCATGAGTGCACATCCTGCCTTTCTCTCTCTCTCTCTCTCTCTGAGACTCTCTCTCTTAATAAAGCACCTAGCACCATCAACAAAGTACAACAAAGAAAAAAAAAGTATCGGGAGGGACAATTATTGATCAATATGGTGCCAAATTAGGTCACAATCACTGGGTGGAGTGAGCGGGCTAAATGCGCGGGGTCGTGACAGTCGCACATTTTGAACTAGATTCTAGATCTAGGCATGGTCCTTTGTAAAGTTGATGGTTTAGCAGAGAAGGAACCAATTAAAAGAGAGAAAAGTAACTCTAATCTGTTAGTCTTGAATTTGTTTCAAAAGAAATAAATATAACTATTAAAAAAAAAGATAATATTATTATTATAGATACAATACACAAGAGGTGTTCATTAGTGTACAGAAAAGTTCGTTAGTGTACAGAGCAGAGAATGGTGTTCGTTATATGTTAGCGCTGGACCTCATTACCTGACCCTCTTCAACATCATATTTTATTGTAACTATGCATAGCGTAATAAAAAAATATAGCTAGTTTTATGGAATAATGGATGACGAGTTTATAGATGTTTGTATTTTATTCCTAGGACTAACCATTACGGAGCTATAAAAATTCAAATGTAAAAATTGCGCCGGAAGCGCTTAATTTGTTCGGAAGACATAAATTACCATAATAACTAAATCTAAGCAAGAGATCTACACTATACTCGACTAGAGCATTTAACTTTTAAGGCGTTAAAGTTAAGGTAATATTACTAAGCATTATTAATTATTTAAGTATTAAAAGTCAAAAGTCTAATTTTTTTTTTAAACTTTGTCTTAGATGTCTTAGTGAAGCAATAATTATAATTACAATAATTTTGAACAGTATGATTTATGATTCAATATGAATAATATGCTGCACTATGCAATCTATTTTGTCACTCACACATTATCATTAGTAATTTTTTAATTCATTTATTCATAAGAGAAAATAATTATGTAACCATGTGACATTCATCTAATCCTGCATGTCAAAATTAGAGATTTAAACTCTGCTAAGTGATGGGAAGACAACATCAAAGAATGGACAGGCCTGCCATTGAAAGAAATTCTAGTCATAGCAAAAGACAGAGGAATGGAAGAGTAAATAACATAGTCTATAATCTATATATTATTATGTGGCATGATGTGTGGTGCTCCAATGGTCCAAATCCAATATTGGATTAGAAACAAACTAAAGTCAAAGGATAGATAAAAGTAAAGCCATTGGTTTTCCTGGCTCATTCAAATTCAGGCAATCCATTCCATACTCTCTTTGGGCTCTTAAATAGCTGGGAAAATGATAAAGAAATTTGAACTGTATGCATAAATCTAATATATAAAGTAGAATGTGAGGTGTATGTATGTATGTATGAGCTGAATGGAAATCAAAACCGTTTGACCAATCTTGATAAAACTTGGCAGAACTGTTCATTGGGTACCAACTTAGACCGTAGTGTACTTATTGTAGCCCTAAAACAAACTTGAGACCCTAAAAAAAATTAAAGTTGACCAACTCTATTAAAATGAATCTATAGTATTAAATGGATCTAGGCTTTGTTTACAATGTTGACATGAGAAAAGATCAAAAGGATTTAGATCTAGATCTAATTTTAAGAACTACACTTTGCACATATAGTTTTATACTTTGACACATTAAAATACAAAATATAGTCCATTGACTTCATCATATGATAAAATTAACCTTCAAATTGTGTTTCAAAAGCATTTTTTACCTAAATCTGTTCCATTTATCTGCGGATTCAGACGCCCTGATTTACTTTATAATCCCATTCATTTAACAAATCGGGTAAACACGTTTTAATTGTACTTGATATCCTAATTCATCTATCGCTTCTTTCGTTTTTAAGATATGAATGTATCGGCTTCGGGTAAACCCATTTTCCCAAACCATTTTTATTTTTGTAGCGAAAGAGAAAAACTTGAAAGGATCATTAGCTACATTTAACATAGATCTAAATAAAATCCACTCATCATCATAATCATCAAACTCCATTTGAGTGAGGGCTTGAGAGGCTTAAATCCTCTCTTGCAAAAGCCCTGGACAGAAACCCTGCTGTCTTGCGTAGTGCATAGGCGTCACCATACAGGTCGAGAAGTTTTGGTTTCCCAGACCTGTCAAGACAGAGATCAGCAAGTCTGGGGCAGTCAAACAGAATATGAGGTACGGTTTCCTCTTCTTCCCTGCAGCGGGGGCACTGTGAGTCAAAATTTGGCCATAACCCTGAAAAGTATGAGCCAACAGGACAGTGGCCTGTCCTGCACTGTGCTATAACAGCTTGCTCAGGCCTGGACAGCCTCCACCACGGGGAAGTGCGGTCAGGGCGCCTCATGCGCTCCCAGACTCCACGGGCTTTTTGGGACTTGTCCCAGCACTCAAACCACTTTTCCATTTCAATTTTTTGAATTGTAGCCAGGGCATGGTGAAAACTTACAGCCTATTCAGTTGGTGGAATTTGTCCTCCCTGGTGGGCCAAGGAGTCTGCAATAGTGTTCCCAGTCACACCTATGTGACTTGGTACCCACTGCATTATCACAGGAATGCCATAGCGCTGCTTCATATCTCGTGAGGCCATGATGACAGTGTCGATATTGGGGGGCCATGGTCCAGGGCTTTGCAAAGCCTGTAGTACAGGTTTTGAGTCAGTGACCACAACAATCCGTGTTGCCCTCAAATGTCCCTCGCCGAGTTGTGAGTCAATGACCTTTAGGGCTTCACAGACTGCCATGGTCTCCACATCAAAACTGCAAACACTACCACATGGTCCAAAGATTTTAACTGAGTGGGAGCCAAGAAAGTCGATGTAGGCTCCATAGCCTGCTCTTTCAGAATCCAACAATGCCGACCACTAGATTAGTAACACAAACTAAGACCCGCAGGCCACTAGTATAACAATAAATTAGATAGTTTTAGAGCAATGCGATTGTGACTAGATGGGGAATAGATTGTCTCTAAGGTTGACTTAGTAGTCTATATTTAGATCTATTAATCTAGACTATTATGCATTTACTGTGTAATGCTGCAACTATTTAGACTAGATCTCTAGTATCTAGACTAGTAGAATCTAGTTTAAGCAAACTCCTTCAACATCCATCCATTCCAGTGGCGCTACAGCCCATGGAGAACTCTTGCCTGCTTCAACACATCCCTCCATTCAGATCTTTCCTGGGCCTTTCATCTCCAGGCCAGAACCCCAAGCTGTTGTAGATCTGGCTCCACACAGGGTCTACCTTTGGGTCGCCTGCTTTCGGTTTTTGCCTGGTATACAATTTTTGCTCTGCTATGCCATTCTTTCAAGATGACCTGCCCAACGTAGTCTTTTCTTTTTTTATTTCTGTCACTATCAGTGGGACTTCATACAATTAATATCTCATGGTTAGTGCATGTCCTTCAGCTTGTTTCATCTTATATAGCGCCATAGATTTTCCCTAAGAATTGATGGTTCCCAAGTATTTAGTAGATATTTGGTTGTCAATGGTTTTCCTTGATATGGTTTTGCTCTTAAGTAAATGATGGCTGCTATAAAATGCTTTGTTGCCTCCTGCTATTCTTTCCTTTATTTCTGTTAGTCGGTCATTTTCGATATCACTTGTACTTCCTAGATATTTGAAAGTTTAGACATTTTTGAATTTATGGTCCTTGTTTTTAATATGTTTGATTGTCTCCCGTAATTGTGATGTATTTGGTTTTACTGTCATTGACACTCCTTCAACTCATATATATTTGTTTCAAAGAGATTGATACATGTTGTTTTTGAATTAACTCTATTTTTGTTTTGCTGTTTTTTTAGCGGCCCCCGAAAGGAGAAAAGACGCTATTAGTTTTGTGTAGCCTGTCTGTCCGTCTGTCTGTCCGTCCGTCCCGTTTAGTGCTCAGAAAGTAGAAGAGAAAATGAAAATCTGACATCACGATAATATAGAGCATTCAAAGTTCTGATGCAACGGCTACTTTTTTTTTTCTAAAAGCTCAAAATCTAATTTTTAAAAATATTTTATGCAAGCAGTATTTAAAGAGAAAAAACCTAATTAGTATGCAATATAAATGAAACCTAATTTAAGACAATTAATAATCTAATATATAGTAACATATTTCACGTTTTAATTTCTTCCAATCTATGAGTATTACTATCTAAGTAATTAACTCATAAAAGAGGTGTGGCAGTTGCCTTGAACATCGGCTTTACAAGGCTAACGTTGAGAGATCAAAGCATGAAGATGTATATTTTGACCGCTGGGGCACTAAATAGGATCTGTTGTTTATCTTTGATATATATTTTTTTTTTAAAATGAACTATTAGCAGCGACTTTCGTGTACTAGCGTAAAGCCCGGCCATGACATGATTCTAAACTAATTTCTTAAACTTTTTTAAAAATCACATTTTTGAAAAAAAAAATTTTATTGCCAACTTTAGAATGCAAGAAGCATATTTTTGTGCGTTTTAACTGTTTGTTGGTCTGTCCGTCACGGTTAGATAAAAAAAACAAAAACTAAAGGCTTTTGAAAATAATGTTTAAACTTTACTGTTCATTCAGAAATATTGCGATAGTTTCAAATATCTATAATAGATTGTTCCGGATGTTTATGTCTAGATCTACATTGAAATGTTATAATAAACTAAAACTAATATTTTATTTTTAAATTTAATAGTGCATTCATTCTATTGATTATCTGGGCTTTTTATTTTAATTTTGCCTAAATTTTATCTAAATTACATCCAAATTATTAATAATAATAATTAATAAGATATATATTAAGAGTGCTAAATCAGAAGTTTAGTTTATGTACATCTACATCTCTACAGATCAATGCTGAAAGATTATTTAAAATTGCTCGTGTGACATATTGTATATATCAGGCTATTAGTTTGGAACCAGTTAGCATGCTGAACTGATTATTTTGATGCTCCCGGGTTATGTGTCTGTTTGTTTTACATGTTTCGATTGTTTCTTCAGAGTTAAAGATAGTTTACTTACTATTTCAAACCTTCCACAGGAGGGGATGGGAGCATGCAGTAATTGAGCCAGGGACCAACGATAAATCCGAACTACAGTCTAGTGCGGAAACATCAAGATAAGGCAGGTTTATACCCTTCTCGCCATCCTCCGTCGTCCAGCGAGAAGTTAATTATTTTCAACTTTGAAGGAACATCCGAAACATATAGCGAATAGGCGGATCTGACAGGGATCCGACTCCGACGGGGGCCGCCTCTGAGTTTGTGTATCACACAAACTCTTTTTGTAATCTTGTTCTATAGTAAAATTAATACATTATGTTGTTTTTGAATTAACTCTATTTTTGTTTTGCTACTTTTTTCTATAGTGAATGAGACAAACTTTGACTTATCACTTATTAGTCAAATTTTACTTAAAACCTGGAAATAGGGCAGAAGTTCTGAGCATCAAGTCTTCAGTAATGTTTACTTTGCTTTGAGGCGAAATTTGTATGATGTTAATATTTAATTAAGATTTGACAATTTCAACAAATTGGTGTGAACTAGAAAATAATATGGATCTAGACGCTCCACTGACAAGTGTACCTGAAGAATTGAAAAGATTAGTTCGATTGATCGTTCGAGGATTTTATGCACAAGAGCATACTGTTGTGATTGATATGCTAGTCAGACATCCTTGTGTAAAGGAAGATGATCTTGCAGAGCTGCTCAAGTTTGAGAGGAAACATTTAAGGTATGATAAATTTGATCACTGTTTGTGAATTAGGGTTTCACATTGTGGGTGCATTGGTAAATATTTGCTTTCTATTTTGACTGGGGGGTGGGGAGTATATATGGTCACAGCTTACTAAGGAAAGGTTCAAGTTAAACCAGAGTCTAAAAAAGAAGTGAAGGGCATTTAATGTTTAAGAGAATTATTGAGTGAGGTGTGAAGCTGAGATAAACTAAGAAGTGTGGTTGGGGCGGGTCAGTGTGCAGATGTTTTAAATCATTTCAAGTTTGAGTTACATATCTCATTGATTCTACTTTGTCCTTGTTTGAATTGTTTAAGAAAGTTTCATAGAAATGTTTCATATTTAAAATGTTGGCGGCTCCGAAAATGATTTAGAACTTTATGGCATTTATCTTGTTTAAAAAATGAAATTTATCTAGATAGCAGGTCATAAAATATTAGCCATAATTTTCTGTATGTATTTCATTCAAATGAAGGGGATTTAAAAAAAAAACATTTCTATTGTGCTGCTCTCTTGTAGTAGTTGAAATATGTGGACTCAAATACAATGATACTTATCACCTGTTACTTTCTTAATTTATTCCTTATTGCCAGATCCATTTTGAATATGCTAAAGATAGACAAGTTCTTGAAGACACGAATGAGAGTTGAAACAGACGAAGAAGGTCGCACAACAAGACACACTTTTTATTTTATTAATTACAGGTACACAAATTGGGAGGATGGGGAAGCTTTATAGTCACTCTTGATAGGGAATATATGTATTTTGCCTAATCATTGGGTTAGACTCATTTAGTGACAAAAAATGTTGTTTACTAGATTGTATTGTGCTGTACAAATAGCGAAGTCTCAAAAAAAATCTGCAAATATTAATACCATTTTGTAATGTGCGATAATTACCTATGAATTAACTTGGGAGTAAAAAAAATTATCAGCTTACTGAATTAAAAGACAAATATTTAGAATTAAGGTTTTACTTTAAATTGTATATTATATTCTTAAGGTACTCAAACAGGAGTTTTGTCATAAACTATTAACATGGGCTACACATTTTTACTTTATTGTTAACTTTAATAATAATTTTGTCAAGTTTTCTTTTAAATTGTAATTTAGTAAGAAATACACTAAATGCATAATATTTTATTTGGAAATATCTCCTTTCTCTGCCAATCATTATGTCATCACAGATGTTTCTAAATTGAGAAATTTTCTATTTGTTTATTTTTGTATAGAAAAGACTTAGTCTACCAGATGGTCATTATTTTAGATTACATATTATTTCATGTGAAACTTAATCCAGCCTTGACTTTGTATTTTGTTAGTGTTTTTGTCAATGTTGTGAAATACAAGCTGGATCACATGCGTCGTAAGATTGAAATGGATGAGCGTGACAATACAAGCCGATCATCTTTCAAGTGTCCCCATTGTCTGAAGGCCTATACTGATTATGAAGTCGGGGAATTGCTGGATCCATCAACAGGAGATTTGATCTGTACATACTGCCAAACTACAGTAATAACTTTTCTTCTATCTTTTCCTTATCATTGTAATTTTTGGATAACTGTAACTTCTAGACATTGAGATATAAATATCAATAAATATAAGAACTATTTACAATTAAAAATAACTGATATTAATTTGTATAAAAAAAACCATCATATTATTCATTAGTTACAGAATGAAAAAAAAACAAGTAGCTCTTATATCACCATTTCCAAATGATGTTGAACTGTCCAAGACACTGTTCTGCTGAGCAGTTCTCATGACATTCATCTGTTGAATTGATTTCCCATGATCTGAACTGTACCTTCATTAGTCACTTTTTTTTTTTGTTTCTTTACTTTCGAGGTTGTTGAAGATGAAAGCTCAGTGCCCACGCAGGATGCCCGCACATTACTTGCTCGCTTCAATGAGCAGATACAACCTATTTATGACCTTCTACGTGTGTGCGAGGATGTTAGGTTGGCACCAGAAGTGCTAGAACCTGAACCAACAGACATGAAGAAACTTATCAGGTAGGTTGATTTGATGGACTGAACCAA
>JADKLZ010005243.1:12660699-12671168 GCA_021533235.1 Biomphalaria straminea | reverse complement strand
ACCAACGGACATGAAGAAACTTATCAGGTAGGTTGATTTGATGGACTTCTTTTCCTTACTTTTCCTATCATCCACCAGTTATTTCTGTTGATACAAATATTGAGGGGAAGTTTTTCTGATAGTTCTCTTTCAACTGCCCTAGTCATACTAGAGTTGTCTCCTTGGAAGAATTATTCTCAAGAAACACCCTCCACTGCACTGTGGTCAGAAAAAGACTGGATTTTGAGATTATTAAAATAAAAGGTCTAGAATGTTCTGATTGATGACAACTTTAATGTAGGAATTTTGTAAAACTGAACTAATGGAGAGAAAAAAAAAGTAGTGAAACTTTTTGTATTTGTCCTACTTATAGTTGTTTATACTAATACCTCAATGAATCCCTGCAGTTTGGCTGTATTCTGTTATCCTGTATTAATTCTTTAATTTTTTTTTTGTTGTAAATTTTACTTTTCTCATAAGAAATCTTGACAGTTTTGATTCTCTCTGTTTGACTTCTCTATTCATGACTCAACTGTAAAGAACATTTAATTGTTAATTATAATCTTTGAAATGAGACTAGGAAGTTATTCAAAATCTGATTGTGTTTTTTGTTTGTTTGTTCACATTGTGTTTTTTGTTTGTTTGTTCACAGTCGCAATGCTCCTACAACACAGAAGCAAGTGGATGCTGACAAAACTGTATGGAGTGGTGACTCCACTCGCAACATTGAGTTTGGTTATAGTGAAAACCGAGTGACAATTACCATGGACAATGAAAACTCCACCAAGGTGGAGAAGAAAGACCAGCCCATTTGGATGACCAAAAGCACCATTGATGGAAGTTCAGCTTTGGATTCATCTGCCATGGAGGTTACAAAACATCTTTTATATTTGATAAGTGCCTTGTACCTACATTAAAAAAAAGTAAAGTGTCCCCTTCAGACCTTGCGATCTATGGGGCAGATGATGTAAGGTCATCTGTTTCTTTGGCCAACGGTTAACGAGCAGGGTGTTATGTGGCCAGCACAACGACCGACTGCCTTTACTTTCCCAAACTAAAGTCAGATACCCATTAGAGTTGGGTGGGCTCAGGGGCGCCCTAAAAATTCCGAAATTCAAAATTCCAGTCTTCACCGGGATTCAAACCCAGGACTGTTTCGGAAGCCAAGCGCTTAACCATTCGACTACCACGCCCCCACCTACATAAAATAACTAATAAATTTATGGTTAAGGAAGTAGACTATCCTCTGTTGGCTTTTTTAAAAGATCAATCTACCTGATATTGGCAAAGTAGAAGCTACTTGTTAATTAGATTTAGGTTTTCTAACTTGACATTGATCTATGCTGTAATGTTTGTCAATTGTTTTTCCCCATTGATTATATTGTACTCAAGTAGTTCAGTTGTATTAGTTAATGTTGTTTCAAGACAAATTATCATTTTCATTGTTACTTTAGCTCAAAATATCAGAACCAGAAAAACGAGGGAAAAATGTTGGGGCAGATGATATTCTACAGACTTTATTGGTGCATGAGCCCAAGGCTGGTCCTTCACGTTTCAACATCCCAGACTCGAGTGGAGAATCAGAAAATGAGGAGCTGAAAAATGATGGTAATGTAACAACTTAAAAAAATTTTTTTTAGTGTCCACTGAAAGCTAGCAGGCTGCACATGTGACTTTTTCAGTGTTTCTTGTTTGACTGGAATTATTTTAAAATTTGTATTCACTGTTGGTTGTCTATGTATTCATATTTAAAGTGTATATTTTACAATGATCTAATCATAGCTACACTTTTATTATTTATTATTTTGGGCCGGAGAGAAATATAAAGTTAGGAGAAGGCAGAGGCGTCACTAGGGAGGTGCGGGGGGTGCGGTCCGCACCGGGTGACACCCGATAGGAGGTGACACCCAAGTGTAAAAAGGCACTTTAAAAAAAAATAAAATAAAATTATTCTAAATGGGAAAACATCAACAGCAAGATTTTTTTCTCTGATTAATAGTGGACATGTCCACAACGAGAAACTCGAGAGAAGACTGAAGAACATTTATCAGGCTTTCAAATTAGGAACATTTTGGGAGCAGGACTTGAGCTTCAAAAAATTGACAAGGACGTCATTGCTATGATTGACGTATAGATGGGAAAACAGAGGAACATCTTGTATTATAGATTGCTTACTATCGCATTGTTTCTAGCAAAGAAAAAGTTGGTATATGGTGGCGAACTGAAGAAGACTTTTCATTGAATAATGAAATTTTTTTTCTTGGGATGTCGGAAATGTTATCCAAATATGACCCAGTGCTGAAATAATAACTTATGCGATCGCAAGTCAGCGATGAAAACAAAAGTTACTTTCCAAGCTTGTACCAAAAATATATATAAATGTTTTAGCAAACCACTTAAGGGATATACTTATCAGAGATGAGAGAAATAAAAGCTGCAAGGTACTCTGGTATCTTGTATTACAGCACACCTAACAGATCTCTGAAGTTGTAAGATATATTAACAGTAGCAATGGTAATGTTGAAATAACAGAAATATAGGATATTCCTCTTAATGTAGGCCAAATCTGGTGTATCAGTTCTGATAATTTAAAACGACTGAAAAGAGATGGGCTTAACGTATCGATATGATGAGCTCAGGGACATGGTAATGCAGCTACAATGTCAAAGATTCATGAAAAAGTGCAGGCAGTAATAAATGAAGAACAGAAAAGAAACTTGAATGGATGTGTACACCGTTTACTTAAGCTATGTGGTCCAAATTCTTAATCGGAAAATATTTTCTAATTATACTTTCTTGGTTCTCTAGAAAAAGGGTTTTCTTTCTTTGCCACTAATACTAATAGATAAGACAATATAATTAATGATATCGTGTCATAAGAACAACTCGCTGGTGTGCTCATGGTGTTGCTGTTAGACCCATGAAAGAACGATTTTATGAAAGTGTGACGGCGAAAATCTTTGCCGTCTCTCTGAAAATACAAACACTAGAGGCGCAGCACAAATATGATTGCCAGCTGTCTGTGAATACAAGCATAACTTTCATTGCTTGACTTTCTTATTGGCAGATGTACTTAAAAAAAAGTAAACTAAGCACAAAAGTATCTTCAAATTAAATTGTTAATTATTTTCAAAGTGGTGGCTAAGCTCGAGCACTTAAACATTTACTCTACGAAATATGTGAAAAGTTAGCTCAAAATGTTATTAAGATAACTTTTCTCAAATCAAACTAGCATGTTAATGCAAAAGAAAAATACGTTTTAACAATATGAAAATATCAGGAAAGTATTCTTAAGATTTACTACTCAAATAGAGAGCAAGAAGTTAATACTGAGTACATCAATCTCTTTTATATCGGGCCTGAGGGCAAGATGTGAACAGAAATACGAAAACTATAATGCAGCAAAGTTTTGAAAGACGGCAACGAATCTCTACCAGCCTTTGAATTAAATGCATGTTTACAAGGCGTCATGTGAAAAGAAGCTTTGCAAAACTAAATTTAACTAACAACGTTCTCTGATTAAAACATTAACTAACAATGTTCTCTCATTAAAACATCAACTAACAATGTTCTCTCATTAAAACATCAACTATAACAACATTCTCTCATTAAAACATCAACTAACAACCTTCTCTTATTAAAACATCAACTAACAACGTTCTCTCATTCAAACATTAACTAATATCGGTCTCTTATTAAAACATCAACTAACAACCTTCTCTTATTAAAACATCAACTAACAACGTTCTCTCATTCAAACATTAACTAATATCGGTCTCTTATTAAAACATCAACTAACAACGTTCTCCCATTAAAACATTAATTAACAACTATTTTTTAAAATCAAATCAAGCAATTATGTCCATTGAAAACGATGTAGCAAGATATTTGAGTTTAAAGTTTTTTTTATAAGTTTTCTAATTTGAAATCTTGAAAAGGAAATTTAAATATTTATTTTCTAAAGTTATTGTAAACTTTTATATGTTAAAAAAATTCTTTAAAAATGTTTGTATCTATCAATATACTTTTCATTAAGTTGCATTTTTCATTAGTTGTCCTCATGAAACTACCACCATATGTGATTATAATATTCAAAAGTTTCCATTAAGAGCTGTTTAATGTTTACTTAGGAAAGCATGCTCAGTTGGTTTTTAATTTCTTTCTATTTAAAAAATCGTAGATGTTTATATGTAATGATTAACGATAATATGTAAGAGAAAAAAACATAATCGATACTCATTTAAACTTTGTGTAGCAGCAAACAACGAACTGTATTATCGCTCAAAAAACAACAACTGAACAACGATAGTTTTTTATTTGAAGAATAAGTGGAACGCTGGGGGGGGGGTGACACCCTGATTTTATCGCACCGGGTGACACCCACCATAGTGACGCCTCTGGGAGAAGGCCTTATCTGATTGTGTACAAAGTTAGAGAAGAATGAAAGATCTACAAGAGTCATTAAGTTTTCTCTCCTTATACCACAAATTACTTTCTACATTTTATTTTTTTAGTTGGATATTTTTTTTTCTTTTCTATTTTAATCTTGAAATTAATGAAGATAATGACCAGATGTCAACAATTTTGGCTGCTCTGTTACACAAGTCTAAGGCAGTAGTTTGTGAGAACAAAAATGTGGAAATAGATAAAAAAAACATGGTTATAACTTAAATGGGAAATAAATTTGTCTCTTCTAGAAAACATTAAATATTGAAGATTTCTTTGATTGAAATGAAGATAGTCAATGAAATGCTGGAAAATCAGATTAATATTTTTTACAACTTTTTGTTAGTAGCTAGAAATGTTTAATATCAATTTTCATATTTGTCTGTCTCAATCAACCATCATCACAATGTTAGTCTTGGGCTGTCATAGTTTAATATTCTGCCATTATCTTCTCTGAGGGCGCGGTGGCTGGGCGGTAAAGCGCTTGGCTTCCGTACTGGAGGTCCCGGGATCGAATCCTGGTGAAGACTGGGATTTTTATTTCGGGATTTTCGGGCGCCCTTGAGTCCACCCAGCTCTTATGGGTACCTGACATTAGTTGGGGAAAAGTAAAGGCGGTTGGTTGTTGTGCTGGCCCCATGACCCCTCGTTAACCGTAGGCCACAGAATCAGATGACCTTTACATCATCTGCCCTATAGACCAGAAGGTCTGAAAGGGGAACTTTACTTTACTTTTTATTATCTTCTCTATTTCACTTGGATTCCTTATTTAATTGGAAAAATGTTGTTTTTTTTTATATTGTAATGAAACTTTTCTACATGAGTTCTTGGAGTTTATAAATATGCAAAAAAAAATTATTATATTTTTTTTCTTTGTTTTCTTTCCAGATGTGGAAGAAATGGATAGTGAGGATGACGAGGATGGTGGACCAATGGTCAGTATCGGATCTAATCGTGTGCCTTACAATAGTGTTACCTCAGAGATGGTAGCCGCCATGACACCCCTGGAGAAGGAGGAGTATATCAGGATAGGGCAGCAGCTGTATGAGAACATGTACGACTGATTCCATTGGCTTTGACCATGACCTCATTATCTAAGGGTGACCTGAGCATTTCTTGGTAACCTTTATTCCAAGTGCTACATTCATATGTCTGGATGTCCCTCACTAAACTTGATCAAGATACTTTGTCTCAGGGAGTTAGTGCTCATGTTTTGTACATGAAAAGTGTTCAAAGTATTGTTGATATTTAAAAAAAAACAACTTTTCCTTCAATGGAGGTTACAATTTGGAACTTTCAATTTGATTGGACAGTTGGAATGTTTTATTTTATAAGTTCAAAACTTTGAATCTTGTTGGAAGTCTACTTTTTCTTGTAGCTCATTATATGCACAAGAAATGGCCAGCATTATCACCAGCATTGCTCTGTGTGTGTTGACTGAAAAGATAATCAAAATGATTGTGTAAGGGAAAATAATCCTTTATGATTGTGTCAGGGAAGATAATCCTTTATGATTGTGTAAGAGGAAGATAATCCTTTATGATTGTGTCAGGGTAGATAATCCTAAATGATTGTGTAAGAGGAAAGGTAACCATGTACTACTTATTGACATGTGAAGACTTTGTTATTTATAAAGATCATTGTCTGATAATATGTTTTTATGGTTGAGCTTGACTGATATTGTACACAACTGAATCTGGTGCAGTAGAGTTCTGAAGACCAGATAGACGAATGGAAGTAAATTCCAGTAAAAACCATTTTGTTCATTACAGTGATGATTGAAGATCATAATAATATTGCGTTTACATTCTTGAACTACCTATAAAGAGTGTTTGGTTTTATTCAATGTTTTACCTCACCCTTTCATTCAGAATTACTACATCAACATAGATGTGACTTTGTATATTTTTGGCATAGGAAACACTTAGAAGTAGAAATGTAAATTTCTCTAACATCATTTTGAACGTTCAAGTTAACAAAATCTTTCATAAATGTTATGTGGAAAGTATATGGATATGTGTTCATTCTTTCAACTTCTTATGGTCCCTTGCAAGGTATATTCTATACACTCTGGTATAATCACATGAAACTCACAGCAGTTAATATCTGTTAATATTTTTGTTTGAAACTTTTAGTCTTTTCTAAAGCTGCATTGACTTGTGTCAAATAATGAAAACTTTGTTACCCACAAGTTTCAAATGACCCATTCAGCCGAAGCTTCCAAATAATTTTATGTGTTAAGGTTTTTTTTCAGCATTGATCTCTGTAACTTGACACTTTGTCATTGGTTCAAGTTGTACAGAAGTCTTGGAAACTTTCACTGATTTATGTATAATTATGTTTATGTTGAGTGGTCTAATGTTGTTTGATTTCTGTCTTGTAATGTTGTTAATAAATGCATTTGATTGGTCTCTTCTACTTATTTTTGAATTATTTGATAAGAAAATTACACAGTTTTGTTTTTTTTACATCTGTTGGCACATGAGATATTTATAACAAATTCAAAACCACAAATCAAAGAAAAATGTCCATGTCAAAGACATCTGTGAAGTACCGTATTTAAATATTTCTCTTTTATTATCTTTTGAAAGGTTGTATTTAAAACACAATTAATATACACTGAACATATGTTAGTCAAGCTCAAGATTAACATACGATCAATGTTGATGTGGCACATCATAACTAAAATGAAACAAATATAAGCTACAAAATCATTGGCCCTCTCTCAACTTAGTTCTAAATAATCATTAGTTTGAAAATAGGCTCTTGGAATTTGACCAGAAATAATTTCTAGCATCATTGTGGACACAATTGTAGATTATCACCCCCACCTTTCCAAATTCTGCTAGCAGAATACTTGTGTTTGACAAGCCTTTTATTTCTATTTCCCATTTCTATTGGTAAAATAATGAAGAGTCTAAAGTTTCATGTCAAACTAAACAATGTGAATAGGCCTCACCATATTAAACTGTACAGTTTCTAATGGAGCAGTTCAATGCATACTAAGATCTAATGTTCATGTTTTCAAGAAACAGAATCTCTAATCAGATAATGAAAAGAAAAAAAAGTTTTCTTGTACAATGTAATGTGTACAAGTGCACATAAAATCCTTGACTAAGTGACACATCTCTAGAACCCAATTAAGTTTGTCCCTAAGAAAATCAGCTCTACTTGGTCATTTTTAACATTGAAAACTAAGTCAAGTTTCATTCGACAGCACTCACAACTGGACAAGAAAATGAAAACTTGAGCCCAAGAAATTGTTATGAGCTCATTTCTTTCCCATACAATAATGAAGTAGCAAGTGTTTCTACCATCAAAGGAAACTGACCTATGCAATTTATCAATAACAAAAAAGCAATGAGAATGTACACACAACAAAACATCACATATTAGGGGGGAAAAAATGGACATTTAACAATTGTTTCACAGAATTAATATTTCTTTGAACTTTTTTCTTTTTCCAGTTGGGATTTAGAAGAACTTCAATTATCCCAGTTTAAATTTGTCATGATCTTGTGGAACAAGCTAGTACTTCTTAACTGAGAGTTAAAGGCTTAAAGCAAAATAATACATTAATCTTTTCAACTATTTCCCCCATTAAATACCAAATTAAAGGTAACAAAGATTTCTATTATCTTCCAGTTTAAAAGTTCTCTTTTAAATGAATTAAATTTCTCGAATGAAAACTTTGAGTGGATTTTTTGACAGAATTTTTGTTTCTAGAGCAAACTTTCTCCATACACACATGACAATAACCAAATGATTTGAAGAATAATAAAGAAATGTGAAATACTGACTTTTGAAATAACCAACTGACAGCAAAAACAAAACATTTGAATTGAACAAGCAACACCATCTTCTGGCACGTAACACATTCAAGTTTCATTGAGGAACATACATCCCAATTCTAATAGAACAAACACACTAAGCAGCTTATGGGTATTAGAGAATATTGCTTCAGTATATTTGTATTTGATGCAGGATAAATAAAAATGAAATATTGTGTACATACAAAAAATATTAGGAACAGGTAAATATTGGTATGAATGAAATATGATGGATGTTTAAAGGAAAAGTAAAAAAATTATTATGAGTTACTTATCAAGTTTTCCAATATCTACTAATGTTCAAGGTTATAATTATGCAAGAGAGACAAAGTTTTAACAAACTCACATAATTGTTTATCCTAAGCAAAATAGATTTGACATTCATTACAATACACCATGTCCTCAGGACAACAAACAAGTGATGTCCAGTTTAGACTGGACCTATTGGTCATTCATGTTGCTGAGAGATTGTCCATATTGCACATGATCACATTTAGCTATGTACAGAAATAAATAAAGGAAACTTACAAGAAGAGAAAACAACATGACAGTCCAGAATAAATAAGAATCACTCAAAGAGTTTGGTCATTTTTTTTCTTGAAAGAAACAAAGAAATAGGAACAATGGACATGTAGTTCTTGATGTTTAAAAAAAACAACTTAAAAATTGTGAAAACAAATATTTCTGCAATATTTAGAAATAAAGGTAAGGAACATTTAGATATCAATGTTTCTGTGATGTACCTAGCAAGGTCTGCTCTAAAGGAATGAACTAAATTTACTTTTTAATCCAGGAACATCTTGGCAACAGAACCAAAGGAACTATTCATACACAGAACTACAATTGATGAGATACTAAGAAGTTTTTACACAATTAACCCAAAAAGTTTATACAAACATATCAAGACAAGTTAGGAATTAGGTGGCCAGAAAAGATTACCACTTACGATTACCACTACCGATTTGTGGAACAAAACTAGACAAAAGCCCATAGCACAAGACATTACCAAACGAAAATGGAGCTGGATAGGACACACCCTGCGGAAACCAGCTACCAATGTTGCAAGGCAGGCTCTTGACTGGAATCCACAAGGAAAGAGAAAAGTAGGCAGACCCAAGCAAACCTGGAAGAGGTCAGTCATCAGTGAAGCTTAGGGTACTGGAATGACATGGGAGCAGATGAAGAAAGCTGCTCAGAACCGAGTTCGGTGGAGAGGTGTGGTTGCGGCCCTATGCTCCCCTGGGAGTACACAGGATTAAATCAAAATCAAATCAAGACAAGACAAAATGATGATATACCAGACAGTTTGTCTAGGCCTAAAGGTTAAGATGTATGTTATCTACTAAATAGTGGTTAGGTCAATTACAATCAATGGACCTCATTCACCAATTGTCAATAAACACATTTAGCCACATCATAATATTGATAAAACAATGAAAAATATTTATCACGTGACAGCCTTTATGGATTACATAGAAGATATATAGAATCCCGTGGCTAAATGTCGTTTGTTTACGATTGGTAAATGAGGTCCATTCTCACTATAAGATGAATGTGTAGCACTGACATATACAAAACCCATACATTATAAAAAAACGAAGCATTTCAATTTTGACCATGATTGTGTGAATCTGGACAAGAGTACAATTTAACTGATGAGTATAAATAGTTCCAGAGCAAAACAGCATTAGTTTGGCAGATTGAAAGACTTTTAAGTCTCAACATTGGTGCAGTCTTACAGACCTTTTCTTCTCAAACATTGGCGCAGGCTTAAAGTCCTACACATCTTGAACACCAAGACTGATTAAAAAAAAAAAGGTTAATAGTGCCATGCTGTTTCTAGCACAACAATGTAGATAATTCAGACTAAGAACAGTGTCATTAGACAATATTTTTTTGTCTTTGATAAAATATCTGATTTTACTTCCCAGTTTTCCATATTCATCTTTTAGAAGATCAAAAAATCTCAAGATGAGTAAAAAAACATGAAAAGTAGAACACAGACCAACATTTTTTGGCATGTATATGATAACAACTAATATATTCTAATAATAGAATTAAAAAAAAAAGAATAAGAAAGAACAATTAAAAAAACTACCATAATCTAATTGGCCCATTTAAAAAAACACCTTTCTTCTTAGTGAACAGTTAATATAAGCTATTCTTAAAACAACAACAACTATAAGCTATATTAGTTATAACACATTTTTTTTT
>JADKLZ010005243.1:12637276-12653343 GCA_021533235.1 Biomphalaria straminea | reverse complement strand
TCTCTCCTTCTCTGTTTCTCTCTCCTTCTCTGTTTCTCTCTCCTTCTCTTTTCCTGGGACCCCCCCTCCCCCGCCAGCTTCACTGATACCTCTTAAAAATCAAACGGTTCAAAATTTATACCAAGGGAAATAACTCTTTTCAGACTAATCGTTTAAAGACATGCTTGTATTATCTTTCTTTGCTTTTACAGTTTGATGTATCACTTTTAAACAAATTTAATGCTTGTAGCATGCTCAGAGCGGGAGAGCGCTATGGTCTAATCTCACTTGTGGATCAATGGGAGAGGAGGATCCGATAAAAGGTTATCTATGCTGCCTTTAGCCGCTCAGTAAACACAGCTCTGCTCGTCAGTTGTCGAATCTCGAGTCCCCTTGATATGTAACCAAGCAAAACCAAACGTACTTAGCCTCTCGGTCATACATCACTCTTACTATCACTCTCTCTCTTTCTCTCACACTCTCTCACTTTCACTCTCTCTCTTTCACTCTCACTCTAGTCACTCTCTCTCAAAAAGAATTATGAAATAGGTTCTAGATTTATTTTTTGATGCTATTTATCGCGGCTGTGCAGAACTTAGTGTCTGGATGGCTCTTATGCATGTTTTTTGCTGCTTTGATTAATCTTACTGGGACCGTTGTGACATGTTTTTAGACTGTCGATCTACCAACTTGAAATACTTCTCGTTCCAGTTCTTCAGTCAACTTATCCAGAGTCTTGGTCATTCACAGTCTTTGGCATCTACGCTTATCATCCGCTGCGTCTAAAGATAGTTGAAGATTATAAAAATATTTTTTTTTCTGAATTTTAAATTTGTGACGTCACAAAATCGCTAACCCCCCCCTCGCCACTTGTCACAAAGTGTCACATTTTCTCCCCCTCCCCCTAGAGCGTGACGTCATTTACGAACGACCCATAAGGGAGATACGTTCTCTTTTATTAGTGACTTGTTGCTTTTTTTTTTAATCGGTCAGTCAATTTCAAATACAATCCAAAAAAACAGTTCCTTTAGACAATTTTAATTATGTGTATAATATTAAATAGCCATTGGTATGAATCTTAAACATACAACTTGGTATAAAAAAAGACTTTCGGGTGTTGCAATTATATCGATAAACAGTAGTAACACTAACAATTTACAATCAACTTACAATTGATAAAGTTAAATAGTTAAAGGGATGTAATGACATTACAGTAACATTTCAATAAATATTCCAGAGTTATCTCTCTTTAATACGTATGTTCCTAGTGAGTAACGTAAAGGTAAATTACATTATATATAAACTATTACGCAAAATGCAGGGGCCCCAAAAGAGGTCAAGTCCGGGCCCCCAAATAATGGCAAATTCCTAGCTACGCCACTGGATTGAAGTGTTTTGTTTAGGCGTTTGGATTATTTCAAAGTTCATCGGGAGATAAACTTAGCTACAAAGTACGCTTGAACTTGGCTTGGCTACCTAGAAGGGGGCTCGAGGTTGGACACCCGACTCGGCAGAGTTGTGTTTACTGAGCGCCTAAAGGCAGCACGGAAAACCAACTCCTAAATACCCCCTCCCACCACTGGTCCACAAATGAGATTGGACCAAAGCGCTCTGAGCATGCTATAAGCATGAAAGTAGCGCTATATAAAAGCTGTAATAATAATATCGGCCAACCGCCAACGTAACATATTTTTGGCCTATTATTCATGAAGATAGTCTGATAGGCTATATCAGTGATGCTCAACCTCACTCGGGCGGAGGGCCATTTTAATATCCGACACTCGAGTCGCTGGCCACATGAAGAAAAAGTGAGGAAAAGGGAATTAAACAATAAACTAATTTTTATTAGAAACCATTCATGAGAAATTTATCCTAAACCAGTTTTACATATCCGGCTGCATAGTTGAGACGCGAAGACGAAGAACTGAATCTAGAATTCTAGATGTTCGTCTATGAGACGATACGATTACGTTTCACATGATTCATCACTGAAAATGTTTGTTCCCACTAATAAGTCCTTGTAATTATTGTAATAATCCATGACACTTGTTTTTTTTAATAGAGATTTTAAAAAACTTATGCAAGAAACACAGAGCATAAATCAATAGTCTCCATCACACCATCACTAGGCGTCTATCAGTTTCAGTTGTAGCTATGTCTGGGCACTTCAAACATTGGTCGCAGATAGATTTTAGAAACGACGACTCAGTTTCAGACATGGTCCAGACGGAACATTTTGCCACATCAACATCATCATCATCAAACTCTCTTGCAAAAGCCCTGGACAGAAACCTTGTTATCTTGCGTAGTGCATACACGTCACCATACAGATCGAGAATATTTGATTTCCCAGATCTGTCGAGGCGGACATCAGCAAGTCTGGGGAAGTCAAACAGAATATGAGACACTATTTTCTCTTCTTCCCCGCAGTGGGGGAAACCGTGAATCGAAATTTGTTCATAGCCGTGAGAAATATAAACCAACTGGACAATGGCCTGTCCTGCACTATGCTATAATAGCTTGCTCAGGCCTGGACAGCCTCCACCACGGGGAAGCGCGGTCAGGGCCAGGGCGCTTCATGCGCTCACAGACTCCACGGGCTTTTTGGGACTTGTCCCAGCACTCAAACCACTTTTCCATTTTAGAATTTTGAATTATTGCCAGAGCATGATGAAAACTTACAGCCTGATCATTGGGTGAAATGTGCCCTCCCTGATGGGCCAAGGAGTCTGCAATAGTGTTGCCAATCACACCTATGTGACTCAGTACCAACTGCATTATCACAGGTGTGCCATAGTACAGATTTTGAGTCAGTGACAAAACAATCTGTTGCCTCAAATGTCCCTCGCCGAGTTCAGAGTCGATGACCTTTAAGGCTTCACAGACTGCCATGGTCTCCGCATCAAAACTGCAAACACTACCACATGGTCCAAAGATTTTTACCGAGTAAGAGCCAAGAAAGTCGATGTAGGCTCCATAGCCTTCTCTTCCAGAATCTATCGATGCCGACCCAGTAGTATATGCAAAAATAGCTGTGGGCTTGATAGTCTCCAGTGCTAGAATTTGAAGTTCGTTAGATAAACGACCACATAGATTTTGTTGGTGAATAATTCAACAAGATTTTACTTCTATTGCTGTCAACTATAGTCTAGTTGTGGCACCATCAGTAGTCACTTCCACTAATATCTCCAAGGGATTCTCTGTAAGAGTTGAAAATTTTTGTCTGTGCTACGACACTGGTGATCCCATGCATGTTTCAAACAGCTACTACTTCTCTGATTTCAAAACTGTTTTTATCACGAATAAATCCCAAGATTTTGAGTGAATTAAATATGTTGGTAGACTCGACAGCGGCGACAGAAAATAATCATACAGACGACTCATTTTCTTATACACTCTCATCAATCCTCTGCTCTAGGTGTAATCTAACAGTTGCGTCTCAAACTGAAAATGCCAACTTATTTATTTATGTGTTTGATTTCCTAAAGCTATTTAATGTTATGTTCATTAAAGAGAGCCACTCTTGCTTTCTAAAACAAAATGTTGGTTTACCAAGATACCAATCCATTTACTCTACGTGTGGAAAGATATTTTTAAAACTTTTTTTTTTTTTGAAGTGTAGACTTTCTACACTTTGTGTCGACGTTTCGGCGGGCCGGATAGAACCACGTCCCGGGCCGGATGTGGCCCGCGGGCCGTAGTTTGGGCATCACTGGGCTATATGTATTCTCAATGTGTAAAAAAAAAAAGATACAGTACAAGCGCAACCTTAAATTACTTTATCTAAGAAGTAATATTCACATTACCGCGAAATCTGTACCGGTATGTCCAGAAAATATAAAACTTTTGTTGTTGTAATCGATTACTTCGTAGGCCTATAAAGCTCACCACAAACATGGGTACACTACAGATCAATGAGTTTGACTATTCTACATTGTTAAGTCCGTTAAAGATCTTTTATAAAAAAAAAATGTAAGTGGCCGCGAAGCTCCGTGAATAGTTTTTAATAGAATTTTTTTTTTTTAAAATATGCAGACATTGCTTCAGTTCTCTGTGGACCATTCGAAGGCGGCCCAGCCGCCCACAGCGCATTTGCAAGAATGTCGCAAATGAAATACTAAGGAAAACAAAATTGTGAATCAATAATTGCTTCCACCAAATGTGCTTGAAAGAATTTTTTAAAATCTGATCCCATCTGATCCTATCTGATCCCATCTGATCCTATCCGGAGCGTAGTCGTTACCTACATTCAAGGGCTGATTTTGTTTGACAGAATGCTAAGAGGATATGTCACATGAGTGTAGCCGGGAGGAGGTGATACGGGGGCTCAACACCCCCTCCCGAAATGAAATCCCTTATCCTGAGTTGGGGTATTTATTTTTAGCGGCCCCCGTAAGAGGAAAAGCCGCTATTAGGTTTGTGCAAAATGTCCGTCTGTCCGTCTGTCACGCTCAGGGCGCCAAAACTAGAAGAGGTACGAAAAATATTATTTCACCATTAAATGCGGCTTGAAAAGTTTAGGTGCAACGGCTGATTTTAGTTTTCTAAAAGCAAACCGTTTAATTTATAAAATTAATTATGCAAGCGATTTTTTAATAACAAAACACCAATTCTAAAACAATTATGTAAATGTAAGGGAGGAAATGTTACTATAAGAAATGCTCTCCACATGCAGATATCACGCATATTTTTTAAAATGAACTTCTGTCCGTCTGTCACACTGAGGGCACCAAAACTAGAAGGAGAAAGGGAGGAAATGTTACTGTAAGAAATGCTCTACACATGTAGATATCACAAACATTTTTTTAAATGAACTTTTTAGCAGCGACTTTCGTGTACTAGCATAAAGCCCGGCCATGACATGATTCTTAACTAATTTCTTAAACTTTTTAAAAAAATCAGATTTAAAAAAAAATGTTTAGTGCCCCCATTAGAATGAAAGAAGCATATTTTTGTGCGTTTTGTCTGTTGGTTGGTCTGTCCGTCACGGTTAGATAAAAAAAACACTAAAGGCTTTTGAAAATATGATTTAACCTTTACTGTTTCTTCAGAAATATTGCGATAGTTTGAGTATCTATAATAGATTTTTAAATTTAATATTGCATTCATTCTATTGATTATCTGGGCTTTTTTTTCTTTTACGTAAATTTTATCTAAATTACATCCAAATTATTACTAATAATAATTAATAAGATATATATTAAGAGTGCTAAATCAGAAGTTTAGTTTATGTAGATCTACATCGCTACAGATCAATGCTGAAAGATTATTTAAAATTGCTTGTGTGACATATTGTATATATCAGGCTATTAGTTTGTAACCAGTTTCTTAAGAGTAATGCCTTGTCGTGCGGTTAGCGTGCGGAACTGATTACGGGTTATGTGTCTGTTTGTTTTACATGTTTCGAATGTTTCTTCAGAGTTAAAGATAGTTTACTTCCTAGTTCAAACCTTCCTCAGGAGGGGATGGGAGCATGCAGGAATTGAGCCAGGGACCAACGATAAATCCGAACTACAGTCTAGTGCGCAAACATCAAGATAAGGCAGGTTTATACCCTGCTCGCCACCCTCCGTCGTCCAGTGAGAAGTTAATTATTTTCAATTTAGAAGGAACATCCGAAACATCTTGCGAATAGGCGGATCTGACAGGGATCCGACTCCAACGGGGGCCGCCTCTGAGTTTGTGACATATTGTATATACCAGGCTATTAGTTTGTAACCAGTTTCTTAAGAGCAATGCCTTGTCGTGCGGTTAGCGTGCGGAACTGATTACGGGTTATGTGTCTGTTTGTTTTACATGTTCGAATGTTTCTTCAGAGTTAAAGATAGTTTACTTCCTAGTTCAAACCTTCCGAAGGAGGGGATTGGAGCATGCAGGAATTGAGCCAGGGACCAACGATAAATCTGAACTACAGTCTAGTGCGCAAACAACAAGATAAGGCAGGTTTATACCCTGCTCGCCATCCTCCGTCCGTCCAGCGAGAAGTTAATTATTTTCAACTTAGAAGGAACATCCGAAACATCTTGCGAATAGGCGGATCTGACAGGGATCCGACTCTGACGGGGGCCGCCTCTGAGTTTGTGTATCACACAAACTCTCTTTGTAATCTTGTTTGCTTTTTGTTTATTGTTGGTGATATTTTTATATTAAACCATCACTTACCCAAGCGAAGGGCATTGGTTTTGAGGTTAAACTGCTAACTCTTCTCTGTGGCATTTTACGTCTCGTGAGATGATCTTTACCCTTTGTAACTTCTTGTGTGGCTAAAGAGACCAGTCCTTGATACACAGCTGCGGTTGCAGGTTGGGCATATAAAATCACTAGGCGGAGCTGCATTTTCAGCCTTCTTTCTGCTTCTGTTGTGTCTGCCATCTGCAATCCGAGACCCTTCTCTTATGCTCTCTTTCCATGTGGATCTATCCAGTGCTACTTTTTCCAAGCTGCTAGTGTCGATTTTAAATAACTTCATGTCGCGTTTGCACACATCTGTATACCAGCGGCCCTCCTGCCTTCAATAAGATCGCCATACAGAATATCTTCTGGTAGTCTACCAACTGGCATTCTGCGATCGTGGCCGAGCCAGCCAAGGCGTCTGCTGCTGATAACAGAGCGGATGTCCTTCACCCTGATCTTTGTAGCCCTTCCTCATTTGTTATCTTATCTTGCCACCTTATTTTAAAGATCCGTCTTAGGCATCGGAGGTGGAAGACATTCAGCTTTTTTTCCTGTCACGAGTAGGTTGACCATGTTTCACTTCCGTATAGCAAAGTGCTCATCACGCAGGTCCGGTAGACTAAGGCTTTAGTATTGTTAGTCAGCAATATGTTGTCCCACACTCTTTTCTGCAACCTTGACATGGTGCCCATTGTTTTGGCTATCCTATTGTTGATGGCTTTATCCAGTAGAGCATCGCTGGATATGATGGAGCCAAGATAGCGAAAGTGATCAACAATTTCAATTGGTTGGCCATTAATGTTTACTTGAGGTGCAACATTAGTGTTTTGGACCAGTATCTTGGTCTTGTTTTGACTAATATTTAAGCCAAACTTCTGGCAAGCAGCAGATAGTTTGTCAACCAGGGTCTGAAGCTGAATATCTGAGTCAGCTACAATAGCTGCATCATAAGCATACAAGAGTTCCCTAATAAGTATCCTCCTAACCTTGGTTTTTGCCCGCAGCCTTGATATATTGAATAGTTTTCCAGTGTGGAGATATACATCTTCGTTGCTGTCGTTGAAAGCATAGTGTAGTAAACAAAAGAAGAATATATCAAACAGAGTAGGTGCGAGCACACATCCCTGCTTGACACCACTGCTAACCTCAAAAGGTACTGATTGGGCCCCATTATATTTGACAGTACATTTCGTTTCCTCATGAAAACATTCAATGAACTTCAGTGCTTCAATGAACTTCTATTACACAAAAAATAAAGCAAACAACAGTCATCAGATTCCATGAGCGAAGTCCATGAGCGAAGTCAAGGTGGTCGAGCTAGTTTAAACCCCCCTAAGGAGTGTTTTGAGGTTCACCCCCTCTTCAATATTAAACTACAGCAATTAACTGCAGGCACCAAATTTCGCAAGCGTATCCAATAGGGGTCTTGAGGCTCCCCCCGTTCCGGCTTCCTAAAAACGGAAAAGCTAAGCTACAGTTACTAATTTCATGAGCTTAGCCAAAAAGAGGTTTGTGGTTACCCTCTCCCCTCCGATAAAAAACTCAAGTGAAACTATAGCTACTAATTCCTATCAGTCACCGTGCTTCATTAATAAAGTGCAGTGAATAGAAAATTTGGTTTTAGAACTAGAATTTTTTAAATAGAAGAACAGCAGAATAATACACTGTAGAGACCTCAGAATAAGTATTTTGTTTTAAAGTTTCAAATACCGTACAAATTCTTGGCGGACCCCATTGCGGGAGCTCATAGCGATTTCCCCAGACTCCCTAAGGGCGGGGTCAGAGGCGGGGTGTCTGCTGTCTTTCCACTAACTCCAGAAACAATGAACGATCAGAATATAGTAAAGGGTAATTACGTACACATATACTTATATATATGGGGAAGAAAAAAGTCGACTCCCCCCCCCCCCCGAAACCCCTCCCGAAAAAAAAAATAATCCTGGCTACGCTCATGACATGTCATGTCCATCAACGCAAACAAACTAGCATCCCAAAATTGAATTCAACTTGAAATAGACAAAAATAACTATTCAGGGTCACAGGAAGTCGTACTTGCAAGAAATATTTGCAATGACTGTTGCTTGGATCAATGGAAGAGTCAGAGGACTATAGAGAATAATGACTTTATAATGATTTTTAAATGGTTATAGACTCTGCAACCAATAATCTCGTCTTTCTTAACATGAGCCCCGCTGGGACGCCAAGAAACAGGCTTGACTGCACTGGCTGGGCTGAAGCCCCATCAGTTTGGTCACAATCCATCTCAAGGGGCTGTTCTATGCTGGACAGTCGCATGGCTAGTATGGTCTTGGAAAGGAAAATTGAGAAGTTTCCTTTAACCCAAGCGTCTTAGAATACGAATCTAATGAATTTATATCTGATTGGATCTCTCACAGACAGAACCATTCCATAGACCTAGAGGTTCAATAGACCTGGTCTCAACCTATAGGACATAAAAAAATGTATCCTGGGAGTTGTCTTATCGTGCTGCATGAAAACGCCTTTTGTTCAATTTTGAGAAATATCACTTCATTAATGATTGAATTAATTTAAAAAATGTACCGTTAAGGCCAGGTGCTTCATTGTTGAGACTCGTGAGAATGAACAATTATATTATATCTTTCTTGTTATTGAGTAACACTGATATCCCTTTTGCATATGGCCACCCCGTTGCTAAGGTAAGACACAATCATTCTTTTTTTTTTTTAAATTATAAGCATAGAAGAACAACAACAAAAGACTCTTTTTTTACAAAAGATAATAGCAAAAAGGGAATGAGGTGTTTCTACTATTGCTGTGTAGAGCTGACTCTCTGATTTAGCTTGTAGGTAGGATGTGCGCTTTAGAAACGGTTCAAGGATCAACAAGTGTCATATCTATTTAGATTTGATAATATTTAAGCTACATTTTTACATATATTTACTTAAACTGACTCAAATGTGTAATTTGTAACCCCACCCCATTCTACTGTACCCGTCATTTTTTTTTAAATGCGATTGTAATTTCACTATATTTTACTAAATCGACTAAAACCGATTGCAGACAAAATCATATCAGAACAGGCGGGTTTTAGAAAAGGTCGCAGCACAAAAGAGCAAATCCTAAACCTCAGAATACTCTGTGAAAAATATCTCCAACACCAAAAGAATCTTTTCAAATGTGTCTTTATTGATTTCAAGAAAGCTTTCGATCGAGTATGGCACGAGGCACGCTGAGCGACATTGGAAAAGTACAATATTAATAAAAATATAATCAAAGTTATCCAGAACCTCTACAAGGATGCCACCAGGGCGGTGTATATCAACAATAATATTGGGGACTGGTTCAAAACCACAGTTGGAGTAAGACAAGGCTGCCTACTTTCAACAACAATCTTCAATATCTTCATTGAAAGGATAATGGAAGATGCTCTCGATGGATTTGAAGGAAATGTAAGCATTGAAGAAAGAAGAATTACTAACTTGCGCTTCGCAGATGACATTGATAGCCTAGCTGGGACAGAAGAAGAGCTAGCTGATCTGGTGATGCGCATTGACAAAAACAAAAACAAATTATGACCAATAGTAATGCAATAGCCAACAGGGCTTTACAAGGGGCATCAGTGCCGCATCAGTATTAGAGGTGAAAAGATAACTAGCGTTAGCAGCTTCAAATACCTCGGAGCTATAGTCTCGGATGAGGGAAAACAACCCAAACTACTGGTCCGAATAGCACAGTCCACAGCAGCCCTTTCAAAACTTAAAATAATATGGAAAGACAAAGGCTTAACCCTTGTCACCAAAATCAGACTGATGCGCTACCTGGTCATGGCCACATTTTTATATACTTGTGAGTCTTGGACGCTGACTGCAGAGTTAGAGAGGAGGATCCTAGCTATGGAATTGAGATGCTTCAGAAGGATCTTATGCATCACATTTAAAGACCGCATCACAAACCAAGAGATTAGAGACAGGGTTACTGTAGCGATCGGACCCCATGATGACCTGCTAACTACTGTGAAAAAAGGCAAGCTTAAAATATATGGCCATATTACAAGATCTTCGGGGCTCTCAAAGACTTTCCTTCAGGGAACAATACCAGGGAAAAAAAAAGAAGAGGCAGACAGAGAAAGCGGTGGGAGGACAACATTTAAGAATGGAAAGACCTGCCATTGAAAGAGGTTCTAACAGGGCAAAGGATAGAGAAGAATGGCAAAAGACGGTCGACAACTCTTGCTTGGAGCCCCAACGGTCCAACAGACTAAGGGATAGGTAACAGGTAAATATCACTCTTTGTTTCGCTTTCAGATTAAAAAAACAACAATTAGAGCTTAGAAAGCTTATTATCATTCTTAATTAACTAGCTATATATTTTATGTATCAAATTTATAAAGTACAGATGCTTCATCAAAAGAGAATATTTCAATAAACAATTTTGTAAACTTATTTGTAGTGTTTTCTTTTTTTTTCTTCTAAATTATACTTACACATACAATCTAGATCTAATTAATGCCATCACATGTACAATGGGAGCACGCTCTAATTAAGATATCCACTGTGTACATCTAATAACTGTTGCGTCCAATGTAAACAGCCCTCGTTTGACCGCTCGATGAACGGAAGACGCGGTGTGCCTAAAAAAAAAAATCTGGCTCCGCCGGCAGCGCTGCGAGAATTGCAGCAGACGCGAAGAGCTGTGTGACACGGCGCGAGGCGAGTATCTCCCGCTGACACTACACTATACACGGATTATGGATAAACGTGTGTGTGTTTTCTTCTTCGTCTATTCTCGCTCTCCGTCTCAATGGAGTGAGTGATACGCGCTTTTTCGTCGTTGGATTTGGATACTTTTGATACTATCATTCTTCGGCAACAAATAGACCAATAATTCTAGATCTCGCGATTAATTGTTAGATATCTAGATTTTTTCTAGATCCTAGCTAGATCATCTGATTTTGATAGATCTTGGCTAGATCTCTTGTTGGTGATTGCTTCTGTCTAAAGTGTAAATTATCTAAATTCTTTGGATATTTGTTTTTTGGTTGTTTGTTCTCATGATTTCCTAAGATCTAGAAAGCGACTGATGGCCTCTGGGTCTAACAGCATTGTCGAAGACTGGCTCCGGTCAGTGGATTTAGTTCAATACACCCAGTCCTTTCTGGACAACGGATACGACGATCTGGAAGTGTGCAAGCAGATAGGCGAGGATGACCTGGATGCTATCGGCGTGCCCAGAGATGAGCACCGCGAGAAGCTCCTGAGGGCCGTCAAGGTGCTGAGGGAGGAAGGCGGCACTGCAGTCTACTTCACTCTGGAAGAATGCGACACTTGCCAGAGTGGGGATGAGACTGAAGTCGGGGACCTCCACGACGACGACCCTTGCCTTTCCTCCGTCTGCGGCAACGGCGCCAGGCGCGGAAAATCATGCGGCGCCGTGCGGCTGGATGCCTACGACATGGGCAAAACGACTTTGGTCACCTTCCCTAAAGTTCAGCTGAAGCTGATACTCAGAGATAAACTCGTGGAAGATAATATTGACCTCGCTGGACCACCTTTCACTACCTCGGTAAGTTTAAAAAAAAATATTTTGTTCTAGGCTAGATTGTCTAAATAAACTTTAGGACAGAAGAATCTAGATTCTATACAGATCTAGAATGGTTCTTGTTATACCGTATTGTTCTTATTTTTCCGTTACTTTATGATATATCAAGATCTCGGTACTACAGGATTTATATCAAAATTGTTATATGGTAGTAGATGTAGATATTGTAGAGTAAAGTTTAGACAAGTATAGAATCTAGATGCAGACGTTGTAGAATAAGGTCTAGACTAGTCTAGATCTGACATATGAAAAGAGTCTGTAAAAGAGTCCTAGAGACTTATATATATAGATCTGGATTTGGTTGTTGTTGGAATACCTAACACTGAACTTTTCTTCCATTCTACCAAAACCATTACAGATCTAGACATATATCTAGATCTAGGTTTCCTTTCAACTATGAACTTAGCAGCTCTAGTCAAAAGACACCTGTCCTAATTTTAGACCGTATACACCTACACACAATAACACCCGTACCACATCAGTTATCTTTGTTCTAGTCACACAGGGACCTACATATATTGTATATCTCCCTCAGAAGGTTACCTGTGTCATCGGAAATTCCCACACCTTAGACTGTCCTATTTATATGTGTGGTGTCGAGCACGCGAAGGATTCATTGTTATTGCCAGCCTTCACTTACTAAGTCATTTCATCCTAATAACCGAGGACCATGGCGAGAGAATGTAAAATGTTGCTTGATTTGTTTGCCCTCTGCAAAAACTGGCGTTGAAAAATATAATTATATTTTATTAGATCAAGTTCTGTAGTAAATCAACATGAAATTTCATTCATTGTTCATTGTTTCACGTTCTTTTCTTAGCTCGATCTGTTACTTAGCGAATGAAACAAAGCTATTTTAGAATTTTACCTTTGTAAACATAACACACATACAAATGTATAATTATAAAACATAATATTGAAAGTTTTTAGGCCTTACGAGAGACATTGTGGGTAACAAGCCTTCATGCTGCAAAATAGCACGTCAATCAGCACTTTATATTGTATTGTGTTTTTTTTTATCTTGTTAATTAAGTTTTCCTTGTTTGTTTGTTTTTTGTGCGGCGGCGCCCCAATTACAGGTGGGGGGATTCAATGTATTTTTTTTCATAAAAGTTAACAATCATAAAAATTCTGTGTAGTCTCTTTTCAACAAAGTAAAAAAAATATATATATACATCTTAATTATATATATATATATATAATATAGAGAATGGGCGTAGAAAAATATCAGTGTCGTGTGTGTGTTGTGAGAGAACCAGTGTGTATGTGTAAGGGCAAGACAGTGCTACAGCCTTTCCACGGCATTGTCTAGCCTCGCTTTGAAACATGGCCTGTGCGTGTCTTCCACTCTGACCCTCCTCCCCAGTTTTCCGGTTTCTCCACCCCCGCCCCACACGTTTCTGCACCGTTATTGATCAACTTTCCCTTCATTAAAATCCCTGCTTGTGGCGAATGTACCCAGGTCTTTCTCTCCCACTAGCCGCCCCGCACCCTCGCCCGTCATTGTTTGTTCCGATTGATGGCAAGTAAATCGGTAGCAGCAGTGGTGTTGCTATTTATATAACACATTGGTATTTCATTCATAATAGTTCCCCCCCCCCCCCTTTTTTATACCATGTTCAGTACCGGTAATTTTGATTTTTATGATTATGCTCTTATTAAATAATTAATGTTAACTATGAAATGCCAAAAGTTACATTATTAAACTTTGATTTTTATAGTGTCTAGTGTTGCTTATTGCCAGCATTAATGTTCAATCCTATTCCCTCAAATTTTTTTTCTTTCCTTGCTTGTGTTCGACTGGTATTTTATATATAGATCTAAGCCCTCGCGTTGTCCTCGTCTACTTCTCACCCCCCCCCCCCAATTGCACTCGTTGATAGCGTAGCAAAGCTTTTATGTCTATCTTCTTTTCTCCTCAAATGGCGGACAAAGAGTGGGAGGTGGAAGTTTTATAGCTGTATGATTATCACGGTGCGCAAACTTGATAGTTTTATTCTTTATCCGGTAACCCATTCAGAGAGAACTGTGTCACTTTGACAGCATGGCGCCAAATGGTTTCATTGTTCAATTATTATTTTTTTTTAATTGCATTAAGTTATTCTTGCGCTGTATACACCCCCAACACACACACACACATTCTCTTTGCAATTATCACCTACCTATGTAAAGTTACATATGGATATTCGGCCCAGTTAATGACTTAGTTAATAGCTCCTGTTTAGCAAGCGATGAAAGCAGACAATGTAATGGCTTCGAAAGGGCCTGTGCATGATAGAAATAATGTAGTTCATGTTCACTTCTGCTGCTTTTATGTCTTCTTCGCGTTTCCGTTTCTGAGATAGATTGCCCCGCCCCTTTTTCACGCTTCATTGAGTAACAACAAATGGAAGGATGTTTATTGATACATTGTAAACGTGAGGAATACCCTCCTCTTGTCTAAGGTTCTAGTATTTTCCTTCCACGTTCATACAAAGGAATTTTTTTTTCCTCAGTTGTTAATACACTCACAAGAGGCTCGGTTAGATATTCATGCACGAGACAGCCTCCAATACAGCTTTTGTTTTGTAACTATAAATTATTGAGATGTCATTGAAACAAAAGTTTTCCATTCTCTTTTCAAACGTTGACCCCCCCCCTCTCTTTTCTCTCCCTCCTCCTCTCTCTCGCTTTTAAAAAATATTAGCCAAGCTTATCCTGGCAAACAAGAACCTGGTCACAACAAAAACTGCTTCATCGGCAATTATTTTTACATTGTACTTCTTAGTTCAAAGACCAATAATTCAACGACAACTATTTTACAAAAACAAAAAAAAGTTCCCATTACAAACTGATTTTCACCAAATATTCACGGAATATTTATTATAATTTATAATGGACCTCATTCACCAAACGTAAACAAACAACATTTTCTCTATATGTTCTATACAAATTACGCAATACGTAAGGTTGTCACGTGATACGTATTTTTCACTATTTTATCAATATTATGACGTGGCTAAATGTGTTTATATACAATTGGTGATTGAGGTCCATTGTTATCGAATGAATTTCTTTCAAAGCCAAAACATGGAGTTAAATTAGTTCTGTTATTGTTTCGTTCTTCTTACGGACTGGTGTAGTTTTTAAGTTTACCCTGGTAAAATGGGCGAGGGTGGGACTTAGACGATTTATTGGTCGACCTCTTTCAACCCCCCCCCCCCTCTTCCCTCCGTTTCCTGTTTAGAATTCTACCATTCAATGCCACACGCCCATGTAGCCTACAAATGATCCACATCTGTCATCCTGTGAAAGACCTCGCCAACTGGCGCCACAAATCAACTCCACGGTCGCGCGCCTTCAAATACTGAGAAGCAGTTTGAAAGTCTTCTATATGCCCACTCGCTATGGCTTGAGTTTGGGTTGAGGTTTTTGGTCTGTTAAAACTTTTTTTGCCCGGACGGAATTTTATTTTAATACATACCATTATTATTGCGGGCTGGTGGCTGAGGACGACCCTGCGTACCTGACATACTGTGGGGAAAAAAAGGCTGTTGGTCATTGTGCTGGGCAACTGACACCCTCGTTACCCGTCGGCCATTGAAACAGCCGAGCTTTACATCATCCCTCATCATAGACAGCAATGTCTGGAAAGAATACATATTGTGGTATCTAGTTTGTCCATTACTAACACTGTGTTCCATAGGCCTAGATTGTATAATATTGGGCCATGGTGACCAAGTGATCATAAGCTTATCTAGCAGAACGAGAGTCTCGGGTTTCAATCCCGGATTTATTCACGCTTCATCGGGCAACAACAAATACAAGAATGTTTATTTGTACATTACAAGCGCCAGGAATTCCCTCCCAAGGGCTTCTTTGCAGGGTCTTGCTATAGCGTCTCATAATACTTTCGCATCGTCTAGATGTAACTGAACGTCGAGCTCAGTAAAGAGTTAGGCACAGAAAAAATAAACTTTCTTATGACTTTGTTCTTTTGGAATGGAACTTCATTTCACCTTTTAAAAATACTTTTCTAGCTTATTATATAGTACGTCTACTGACACATTAAGACATAATACTCGCTATTATGACGTTCAATGAACTGTTCAATGTGTCTTCTTACCTAAGTTCTTTGTAATATTTATTATCTATGGGCTATGGGTTCAACCTTGTTTGCGTCCAGTGAACCGCCACTTCATAATATATTGGCTCCTTTAAACCACTCTTACCATTCATGACCCCCTGCAGTGTCATGATAGCATGGCTACAATTTTTTAGACCATCTATGTATCTATGTATATATATTGTAACGAACTTCACTACTCAGGCCTTCTGCAAACACTGCTTCTCAC
>JADKLZ010005243.1:12607642-12620872 GCA_021533235.1 Biomphalaria straminea | reverse complement strand
AACATTTATTTCAAACTGTGGGTCTGTTATATCAACTCTAGCCGTTCACTTGTTGACCAACATATTGCTCTACATGTCACGGCAAACATTACACAAAGAACATGCAACTCTTACATTGGTAGGTCACTTCAGGTCTACAAAGGTCTTGTTAGCCTGTAAGTATTGCCTTGTTAGCCAAAGTATCAATGGAGTGATTCATACAAGATGACCAGTTTGAAGAAGTGAACATTTTGGACTAAGTAATAAGAAAGATAAAAACAAATCAGCTTTTAGTCTAGAGAAGAACAAAGAAATGAAACAAAGTCAGTGTGAAGTAGTGGTTATTCTAAAAACTTTTGTTTTTAATGTAAATAGTACATGTTATGTGTAAAACATTTTAAATTATAACATTTGAAAGTAAATCACTAGAATAAGTAATACTAGCCAATAAAACTCTGAACATTAAAATAATTCAGTGTCACAGTGAATCATATGTAATACTAGCCAATAAAACTCTGAACATTAAAATAATTCAGTGTCACAGTGAATCATATGTATAGATAAATGTATACAAATAAAAAAGAAAAGATTTTTAGAATTTTCTATTAGGCTGATTTGAGTTAGCTTTTAAACCCTAAATATGCTCACAAAAGCAAAAGAGTTTATATGCCAAGACTTAAGAGAGACTTCTTAGTGATAAGTCAACATGAAATTAAATGCAGTTTCTGATAAAGTTCTATCTAGTTGTGTATAGTTTTTTTAATTTGGGAGTCTTCATTAGCTTTGAGCGATAGTTATTTTCCATGCTACTAGTAAGGATCCTAGGATACTCCTAGAAACACATTTTACTGATAGAGAACACAGTCTACTGTTAAGGATCCTAATAAACTCATAGCAACACAGGCTACTAATAAGGAACACTGGCTACCTATAAGCTACATTATGTATGAGAACTGATTTAACTATGTCCTGATTACTTGCCACTGTTGCAAAGTGCCCAGCAGAGGACCATCAATGAGAAATGTTGATTAAATATAATTTTTTTTATTTCAGTGAAGAGATTCACAAATGAAATTAGACTAACAACTTGTACTGAATTTCTTTGATTAGCAATGGATCAATAAATACAACTAGAAGTTCAATCTACAAGATAAAGCACTGAAATGAGATGGATTAACCCTGCCAGATAAATAAACTCAAGTAGATGGACAAGACTAACCATAAATGCTGCTGGGTGAATCGACCATACTAGATCATCAAACACAGCTTTTAGCTTAATAGTATCGTTTAGTCACTGAACTAATAAGATTCCTATTACTTTCGACAACACAGTCCATTGTTAATATGTTAAAAAAAATTATAATTTTGTATTGAATATTATTTGACAAGGAATGGAATTTAGGCATTGTCTATGAGTCTGAAGATTGTGAAATACTGAAAAATTATATGGGGCTATGGGAACCAGCTATGACATACACAATTTTGTGTATCTAGTTTAAAGGAAGCCATTGTTTTATTCATACATAAATAAAAACAGTTTTACAGTATATGCCAAACATGTAAAACAACAACAAAAAGTGTATATTAAAAAAAGACTTTCAAGGCCATTAATTAGTTGCTATTGTAAAATTGACAACCTTCACTTACTCAACATTTACATTGGTGTAGCACAAAAGGGAACACAAAGTTGAGAAGAAATTGGAATGAAAAAATTAAAAATCCTTTGCTAAAAGCTTATATATAGTTCATGGCTTCATATAACTTGTCAGGGATCTATAGACAGTGAGATATCTAGTAGTCAAAAATGCTGTGACTGTCTACAACCCTAATGACTGAGTTCACAATAACCAATAGAAAAAAAATACTGGCTGGAGAACAATAAAAACTAAAACAAAAAAGTAAGTCTTATGGCAGTAACAACAGAGAAAAAAAAATCTGTTAGGTAAAAAATAAAAATCTTTTATCACCTCTGAACATTTGTATTATAAAATAAAAAAACATGAACAAACAATTTGAGGGGAAACAAAACAATTTGTTTCAGTCTATGAAGTGAATTTGTAAAATGTTCTTAATAAGACCAACATAACATTCTATTTTTTTTTAGTAAAAAAAAAAAATGCAGACTACAGAGTTTATTAAGAATGATGTGAAATTTGTACAGTACAGGCTGAATTCCATTAAAGAAAAGCAAGAAAAAAAATATGAAAGAAACATAATTAAAAATAACTGACCAGCATTTTGAATATTTGTGTCAGGAGAGATCTACATCTTTGAATATTGTATTTAATATTTATACTTATATATTGAATTTAATTATATTAATGGAAACTTCTTGCTGTTTGGTATACTGAATGGACCATGACTTAGTTTCAATTATTAAACAATAACAAAAATCAAGATTTCTTTCATGAGTAGTGTATACATATGAAACAGTTTTCAATAGTAAACCCTACAATTGTGTGACTTTGTTTCTAAATCCTCATTTAACTATGAACATCGTATTCCTTTAGCCAACTGACGTAATGCTGAAACTGCAGCAAAAGCAGCTCCCTGTCCACTGCCGTCTTTAGCCAAGATCATCTTCACCTACATTAGACATAGAAAAAAAGGTTACATTAAAATTTGTAAGAAAGTTTTTTTCCATAATAATGCTCCATTCTGAACAGCAACCATTGCCTGAAAAGCAACCATTGTCTTATCAGCAACCATGGCCACTAACAGAGAATTTCAGAAATAGCTCCACAACAAAGCAATGTGTATATAAACCTTTAGAATTTCAAATTGCTTACAAAATATTGAACAAAGGAAGAAATGGGTCAAAAGTTCAGAAGTGTCTTACATAAATTTACTGGTACAAAATTCACGGACTACAAAAAAACTAGAATACCCAGTATGGGCAGAGATTTAAGGAAAAACACACACACACACACTCTTTCTGCCTAAGATTTGTTTTGCTCTTGTTGAACTGCTTTGACTAACACTGACCTACATGCGGACAAAGGAGAGCAGAAATAACTGAAACCCTCAAAAGTGTATTGTTATATACAGTTAGTCAAATAAAAACTACTCAATTAATATTTTATGAAACTGGAGGTGTAAAGCACTTCACTTTTGAACTGGGTGTCCCTGGTTCAAAACCTGGTGAAGACTGGGATTTCTAATTTTGGGATCTTAAGAGCTCCTCTGAGTCCACCCAGCTCTAATGAGTTCCTGACATTAATTGGGGTAAAGGAAACACGGTTAGATGACCTTTACATCATCTGCCTTATAGATTGCTAGGTCTGAAAGTGGGGACTTTACTAATGAATATATTACAAAAAAAGTTAAACAGAGTTATGATAACTATTTGTACATATTTCTAACAGCTATTACTGTCTAGTGCCTACCATAAATTTTCTAGACTATGAAACAAAAACCTTATCCTGTCCTCAGGAGTCTTCTTTTATTCTATCATTTAAAAAGCCACTATAGAGCATTTAATGATTAGAATATGAAAACTTTAAATTCAAAAGAAACTGTTGTCCAGTTGGCAGAATTGAACATGAACTTAAGCATTAGTATCAAGTCTATCAAACATATTGACAAATCAATCAGAAATTATTATAAAAACTGTGTGAGATGAACTCATTGGAACAGGCTGACATATTTAATTAAACAACATACAAATGTTTAGTTGTAAGTTATCGTCATGAAGCCTTTGTTTAGACTTTGAAGAACTAAATAAAATATCACACAGAGTTTAAGAATATTAACATATACCAAAGATTGAGTTATAGAGTTTTGGATAATAAAATGACTTTCTCCCTTTGACTCGGGCACACAAAAAAATCATTGACTGAAACAAGGAAAAAACAACCAAGGAGAGAAACAAAAGTCTAAATGTATGCACAATACTGGAGGTTAGTTATGAATCAAGCCCAAAACATTAGTCAGGTCTGACTATTTAGTAAAGAGGCGCAAGTAAAGCAACTCCCCCCTCCTAAAATATAGTCATTAAAACTCTTGTCCAACTTAATTAGCAAGCCTTCATGATACACAGAAATAGAACAAAACATTTGATTATAAAAGTCAGAAAAACATTGGGATGAATACTACAATTGCTTAATGTGTTTGTTTGAGAAGGGGAAAGAGAGAGCAAGAAAAAGAGACAGTGGTTTTGGTCAATACCTTTGTATTAGGGCTGAACCTTTCAAAAATTTCCATCATACTGTCGTGGAACTTGGGATGTTTCTCATACAGTGAGCCATCAATACCAATAGTTACCTCAGGCAATCTGATGTAGTTGATGAGGACTGACATCCCTTAAAAAATATTTATAATCAACAAATGAATGAATACAGCCCAGTAGAGAGTGCAATGAAGAACATATTTAGACCTACCTTTAATTAATTTAAAAAAAAGAGCTTTTTTTTCACTATGTTGATGGCTATGCACAAAATTGATGGATTACTTTCTAAATACAAATTGATTTTTTGGTCTACTCAAACAGACAATGCATTAATCTGCTATAATTTATATGGTGCATAAAAATTACAGCACATAATGAAATGACTTTTTGTAGCCTAGAAATATAGACTTATCAAAATGAAAACATTTTACTTTTGATTTTACATTTAAAATTGTTTTAAAAAACAATTCTGCTATATCAATTTTAATGTGCTCATCTAGTCATTCATGTAAAGAAAAATATTTAAATAAGTCTGATTTCTTTGAAATCTTGCAAATCTTTCTCAGATTTAAAAAAACTTGTTTGTTTTTTTTTAAATAGATTGTGTTGTTTCCTTTTGGCTGTAAACATAGCAAATTTCAAGTTTGGTGTATATTTTTTTTTTTTTTGTAAATTCAATTTTGAAAGCTTTTATTTTTTTTAAACCAGGTCAGCAAAATTTTCAGTGTATCTGAAACTATTAACAAGTTATACAATTATCAAGGGGAAGATGGACAGTGGTCATTTACCTGCCGCAATAATATGAGCACCTCTGCGTGATATAAACTCACACACTTCTCTAACAATAGCAATGTCTTCATCACTGACAACAGAGTCCAGGTCAAACTTCTTGAGGACGTTCTTGGTATTCTCTTGGGATTCTCCAGCATCACTGAAATAGAAGGGGAAAAAAACGATGAATCTATAGAAATGATTAAGGCATTAGGTTTACAAAGTTCCGATCAAATAAAAACATATGATAATATAACCTGCTCCATCCGTCTGCTATGAATTACCAGTGTATTGAACTTACCAATGAATACTTAGGGTTATCAGTAAAAGAAGAAAAGTGAGAAGAAGATATGGAGTTACAAAGTCAAGGCTCTGAGAGTTATATAAATAGAAAAGAGACGGAAAAAAACAAACAACAAATTGAAGTAACTTATAGTACAAAGCAGAAAAAAATGATGTTATGTCAAGCGATTCTAGTGAAATATACCTAATGTTATCTTATGCATTTTGATTAAGAGATGAATTTTCAGAAATGTATATCCTTACAATAAAATCTTGTACTGTAAAAAGTTTTTGTTAACAGATGCCTACGCTGGATATTAGGAATTAGGTGGCCAGAAAAGATAACCACTACCGATTTGTGGAAAAAAACAAGACAAAAGCCCATAGCACAAGACATTACCAAACGAAAATGGAGCTGGATAGGACACACCCTGCGAAAACCAGCTACCAATGTTGCAAAGCAGGCTCTTGACTGGAATCCACAAGGAAAGAGGAAAGTGGGCAGACCCAAGCAAACCTGGAAGAGGTCAGTCGTCAGTGAAGCTGAGGGTACTGGAATGACATGGGAGCAGATGAAGAAAGCTGCTCAGAACCGAGTTCGGTGGAGAGGTGTGGTTGCGGCCCTATGCTCCCCTGGGAGTACACAGGATTAAGTAAGTCACTGTAAAAAGTTATTGAATATTTATGGAAAACCAAAAATGTTTGATTAGCACAATGATAACTCTTACCTTTCTATATCAGTCACATGGGAGGTTGTAAATTTCCATCTGCCTTCTATAAGCTTTTCTGCTTTACCATTAAAGAGAGCTCCATCTTTAATCAGACGAACCAGTACAAGACGAACCAATTCTCCCAGATACATTCCAGAAAAAGATTTTTCAAAACTGAAATCAAGTCAATTGAAAATAAAATTAAATCATCTTTCCTTTTGTTTTCTTTCCTTTGCCTGTTTAATTCTAATTTTAGTTTTTCTCTTATTGAGACTATTTTAATGTTATTTCATCTATAATACTAATTTGAAGCAGAGTTCTTGCATCTTTGGATTCATTTTCCTATTTCTTTGTGTAAGTTGTTAGTCAGGATGGTCATCATCTACATTATCATTACATATATGAATTGACCAAAATGTCAATGATTTCAGACAAAAACTTACGTGAATGATCCAGGGTGATTGGAGAACTGGTCCACCTCTTTTTCATACTCACTCCTGCAAAAATCCATGCATCCATTGTCTCCAGTTGAACCTAGCTCAACATTGACAATGACCTATAAAACAAGGAAAAATATTAAGTCAATAATTTATATGAAAGTTTCTTACAAAAAAATATAATTTCAATACTATAAACCATAAAAATGAAATATGACTTTCAAATATATTTAGACTAGTTCTTTCTAATTGAGACTTATTGAACACCCATAGTTGATTCTTACATAACCAGATTACAAATTAAGTGACAATTTAGTAAAAAAAAAACCAACAACACAATTTTACAATAGTTAAGTCAGTCTAAGTAATACCATACCCGTACTAATAAGGCTACACAAAAATTAATATAAATTTTTTTTTTTAGAAACTAGAAATAAAAGGTTAATGCTTTATTACTCTTTATTTAACCAAATCCCCACTGACAAACAAATATAAAGCACGCATATAAAAGACAAAACTCATGTTGAGATCTAACTTTCAATTGTTAGGTTTTTACCCAATGAAATCTTTGTTGAGCTGGGTTTTTTTTTTTGTTTGCATTAAGAATTATCTGGCTACTCCCGCTTCTGATTTGAATCCAAACCAGAAAGTTGAAAGCAGAAAAGAAAATTGAACAATCCACTTACATGTTTTGGGTCATTATAGTCTCCAGTCCATTTGTCTATGTCTGAAATATTTTCTACAAAAGCAGCATTGCATCCAGTACCTGAAACACATCAAGGCAAACTGAAAATGATAAATCCAGCATATGGCTTTCCTTACTTTGAATTTCATCCTACTTTGATAGATAAGAATTAGCATTCTAGAGGATAAAATCTGTGTGGGTAAATAAATAACAATTCTGCAACAACATTTTAACTTTATTACATCAACTCTTAACCAGTGGCGTAGCTAGGGTGGGGGGAGGAGGGGGAGAAATGGAAAATCCCCAAATAAGACTTTTTTACATTAAAAATTAAATATTACGCAAAATGCAGGGGCCTACAAAGAGGTCAAGCCCCCCCGGCCCCCAACGATGGAAAATTCCTAGCTACGTACTGCTCTTAACAGATTATGTCTCACATGTATCTCTCTGTGCTAATCTAGTTGTTCATGTTAATAATTCCTTGATTTTCCTGTATGATAAGTCTAAATATTCTATTGTTTTAAACCTAACAGCTGATTTTCTATTAGCTATCAGTTCTTAAAATTAAAAAAAAAACTTGAAATCAATTTTTCAAATGATGTATTGTTGCAATAGGTCCAACATAGTCAATAACATCAAAGTCATAAAAACATTACCGAGCTACCAACTTGAGCCTTAAATTTTTTTCTTTTTTAAAGTGATAACAATAGCAAGAGTAGAGAGAGATGGCATGCATAGATTTTGTAGCTTAATAAGAAGGTGGAAAGGGGATGTGAAAAGACTGCATGAATAAGTTGCACAGAAGGGAGGCTGTGGCTAAAGTGAGGTTGAGAGAAAGACAGGAAGTTGGGGCACCATTGACAATGGTGTGACTAACATGAGTAACATGAGTGGCTCGTGGAAACATGATAAATAAAGTGTACAGAATAAATGTGAGGGACAAAATGAGATGAAATCAAATTCAAACCAAGTTTTGTAGACTTATCAAAGTCAAGTGTAAACATGATATGAAAATTACTGCACTTTCTTTGTACAAAGAAAAAAAAAATAGACAAGTGTTCACTTAAAAATTTTTCCTCATTATGTAGTCGATGGCTAGGAGGAAAAGGAAGGGAGATAAGATGCACCCCTGTCTCACACCTGTCTCGATGCTAAAAAACTCTGTGGTTCCTCCTTCTGTTTTAATGCAGCAACTAGACTGACTGTATAGGTGTCGTAGGATGTGGACAAATTTTTCTGGGATGCCGTATTCTCTAGCTATTTTCCATAGTGATTCTCGGTGGACACTAACAAATGCTTTCTTAAAGTCTACGAAACTGATCGCTAGCCGTTGTTGGTACTTAAGACTTTGTTCTATGATATTTCCTGCTTGTTCTTCTCTGAGCCTCTCATCTACAGACTGTTGAAGCCGTCTTAACAAAACAGTGCTGAAAACTTTGCCCGGGACAGAGAGGAGAGTAATTCCCCTCCAGTTGTTGCAATCTGCCAAGTTGCCCTTTTTTGGAAGCCTTACAATGACTCCTTTTTGCCAGTCCTTTGGTATTCCATGGTGTGAACAAAACCGAATGACGGACTTGGACTTCGCCGATGACGTTGCACTACTCGGGGCGACAAATAAAAGTATACAAGAAATGACGGAGAGCCTAGATAGAGAGGCACCCAAAATTGGCCTCCGCATAAACTTGGATAAGACAAAAATTTTGCGAGTAGGATATAAGGCAAAGGGTGCCCCTGTCAGACTTGGCGAGTCAACGCTTGAAGAGTTGGACAAGTTCACTTACCTTGGCAGCATCATAACAAATGATGGGGATGCATACCATGATGTAGTGTGCCGAATAGGAAAGGCAGGGAGCATTTTCCAAAGGCTGCAGCCTATTTGGACAAGCCAAGCCATTGGACTCGAGACAAAAATACACCTTCTCAACACAATTGTCATTCCAACTGCAACATATGCATGTGAGACATGGAATTATCTGTCCAAATTGAGAAGAGACTAAATGTGGCTCAACAAAAATGGCTGAGACGGATTCTGAGAGTCAGTTACACAGATCGGGTCTCAAACAAGGAAATCCTATGCCGAACTGGGAGTCGAACACTCAGTGAGGTTGTGACAGAACGTTGCATGAGGTTTGCGGGACATGTTCTACGACAAAATGAACTACGCATACCAAGAATTGCGATGACATGGAGGCCAATACGAGGAAAACGCAAACAGGGACGTCCTCGTATAACTTGGCATCATACCTTCATGGAGGACCTCAAAACAGTGGACACCAGATGGGAGGAGGCTTCAGACATTGCCAATGACAGATCATTATGGAGACAGCTTGCCGCCCAATGCGCCGAACGGCGCGGGAGGACCTAAGTCTAAGTAAGTCACTTAAAAATACAGTAGCAGTATTTTCAGGTCTACATTTCTCTTTCTAGTTATGATTTAAAGAATGAAAAACCCTAATGGTGTGATTTCCTTGTCATTTTAGTTATGAACTACTCACAAAAGACTGGGATTTGAGACTAGAAAAAAATCATGAATGTCCACAGTGGCTGAACTATGCGCACATGTCCTTTTATTACCACATAATTGTAATGATGAAAATGATTGAAATTAAACAATTAAAGTCTGTTTCATTATTTAAAAAAAAAAAAAAAAAAGATTTGCCCAGTGTATCATATTCCCCGGAGGCATACCGGGGGGGGGGGGGAGAGAATTTTTAAAAAAATCCCCTTGGGCCCCAACCTGAGGTGGGCCCCCAAATGAGTGCTTTTAACATTAATTATTACGCAAAATGAAGGGGCCCACAAAGAGGTCAAGCCCCCTTGGGTCTCCAAATAATGTCCAATTCTGAGCTAGGCCACTGATATTCACAGAAACAGTCTAGGTCTAAGATGTGAAAGAGTCCACAGCCCTAACCCAGCCCTCATCCCAAGGAAACTTATCAGATAATACAGAAACATACAAACTAGAAAGTTATTTTTTTTTCACAAAACAATAAACAAATAAACAAGCACGAGTCTTACCTAAAATGAGTCCAACTCTACATTTTTTGTCTAAATAGTTTCCAGCCATTAAAGTGCTGACAGTATCGCTCATCACAACCACAATGTCAACTGGTAAATTCTGGAAACCAACCAAATACATGTGTGAATGATCCTGAAGGTTTAATCTTGTGTCAGCATTAAATAGTATATTAAGTTAATAATTGAATGCAACTTACTTTTGTTTTCCTTTCTATAGCAGCTTCCAACATGGCCACCGGATCTTCTCCAACCCCATCGGGACATTTAAACGTCTTCGTCCATGTCAGTAAAATACTTTTATTTAAGGCAAGTTGTGTGGAAGGAAATGAAAAAGTAAAACCTGCAGGTCAACAAACACAATTCATTATTAACAATACAAAAAAAAGGTTGTTTGTGACAAGAGTGAGAACTTAAGACTAAATGTGTTGAATGTGTATGTTTCCATATTCTCTGGATAGCAGTATGCCATGTTTCAGCGATGCCACTTTTGGCGACGTTGTTTTGACACTGTGGTCAATTTGGCGTGGGGACGAAGTCTGTGCAGGGGCAGATTTTGTGTCTAATAATAACAAAGGTGTTTGTTAATGATTATGTCATGTTATTTATTAAATGTGAATTCTGCTAAAAATAAATGATTATTTTTTTAAGTCTTAAAAATAAAAGATCAACAAAAATACTTCACCAAGTGGAATTTTCTGTTCAGACTTGTCCAGGCCTTGTTTCACAAGAAAATCTTGGATGCTTTCAGCAATAAAGTCAAAGACCTAATAGAGGATGAACAAAAATTATAAGAAAATAATTAGAAAGAAGTGTTTCCCTGGTTAAACCTATTCACATAACAATTACTGATTACATTGCAGATAAGTTAACAATATAAGCTTTCAGGTACAGGGATGTCAAGAAAATGTCAGTTAAAACTATAGAGATCAAAAATAAATTTTACAGTCTACTATTCATTAGTAGAATGTTTCAATTACATACAACAACAACAAAAATAAAAAAGAGATGGAATGTGGCTTGGGCGATGAAAATTTATTAAACTGGGGGAGATTTGCACAGCCTCACTCTCTCGCCCCTTGCCAGCTGAATCCAGTGGCAGAACAGACTCAAGACAACTGGAGCTGGTTTGGGTTGCAGTAGATGACCAGTGTGCTCTACATGTCCCAGGGTGCTCTAAAACGTTCTACAGTGTTTGCTAGGTGACTCAGATTTGACTTGAGCGTCATACAGCCAAAACCATAATAAAAAAAAATAAATAAAATACCATAACCTAACAACGCAAGGTGTAGATTGATTCATTACAGTTGTTGCAGATATCAACAGTTTTTTTTTTGTCTGAATCTTGGTGAATGCTAAGATTTTGAATTTCAGGATTGTTAGGGTGCCTCTGAATCCATCCAACTCTGTTGGACAACTTTAGTTGGGGAAAGTGAAGTCGGATGGTTGTTGTGCTGGCCACAAAACCCTGCTTGTTAACCATTTTGGCTAAAGAAACAGATGACCTTAAGATCATCTGCCTAAAATATCACAAGGTCTGAAAGGGGAACTTTTTTTTTTTAATTTCCTTATGACAGAGTCACATGTTTTTCAAATTATATTTCCCATTTCTGTACATAATGCCTGACATTGAAATTATTTATCTATTTAACTCAAACTTACCCCTGCAGCTGGCCCACTTAAAATTTCATCAGTCAAGTTGTAATACTGTGTGACTGTGTCTGCTACACCATCTTTAAACCTCACAAGCACAACACGAAAATTAGTTCCACCTAGGTCAAGGCCAAGGAAATCACCTTGCTCTAGTAATAATAAAGATTGATGAATTAAGTTTATAGATATACAAACAGCAGAGACTTGGCTAACAATCAAGACCCAATTTTAAAAGTTTAAACAGCAGAAATAGATTGCACACTATAGAAGATGCTGGAGATTTGTATTTTAAAAAATGCAACCCAGCTATGATTAAAAAATAACTCAAAGAGACAGACCTGTTCCATCCAGAAGTTCTCGTATAAATGTATTCATCATTAAGTGATCAGAAGTCTTCCTGACATTTTCATCAGTGCTGTTAGCCAGATGCATCTGTTCACTAAATGCTACCTGAATTTTTTTTATAATCTCATCAGTTAGCAACAGTGGTTGCAGCACTGAGTTCAGCTGTAAGAATACAGTCACTATGTTACAAGGTTTTATTTGACAAAATTGTGAAACAAAAATTAATTAATTAGTTAAACATAAAGTTACTCAAAAACTAGGAGACTGAAGCACTTTTCTTAGAATGATGACTGGTACAAGATAAGACTCCCCAAAAAATAACTTAGACTTAGTAACAAATGGATTGCCTGGTCGTGCAGTTTGCGCACTGGACTGATGTTTGAATTTATTGATGGTTCCAGGTTCGAACCCTGCCCGCTCCCATCCCCTGTTGTCCTGCGAGAGGTTTGGACTAGGTAGTAAACTATCTTCTACTCTGAAGGAACATCCGAAACATGTGAAACAAAACATTTTACACTCAAGACAATTTTTAATTCAATAAAAGTCATTTAACCATGAAAACAAAAATAGATATGCTTTCTCTGGTTAGCAGAAACAGACTTTTACCCTACAAGACTAGGGTATGTACTTTTTAAAAAACTAGATCTACATTCTATGCAAAGAAAATAAAAAGTGCTAGATCTAGATATATTCATTGTATTATTATTACAAATATCAGGTGGCCAAGCCTTGCTCGGTTAAATAAATGCCCTGCCCAGCCTGACTGTCGGACAATAAGAAGCTCATACCGGCTTTTGCCATCCATCCATCCCAGAGGTGCTACAGCCCGTGGTCTGCTTTTAGTTTTACACATCCCTTCATTCATATCTCTAAACGCTTTCTTGTTTGCAAAGAAATATTTTAGTGTACTACGGTAAGCTTAGTGACGTAAGCATCGTTTTTCCCGTTTACATCATGGAAAAGTTTCATTCATAAATTATTAAAGCCAAAATTAATTTTACAACGAGACATTTTATATATCGAAATAACGGTCGTACTCGAGTTTTCCTGATGTGGCCAATGAGCTGAGAATTTTTTTCTCGCTAATATGCAGATACGTTGAAATTTTAAAGAAAATCATTAGAGCCGTTTTCAAAATCAAATATATATATATATATATATATATATATATATACAAGAATTGCT
>JADKLZ010005243.1:12568756-12580549 GCA_021533235.1 Biomphalaria straminea | reverse complement strand
AGTATTATTAATTTAAATTATAGTATATATAGTATCCTTCTTTAACTTCTTACTCTTTTCTTTACTCGTTACTGACCTTACGGTTTACCGGCTTACGTTAATTTTTTAATAATCCTTTTTTGTTTGGGGAAAAAAAAGTTATTCCGTATAAAAGTATGACTGTAAATGTAAAAAAAAGTGTAACCATGTTTTTAATGTTGTTTATTCATATATTATATTACATTGCTCTCTTCTTGTAATTTATATTTATTTAAATATAATAATAATGAGACAGAATGTCACATAGTGAATTTTAAAGCTCAGAACACTTGACTTCACTTATTTATAAAATGGCGGACCCTATTCCCAGCCAGTTGTGAATAGGGTTCAACCCTATTCCCAACCGGATGGGTCAAATAAGGTCAAATCCTTATTCACAGTCAACTGGGTCAAATTAGGTCAAAACCTTATTCCCAGTCGATTGTGTTTATGACATATTAGGTCAAATCCTACTCACAGTTACAGAATTAAATTCTATGATTTAAAGCAAATAATAGAAATAGAAGAAATACTAGTACAAGATTACATTTAATAAATTTATTATTTTTGCTAAATTCTTTTCATGCTGTTTTTTATGTAATATAACAACTTTAGAATCTAGATCTAGATAAAGTGAACATACTATATCTAGATTTACTAGATCTAAGTTAAAACACTAAATAAAATCAGTGACTGTGGACAGAGCATGTAGATCTATTACATCTGCCATCTTGTTTGACCTTTAACATAAGAACCACTTCCGGTTGACTGGGAATAAGGTTTTGACCTCATTTGACCCGAACAGACGGTTGGGAATAGGGCTAAAGCCTATTCACAACTGGTTGGGAATAGGCACTTCGTTATAAAATTCATTATTTTCTGTCTACATAGAGAATAGTCGATGTGGTTTCAAAAGTTTCCATTGTTGGGGGAGGGGCAAACGTCTTCAGTGATGTTAAAAAAGGTGGTTGTAACCAATAATTATTAATCATCCAGCTAATAACTACTCAGAGACTACTGTAATTTAGACAAAATATTTATATTATGGAGTGTCAGAGGAATAAATTATGATTGGTCAGTCAGCTACTGTCAGTTACAAGGTGTGTCAGCAGTCAAAAGACTAGCAACCATTACCATTGGTCAACCAGATACAGATAAAACTTTGCTCTGCTATGCATGGTGTAAAAAACTCAAAATCAGAAGAGAGCATGAAGCTTCCTCCCCCTTCATGCCATATATATATATATATATATATAAATATGTGTGTGTATATATATATATATAGAATATAAATAAAATTATTTAAAAAAATTGGTAAGAGAGCATGAGAATAGCAATTATCGATCATTCAAATACTGGTACCAAAAAGACTGTTACATACATGTTCACTGTTCTAGTAGAGTTGCATTAAATGGGAAAATGCCTCCCATTGTACAGTGGAGAGGACACTACATGTAATGACATCTTCTATTTTCCACCACAACAGACAATTTTTTTTCCTTAGCACAACCAGCTATATGGTAGGACAGGTAAAGCTGTAGTGACCTGGCTGTGATGTCACCAAGGCAAAGAGAAAATGGCTTGTGTCCTTGTGTTGGTGTAAATAGAAAATGATTTTTAGAATGAAATTTGAAAATAAAAACATGTTTTAGACATTTTTCCTTTGATAGAACAGTTTCTAACCTTTTAAAACAGAAAATCCTTTGCAAACTTTTAGGCATGACCATGGCGACCCTACCACTCTTTCACCTCAAATATGTGTGTGTAGTTACACATTACAGCATAGCTATCAAATAGTCAATTAACTATTGGTAATTAATTATTTTGTTTGCTAAGAAATAAATTGTACATGACTGAGGTTGTGGTATGAGCTGAGTTAGTACTCTTTATAGGTCACTGCTTTAAAGTAAGTGTGAAAAAACAATAGATAAGAATGGTTAGAATGTCAGTTTAGAAGAGGCATGAGTGATTGTTTTATAAATTCTTTTAAATTATTCTGGTTAAATTTACTCAGATGTCCCTTTCACCCCTCCTTCCTCCTTTCCTATTGTCCTAACTGTTCCATATAAGTGATAAGATCATAGTGTTTTGAGAAAGTTAAAAGCTTGAAATAGTGCTTACCGAAATGAATTGGTAAAAATATTTCTATTTGCACAGATTTATTGTTGTTGATCTAGATCTATTACAAACTTAATTACATGACTGATGAATTGATACAACTTCACTTTGTATATAATATATATCCTAAAAAAAATATTTTTAATGTTTTCTTGTTTGTTTGTTTCTTTTTACCCTTTAGGACCTTTTCGTGCCACTAAAATCTGGAATGACTTGATTGAGCATGTGAAGTCCAAAGTGGAACTGAAAAAAAGAAGATATAAGATGCGCCATATAGAGAATTGTTTTACCGGGACAGATGCTGTGGATGTTGTCCTTCATTTCCTACTGAACGACAAGGACATGTTTTCCACAGATTTATCCAGGGAAAAAGCAGTTAAAGTACAGTTACACTATTTCAAAACTTTAAAAAAATCTTATGTTCTTCCAGTTTTCTTCTCATGTGGAATTTGATTTTTCCCAGCTGATTTCAGACTGACTATAGACAGAATAAAACACTTGTGAACCTTAAGTTCTTTATGACAACTTCTCATTTTTTGTTTTAAAATGTTTGTTTTTTTTACATTGAAAGTCTAGATGTAAAATTGTAAAATGATAATTTAAGAAAACTGATAAGTCTTTTTCTTTAACTTGTTTGTCTGTAAAAATAAACCTGCCTTGCATGTACTTTTTAAAAATGTAAATAACTGTAAACAATGTTTTTAAAATATTTATCAAAATTAACTGAATCACCACCAATCTTTTGTAAATTATGAAAAATTAAAAATGAAAGTTCATATATTTTAATTTGAGAGTTTATTTGCATTTTTTTTTAGTCTCATCACCTTTCATTTGTTCTTTAAAATTAGAGAGAGAGAAATTTAACTTTCAAATATTTACATAACAAAAAAAAAGGTTTGCCAGATGCTGATGCAGAGGAAAGTTTTTCAATCTGCCACAGACAGGCCAGATCCAGAGAAGCCTTCCATATTTGAGGATAGCAGTAGCAGATTATATCACTTCATTGGTGAACATGCTGTGGATGGTGATGTTGTAGATGGGCTTGAGGAAGACGAGGAAGATATTCAGAATTCAACACAAGCTTCAGACATTTTGAGGTTAGGAGCACAAATAAATGAGTGCAGTCAAACTTGGTTACTTTTAATGTTTTTAAAATGTCCATGGTGTATTCATTTGTTTGAAGCATTAGCTTTTTCAAATATTTAAGTTGATCAACTTATGTTAAGATTTTCATAAATGTCCTTGCTAGCATCATTAGCCTGTTAACTCTTGTTGTTGTTTTTTTTTTTTCCACTTGATTGAACAATTTTATTTGTTTGCTTGTGATTCAGATTTTCTGGGGACAGTCTTGAGCCTGATGAAGAACCTGACGTGCCAGAATTCAAAAAACCTTTTAGAGAAATTCAAAATTCTAAAAACCCTGATGTCCTTCAAACTCCAGGGAAATTAAACAAAGTCTTAGAATCTACAGGTAATACCTCACATAGTCTGGGACTTTTTTACTTAATTTCTCACAAAGTCTGTGCAGGGCCCAGATGGGCCGGTACTTTAAACTGGCCTAAAGGGTTTCATGAATGCCACTATGGCATGCATTAAATTGTTAAAGGTTTTATAATATTCTCATATATAAGGGGCTATATGAGCTTCATGTTAACCCAATAGCTCCTATATCCTGTTCAGGAAACCACTTCTAAAGTCCTAAGCAAAGAGGGATAACTCTGTATTAAAAAAATCCTAAAAAATATTTATTTTGAAAAAATAATCAAATTTAAGATCTAATACATGCAAACTAACAAATAACTTTAAAAAATAGAACTATATTTCTAGTTTTTAAAAATATATATGGTTAATACCACTAGAATATAAAAAACTTCAAAAATAATCGTTTTGCCACGTGGGGGCTTATACACTGCGGCTATGGGCCTGTTCGTTTGAAAAATTATTTAAAAAATAAAAACCTTCCCAATTTTATTAAAAATAATGATTTGTAATCATGATTGCAAGGAGACAAGAAGAAATCTTCTTTTTAAAAAGTTTAAATCAAGTATATTGAATGGGGGAGGGGTAGAAACGCTCTACAAGGGTTTATGACAAAAACAGTAGGAGCTACTGGGTTAATAATATCTTTAACAGACTACAGTGTAATACTAAATAAATCTAACACATTTTCAAAAATAATGTAATAGCCTACATCCATAGACAATTCTATTAGTAGGCTTTGTCTTATTAGGGCCTACAGACATAACAATTAAATAGCAACATAAGGCCTATATTATAAAGATATAGATTATAGAGCATGCATACATTATAAAAAAAAACCATAATAATTTTGAGAATAGATAGGCCTATAATTGGAGGCCCATCATATGATATAATATACAGTTTATGAGCTGTACTATAGAGAGACGCCTGGATGGATTTTGACATCCAGTCCAGCCCTGAGTCTGTGACTTTTGTTACTTGTACATCTCTCATAGTTTAGACCAGTTTTTCTCAGACTGTTTTCCACGCAACACTGAGACCTGAATGAGTGTTCCACAAACTACTGGAATAATTAACTGGTAGTCCAACACATGAATTAATCTCCCTAAAAAAAAAAGCAGTGTTTCACTCTCAGAATGTGCAAAGTGTCCATAAAAAAAATATTAAGAAACACAAGAGACACTTGTACAATTAGAAGTAGATGTGGTAAGCATGGTCGAGAGGCTAAGTGGCTTGAACTTGGCTTGGCTACCTAGAAGGGGGCTCGAGGTTCGACACCTGACTCAGACAGAGTTGTGTTTACTGAGCGCCTAAAGGCAGCACGGAAAACCAACTCCTAGATACTAGGGGTGTACCGGATAGTCGCTCCGGCCGAATATTCAGCACTTTTTCACTATCCGGCACTATTCGGCTCCGGTCGAATATCACTACCGGATAGTAAACCGGATAGTAAAAACTACAGCGTAGTACCTGTATTTCTATTAATATTGTTAGGCGCCTCCGCGCCCTAAGTCTTTTCCAGATACGCCATACGGAGGTAACACTTAAATATCGAAACAACACAGGCGAAAGACAAACAATATAAGGGTGTTGACGCTGATAAAAGATGTCCAACAAGAAGTTTAAACTAAATCTCTATGTTGATAAAAATATACATATATTCACATAGACTAACTAACTAAATAATGTCAGTTCTGAAATACATTTACTTATTATTTGTTTCAAATAAAAGACTTTGTTTTTTAAAACAATAAACAATGGCTATGGATCAAATCTTATTTAGTACAAAGACAAGGCGTGATAATCTAAATAGAAATAAAACTGTACATTGTAAGATCACATAGCAGCGATGTCTGGCACATTTTAAAAGCCTGTTTTGACCTTTGAGTGTTCTAGTAAATATGTAATCTTCATTAACTACGTCACGCTGATAATCTGTCTAGCTGTGCGGGTATATCTGCAGAGGTAGAGATGAGCAACCCCACCTCCTTTTGTTTGTTTAGCCCATAACATTGAGATCACAAATAGGCAGCTGACCACATTAAGCCAGATGTCAATGTGTTGACACTGTCTAGAGGTCTATCTTAAGAGGGAACTAAGTTTGTTTAAAAGAATTTTTATTAGGGGGCGGGACTACAAGCCATCTCTCTATAAGGTTAATGTGGTTTGGGTTTATTTAGTATGAGATATGTTGTCAATCAAAGGGTCAAAGGAACACAAGCCACACCTTTTATACCATTGGCCGGATAATAAGTTTGTTTACTTTGAGTTAAGTCTCAATTAGGAGGCTGGACTACAAGCCAAACAGACACTGACCAGTGGCATCTTTAAGGGAGGGCTCAAGAGACTCAACAACCTTAACTTCTTATTTGTTTAACCCATGACAATGTATTGATAGACATTGACCATACTTAAGCCAGAATGGATTAACGCAAATTGTTAAGACATATTGACATTGTCTATAGGTCAACAGATGATGACACTAAGTTTGTTTACTTGGAGAGAAATGTATGGGTGTATGTAGTTTTTTTCCTAGTCTTAAAACTTTTAGAAAGAAAGCTAATTTCATTACTTAATCCTATTGACTTAATATATAGGGCCTAAAGGAAAACCTTACAGTAAAATTTAACATCACAGAAAATAAATTGATTGCAGAAAATAAATTGATCTAAAACACCATAATTTGCTGGAATGTTAAAAAAAAACACTTGACCTCTGTAACTAGTGTACGGATAATTTAGCCTATCTATTTGCTTGACTGACCATGCCAATGTGTTATCTTTTTTTTTGCCTGCACACTAAACACTATTGCGTATGCCCAAAATGAAAAAAAAAACGCGTGAAGGTCAACACAATCATCTATACACACTACACTAGGACAACATGTGTAGGTTCACTACGTCTATCTGATCAGGTTGTTACAATCAATCGAACACAAAATCCATTTATGTTTCTTTTTTTTTAGTAGGTAGGGTGTGGATGAGTTTTCATCTATATTTGGTTTCCTAATGCTCTTTGATCTATTTATCAGTAGATCTAAACATCAACAATATAGGTGTAATGGATGTTCCTGCCGTTAATAAAATATATTTTGCCGCAAACGGATTAATAAATATATGACCTACTACGCTTCAGATTCCAACTATTAACCAACAGCTATCAGTATTAAGTTCTTAAAGCCAGAAACAGTCTTCGGATTTAAAGATACAAGTCTGATGACCGATTGTTGGTCGAAATTCTTAAACACATACATTCAACCACCATACAAGCCAGATGAGAGATTTACATTAGTAACTAGTAAAATATATACTAACATATTTTACAGTGACCCTCCAACACACAGCCTTTACGGTTGGTGGCTTCGTACATACACACAGACACGCTAATGCTATTCATGATGATGCTACACAGATTAATTTCTGTTCATAAATACTATTAATCTGTAATAAATCAATCAGTAACAGAGTTTAAAACAATAAGGTATATAAAAGGAAAAAAAATAATACCAACAAATATAGGTATGTTATATAACAGTTTCGTAAAATGTTCAGCATTACAAGTTATTTACAAGATACTTAGGTATTCGGCTCCGGCTCTGGCCGAATATCAAATTTTACTATCCGGTACACCCCTACTAGATACCCCCACTGGTCCACAAATGAAATTGGACCAAAGCGCTCTGAGCATGCCATAAGCATGAAAGTAGCGCTATATAAAAGCAATAATAATAATAATAATAGATTTTGTCAGCCCTATTGCAGTTTAGAATACTCCAGTAAAATAGTAACTAAAATTTTGTGATAATAAAAGTAAAATAAAATGATCCAAAATGTTTTAATTAAATCTTTGTTTTCAATGAAAAGTTCAACTTTGACTTATTTTAATTTGTATCAAATATAATGTTGTTTCTTCAAATACTTATTTGCCCTTGAATTTTTATTATTCAGATGTGGATGAAGTATGGAGAGAAGTGGCCTTGACTCAGCTGCTGACCTTGGTTGAATTGACCTTTCTGGATGGGATTCTGAGTGAGGACAAGCGATCTCGTCAACAAATACAGAGAGACCATCTGATTATCTCCAACCTTGTGGCACGCAGTTGGCACCTGCCACTGACACCCAGTGCATTAAACACACCATCTGATCCTTTACTTCAGACTGCTGTTGACTGCATTGAATTTTTACCTAAAGGTTAGAATATATAAGTTTTTAAAATAGAACAAATACTGACACATTGTAATTTATTTGTTGTTTTGATAAATAAAAGCTCTATTGCTTTATTTTAGTTGAAGCCAAACTATTTAGTTTTATAATTAAAATGTAATTAATTTACACATAAATCATAATCTAATGGTTTCTTAAAACTGTAGGACACTATGGACACTATAAGTGATGTAATGATCAGGGAGTCATATTGTAATAACTTAAAACAATTTTTTGTTAATTTATTATATCCCAGGGTATTTTACTTAGGAGTCCTTTCATAAGATCTAGCAAATGATCTTTAGTTAAGTGTGAGACACTTATAAATTTGCATTCATTCCATTAATGCACATCTTTTATTTTTGTCTTCTCTTTGCTATTTCCTTTGGCCTTATATATATATATATACATCTGTTGTGTATGCTTTCAAGGCTGGTTGATGACATTTTTGCCAGTTTATTCCTTGTTGGATAATACATTTGTTATTTTTAGCAAATACTAAAACAGTTTATACATGAAAGAAAATTGGCCTGTTCAGCCTTAACAGATTCTGTTCACATTGAGGCAGAAGTAACCTACTGTTGTAAATTCTAATAAGAACAATCTATTCATTGTCTATTGTGACAGAAGGAGCCTGAGTGTTACTATAGATCTTTCTGGACTAAGAATACTTATCTTAGCTTATATTTTTTAATCTTCTGGACTAAGAATATTTATCTTAGCTTATATTTTTTGATCTTCTGGACTAAGAATACTTATCTTAGCTTATATTTTTTAATCTTCTGGACTAAGAATACTTATCTTAGCTTATATTTTTTAATCAGCATTGAATTTGTTGAGTGAACCAGTATTCAGACGTAGGGGCATTGAAGCTAAATTGTGGGCAAAAGATATTATTGTCAAACATTTTACCAGCCGGAGTGAATGTCTGCTTCCAGCAAAGTATTTGGAGCTTCATATTGCCATTCTAAATTTAGTCTTGGCTGGAAATGAGGAAAATGGTAAGTAGCTGCATTATGATTAACAGTTTTGTTTTATTTACTTTTAATTTTTATGTACAGAACTATTGTTATTGGCTCTTAGAATTAAAGCAAAAGCTTTTGATTATGAAAGTTTATTTGGGAATCACCACATCAAAATACCAGGTGTTTACTTATAAGAACTGAAGCACACATAAGGATATTGTAATATAGTCTGTAGCTAAGGCTTGAAAGCTTTTATCAAGATAAGACAATATGAAACTTATTGTAGTTTTAACTGTTTATTTAATAGAAGATGTACCTTGTTAATGGCTGGTTTATACATTTTAAAAGCATAATTTGTACAGAACCTGTTTTCAATTTTGATTGCATTATCTTTTTGGAGTTTAAAAAGTTTTAAAATGAATTTGAATTACAAAGTAGCATCACTTTTAATCAAACTGCAATTTTAATTGGATAATGAAATGGTTTTTACTAACCTGATTATTAAGTATATTGAATTTATTAGAAGTATAACCTTGTATTTCAGCATTGAGTGCCTTACAGCTATACATGATCCTGTTGCCTGTAGCTGCTAGAGAAGAACTTTATAGACTGCTCAAGTTTATGAGATCTGTTGCTGCTGACACTTCCATTCGCCTTGACCCAGAGGTAATCTTTAGTTTTAGGGTTAGAGTTTAGAACAAAAATTAAAGTGCAAGTTTCAATTGTTTCATCACATATGATCATATACTGCCATGTCCCATTTACTATTGCCAGTCAATGGCGAATGCTGGTCAATCTGGACTGAGTGCACTGTCAAGCAATAATTTAATTAATTATATTAATATGCTAACTTATATTTGTTTTGGTCACTGTGTTTGTTTCGGAGAGAAATGGGAAATGTAAAATTATTTTGTTATTTCTTTTAATTAGATGTTAACTTAAAACTACATTTTAACTATTTTCAACTATTTATTTTTGTGAATTTCAAAGAAGTTAAGATACCTGTATTGTACATTAAAAATTACATTTTTTAACTTCTGAACCTTTTGCAAGAAATATAAAAAGGTTTGCTCATTTCTGTTAAATATTTTTAGCCAACATTACATTGTCATGGTTGATTTGTTTTGAATTTGTGTGTCTTTATTTTCAATAAATTATTATTTGATTATATATATATATATATTTACTCTTTATCAGTTTTCATGAAAGCTGTCAATAAATTGGTTGGTCAGTTACAATGCCTGACCCAGAATTTTTTTCCACTCTAAATGCTTAGACTCATTGTTGGCAGCATCAGTTGTTTACAAACCTTGATGTCATAATTCTTTCAAACATAGTTTTGTTTCAATCATTCATTTTCCCCCTGGTTTAGGAATCTAATGAGATGGTGATCCTTGGCCTTCTGACCAACTGTATATTTCAACACAAGCTGCTGGCTTCCAATGTAGTCCAGAAGCTGGTTCAGTTCATGATGACCAATGTGGACAGAATGTTGACTGTACCTAGACAAGTCAGACAGAAAGTGGCCATCAGACTCTACCAGATGAAGACAGGGAAGTCAATGTTGGACTGTGGTAAGAATGTGATGTCTTCAGATTACTGTTTCCCATATTTTTTTTATTATTTGAGACAATTTTAGTGTTGATCAATTGAAATGCAAAATCATAATAATTTTAAAATATTGTACAAACAGAATCTATTAACCAATACCAACTAAAATCCTGGCTAGTAAAATGTCAGCATGTTAACAGTAGCTATTATTAGGAAATGGTAACTCTACTTATCAAAAGTTTAATAAATTTACCCCAGATTTGAACAAGGATCTCAAATAGACAACTGTGTTCATTATGAAGATGATCATGACTTGTGGTGATAGTTGACTAGTAAGCATATACACATGTAGCATCTGAAAAACCTAACAAGAGGCAATATGCCTAGTGCCTTTCTGCTATGCAAAGCCTCAGAGTGAATTATAAATGTATAAATCATTGATAATTCATGCTCATTTTTTTGCGTGGCCTAAAAAAGGAATTTAAAACTGACCAGTTGTTGTTTATTGTTACTATCTACTAGAGTGGCTTGGCTTGATCTAGAAAACTTTATAGTATTTTTATATCTAGATCTAGAACATGTTTTGTATGTTCCTTTAAAACTTCTTGCAGTACAGGAGGGGATGGCATGGCCAGGTTTTGTACACCACTGTGATATTTCATAGCACTTACCACATGACCAGGCATCCATAGGTACTGCTTAATGATTGTGTCTATTATATCTTGTAAAATACAGACATCCTTTCAAAACAGAAGATAATTGCCTCCTAAGTGTATCTGTGTTCATCTAGCCTTGCATATTAATTAGAGAATTCGCTAAGTCATTGGTTTTCCTGTCTGATTCAGGCAACCTGTTTTATGCCCTTATGGCAGAAGAAGCATTGTACGAATTTGTCTTAGCATATGGAATAAAAAATATGCTAATATGCTTTTATCTTTGTGTCTGAATATTGTAGGTTAAAATTTTTTTTTGTGTTTGTAATTTATGGATTAGTGTTTAATGTATTATTGTTACTTTACTTTTTAGACTTCTGGCCTCAAGTGTCTCTAATTTAAGGGATTTTTCTAATGGTGTTACTCTAATCAAATGTGCATATATCTTAAATGGTCTTACTTAATCAAATGTGCATATATCTTAAATTGTGTTGCTGCAATCAGATGGGCATATATCTTGAATGTCTATTAGTATCTATGATACTGCTACTGTTAGTAATCTACTCTATATTTCTCCTATGTATTTCACAGAAGCCAGTTTCTGCAATAGGGTTTCTGCTGAGGAATACAAGAGGCAGAGTAAAGATTGTACTGAATTGTCTCTAATTGAATTGATGAACTCAGTCCTTGATGATACCAGCATCTCCCTGAAAGACAAGAAACACAGACTGAAGCAGTTTCAGAAATCTTACCCTGAGCTCTTTGAAAGAAACTTTGAAGGCATGCTGTGATTTGGTTGCTCTT
>JADKLZ010005243.1:12540175-12552739 GCA_021533235.1 Biomphalaria straminea | reverse complement strand
ACTTCTTTTCTATACAGCCTATGATTGTCCCTTGCAGAAAGATTTGTTTGAAACAGCAAGCTTAATAAGTGGGGCATCGCAGGCAGCATCCCAGCATATAATTAATGATTTAGCAGATATTGTGATCAACTGGTATGGTGGCTGGCATCATGCTAAGAGGTAAGTTCCATGTAGTTATAGCCTGGTATATTTAGTTTCCAACATTTTCTTAGACTTGTTATGGAGTGTGTGTTTCTATGGTGACGGTGCCAAGAGGCTTGGTATGCAGTGAGTCACAACAGCAGTAGGGAGTAGAAAGTTTTCTCAAATGTTCCAAACTCTGTTCCCATGGCTGTAAAATGTATGATCACTTCTCTGTACATTGCTGTTTATATTTTGTTGTAAATTGTATGATCACTTCTCTGTACATTGCTGTTTATATTTTGTTGTAAATTGTACAATCACTTCTTTGTACATTACTGTTTATATTTTGTTTTAAATAGTATGATCACTTCTCTGTACATTGCTGTTTATATTTTGTTGTAAATTGTATGATCACTTCTCTGTACATTGCTGTTTATATTTTGTTGTAAATTGTAGGATCATTTCTCTGTACATTGCTGTTTATATTTTGTTGTCAATTGTAGGATCATTTCTCTGTAGATTGCTGTTTATATTTTTTATGATTTTCAATGTGTCTTGAAAACATCTTAAAAGGTGAAAAGCATTTCTATATCTTGTATAATGAACAGGGCAACAAGACTTGGGAGGTGGAGGGGATTCCACTTCAGACTAATATGTTGACATTGGCAAGGGCATCACACTTTAGGTGACCTTACTCCTTTTTACAGGCTTTTTAGTCCTAGCGTATGAACTATATCTAAAGAATAACAAAAGTTCATATATGACCATTATGATAACACAGTTCCATCACCTTCCTCAACAAATCTTGCAACTCAGTCTGGGTGAAAATACCCGACTATCATAATGATGATTTCAACCTTCACTAGATCCCAAACATGGAATTCTTGAAGCAGAAACCCACAACCCTAATGTTGTAGATGGTTGTTGACTTGTAGCACCAAACTGCTGGTAGACAATTAAACTGCTGTCAGCATATTATATCTTAACATGTAGAACTTGAAATAACTTGAATAACAAAATAGTTTTCATTACAATATAAACCATTTCAACTTGAGATAAATAATTAAGTAAAAGTAAAGTTCCCCTTTCAGACCTTGTGGTCTATAGGGCAGATGATGTAAAGGGCATCTGATTCTGTGGCCTACTGTTAACGAGGGTGTCTTGTGGCCAGCACAATGATCAACCGCCTTTACTTTTCCCCAACTAATGTCCTGTAACCATTAGAGCTGGGTGGACTCAAAGGCGCCCAAGGATCCCAAAACTAAAATCTCAGCCTTCACCAGGATTCGAACCCATAACCCTAGGTTCAGAAGCCAAGCGCTTTACTGCTCAGCCTCCTCGATGAATAAGACTTAAGTAATAGTATTCTAAACAAAATCTAACTCACTACAACAGCACTTGTTTTCAGTCTCCCATCCTGAAGTGGTCAGTTTTAACTAAGACTGCTGATGACAATGCCACATATCTTGCATCATTCACAACCAATCGCCATAGAAACATACTCCATAACACCTGTTAGGTACTCAATTATTAATTATAATTATTTAGCGACGCATCATAGTAGACGCATAGTGAACGGGACTAGTGACGTTTGGGATATGTTGTGTTAGAGACTAAGAAATCAGTTAGCGCTAGAGTCTCTTAGGGTGTAGACGTGGTTTTATTCTTATTAGTAATACTGAGACATTTGACTGTGGCCTATTTCGGGATTAAAGTTTCTATTTCAACTGTTCATCAGCATTCATCACTTCTGTTACTAGTTAAAATCGATGTGTCTTGTTTTCGTGCCAGTGTTGGTTAGTTAACTGCATTGAATACACCCGAACACTAAAACTCAAACGCCTGCTGAGTAATTGAAGTTAACTCCAGTACAGCCTGAAGACAAGCCAACCATCACACACCTATGCTGTTTATGTCCCTATTTGACAACCTTAGTTTTCATTACATTTGGTTAAAACATTCCTATGTACTTTTTATTTTCTAGAGATACAGCCTCAGGTTTCTGTTATATCAATGATGTTGTATTGTGTATCTTGAAATTAAGAGAAAAATTTGACAAGGTTCTCTATGTGGACATTGACCTGCACCATGGAGATGGTAAAACAAACTACATGGCATTTTAGTTTAGATTTGATAGAAATAGTGTCTTATTATGCTAGTTTGTGAAATATATTTGGTTTTGGTGTAGTCCAAATTACACATTCCTTTGCTGACAAAATGTATTCTTTGTAAGATGTCTTTGAAATGTCTGTAAATATTATATATTATAAAGTCACTTAAAAGAAATGCTTTCTTTTAATTTAGTTTTGTAGGGAAAAAAAATTTAAAAGAGACTTTTAAAGTTTTTCTATCAACATAAAAGAAATAATTTTAAAATAACACTGATTTGAATCATGTCATTGATTAAAAGGAAGGAGTTAATTTCTAGTTTGTTTTTTTTTTTAGTCAATTTGAGCTATTTCAGATCGGATGGGACAATATTATTGGTGTCTTAAGAATTTATTTAACCACTTCTTATACATTATTGCTTTAAGTCTAGAAAAATTAATTTAACCACTACTTATACTTAATTACTAGGAGTTAAAATAATTTAACCACTACTTATTAGGGGTGTACCGGATAGTCGCTCCGGCTCCGGCTCCGGCCGAATATTCGGCACTTTTTCACTATCCGGCACTATTCGGCTCCGGTCGAATATCACTACCGGATAGTAAACCGGATAGTAAAAACTACAGCGTAGTACCTGTATTTCTGTTAATATTGTTAGGCGCCTCCTCGCGCTAAGTCTTTTCCAGATACGCCATACGGAGGTAACACTTAAATATCGAAACAACACAGGCGAAAGACAAACATTATAAGGGTGTCGACGCTGATAAACGATGTCCAACAAGAAGTTTAAACTAAATCTCCATGTTGATAAAAATATACAAATATTTACAAAGTGGACATGATTAAATAATGTCAGTTCTGAAATACATTTACTTTTTTTGTTTGTTTCAATTAAAAGAATTTGTTTTTTAAAACAATAAACAATGGCTATGCACCAAATCTTATTTAGTACAAAGACAAGGCGTGTTAATCTAAATAGAAGTAAAACTGTACATTGTAAGATCACATAGCAGCGATGTCTGACACATTTTAAAAGCCTGTTTTGACCTTTGGGTGTTCTAGTAAACATGTAATATTCATTAACTACGTCACGCTGATAATCTGTCTAGATGTGCGGGTATATCTACAGAGGTAGAGATGAGCGACCCCCACCTCCTTTTGTTTGTTTAGTCCATAACATTGAGATTACAAATAGGCAGCTGACCACATTAAGCCAGATGTCAACGTGTTGACACTGTCTAGAGGTCTATCTTAAGAGGGAACTAAGTTTGTTTACTTGGAGAAGAATTTTTATTAGGGGGCGGGACTACAAGCCATCTCTCTATAAGGTTAATCTGTTTTGGGTTTGTTTATTATGAGGTAGGTTGTCAATCAAAGGGTCAAAGGACCACAAGCCACACCTTTTATACCATTGGCCGGGTAATAAGTTTGTTTACTTTGAGTTAAGTCTCAAGGCTGGACTACAAGCCAAACAGACACTGACCAGTGATATCTTTAAGGGAGGGCTCAAGAGACTCAACACCCTTCTTATTTGTTTAACCCATGACAATGTATTGATAGACATTGACCATACTTAAGCCAGAATGGATTAACGCAAATTGTTAACACATATTGACATTGTCTATATGTCAACAGATGATGACACTAAGTTTGTTTACTTGGAGAGTACTTGTATGTGTGTATGTAGTTTTTTTCCTAGTCTTAAAACTTTTAGAAAGAAATTTCATTGCTTAATGCTATTGACTAAATATATAGGGCCTAAAGGAAAACCTTACAGTAAAATTTAACATCACAGAAAATAAATTGATCGCAGAAAATAAATTGATCTAAAGCACCATAGTATGCTGGAATGTTAAGAAACACTTGACCTCTGTAACTAGTGTACAGATAATTTAGCCTATTTATTTGCTTGACTGACCATGCCAATGAGTTATCTTTTTTTTTTGCCTGCACACTAAACACTATCGGTATGTCCAAAGGAAAAAAAAACGCGTGAAGGTCAACACAATCATCTATACACACTACACTAGGACAACATGTGTAGGTTCACTACGTCTATCTGACCAGGTTGTTACAATCAATCGAACACAAAATCCATTTATGTTTCTTTTTTAGGTAGGTAGGGCGTAGATGAGTTTTGGTCTATATTTGGTTTCATAATGCTCTTTGATCTATATATCATTAGATCTAAACATCAATAATGTAGGTGTAATGGATGTTCCTGCTGTTAATAAAATATTTTTTGCCGCAAACGGATTAATAAATATATGACCTACTACGCTTCAGATTCCAACTATTAATTAACAGCTATCAGTATTAAGTTCTTGAAGCCAGTACCAGAAACAGTCTTTGGACTTAAAATACAAGTCTGATGACCGATTGTTGGTCGAAATTCTTGAACACATACACTCAAGCACCATACAAGCCAGATGAGAGATTTACATTAGTAACTAGTAAAATATATACTAACATATTTTACAGTGACCCTCCAACACACAGCCTATATGGTTGGTGGCTTCGTACATACACACAGACACGATCATGCTATTCATGATGATGCTACACAGATTAATTTCTGTTTATAAATACTATTAATCTTTAATAAATCAATCAGTAATAGAGTTTAAAACAATAAGGTATATAAAAGGAAAAAAATAATACCAACAAATATAGGTATGTTATATAACAGTTTCGTAAAATGTTCAGCAATACAAGTTATTTATAAAATACTTAGGTATTCGGCTCCGGCTCCGGCTCCGGCCGAATATCAAATTTTATTATCCGGCCATATCCGGCTCCGGCCGGATATCAAAAAGTACTATCCGGTACACCCCTACTACTTATACTTAATTGCTAGGAGTTAGAATAATTTAACCACTATTTTTCACATTATTGCTAGAACTTTAGAAGAATTATTTCCAGTTTGACAGAAAGTATTTCAAGATTACTAAAATAAAGTTGTTTGTTTATGTCTCTGTATGACAATTTTGAATTGGATTACTTCATTTACTGATAACTCCTTTATTTCAGGGGTTGAGGAGGCCTTTGCAACAACATCCAAAGTCATGACTGTATCATTCCACAAACTGGCACCAGGCTTTTTTCCAGGTTTAGTATAATAATTTATTCTCAAGACATTTTTAGAAGGATATTTTGTTTTGTAAAATGTTGTATATGCTTTGAATGTTCATTGAGATTGTGAGTTCAATTACATTGTAGCCCATACCTCCTGCAGACTGACTGGGGATAGCATGGGATAGGGTTCAAACCTGGGAGAGTCAGGCCACAGTCCAGTCCTTACCACAGTCCAGTCCTTACCACAGTCCAGTCCTTACCACAGTCCAGTCCTTACCACACGATCAAGCAGCCATCCTGGGTAGTTAAAGTGTCACATTTAATACATAATTTATTCATTAACCCAATAGCTCCTATTTCCGGTTACGAAAAACCCTTCTGTAGTCCTAAGCAAAGAGAGATAACTCCGTATTTAAAAAATTGTTAAAAATATTTATTTTGATAAAATAATCATATTTAAGATCTAATACATATAAACAAACAAATAAATTTAAAAAATAGAACTATATGTCTAGTTTTTTAAAATATAGACGTTTTATACCACTAGAATATAAAAAACTTCAAAAATAATCGTTTTCCCACGTGGGGGCTTATACACTGCGGCTATGGGCCTGTTCGTTTGAAAAATTATTTAAAAATAAAAAACCTCTCAGATTTTATTAAAAATAGAATGGGTAATCTCCAAAATGATTTGTAATCACGCTTGCAATGAGACTAGAAGAAATTTCTTTTTAAAAAGTTTAAATCAAATATATTAAATAGGGTGATTTAGAAACGTTTTACAATGGTTTAGGACAAAAACAGGAAAACGTTTCCAACTGCAGAAGGAGCTAATGGGTTAACTGATGTACACTTATTCTGTTGTTATAAGGACTCACATCTGATATAGTTCACTGCTATCAATGATAGCTAGTAATTCTATATCCAACTATTTCTAAATATCTTCCATCTATATTCTTTTTTGTCCATTTCTGTCTGTGCTATAGTTTTTGCTTGGTTAAATGTATTTTGTCACATGTTTGTACTAATTTATGCTTTTTGAGCGGAAATGCCCTCTAAATATCATAAAGGTTTATTACATTTTAGATATTTTTGTTTGTATGAGGGGCACAAACCAAAATTAATTTGAATGTTTTTCTTTTAATTGTCAATAGATTAAAAAAAATGTTTACAAAACAATAGAATACTGTTCCAAATGATGTGAAACTTGTAGTGCTCACACTTTTTGTTTGAGAGCTTAATAACAACCTAGTGATTTATAAGGGATTCTATTGAAATATCTATTCAGAACCATGTTTCAAACTTACAATCAGAAAGCTACACAATGTTTCTTTTATTTTCCAGTTTCTCCACTAATGGTGTCCTAGTGATTGATTTCTAAATGGATTTAAATGTTCATTATCACTTTTAATTTACTTTACACAAAAATGTGCAGTGTTTCTACACATGAGCCCATTTTGTTTTCTACCTAATGTTTGACACTATTTACCTGTTTATGACATAAACTAAATTCAGCTTGAAAAAAGGCTGACCAAAGATATATATAACTCTAATTTTAAACATTTTTCTCTCCCTCTCTTAGGTTCTGGTGAGTTAAACGATGTAGGCACTGGTCGTGGTAAATATTTTACTGTCAACGTTCCATTAATGGATGGTATCAAGGACAAGGAATATTTCAGCATTTTCACAAAGTTAGTTTTTCTGGCATTTTATTTATACATTATTCAGTAGCAGTCAGGATCTTTATCTTGTTGAAGCAAATGATTATCTTTATTAAGGGATGGAGTATGTTTAACACTTTGACTTCATTTTTACTTTGTTGCATCGTATTGTTCATTATTAAGTGGCTGTATGATGATTGTATCAGTCATATATATATATTTAGTTGGCAATAAGTTAGTTTTAACTTGTATCCCCTGTATGTTTGAGCTTCTGATAATTTGTGATGTAATATAATACGACAGTATTCCTTGGACTGATTTATTTCCTCACTATGAAGCCATCCCTACTTTTAGCTCACACATTCAGCAGTCTTAAACAATGGGGAGATTTGAATTTTTTTTTTTTTTTTTTAATAATTCGGTTTATCCTACTGAGCTGAATGCACATTAAACTTGTACTGAGTGTCAACACCTTTTATTAAAATTCTAGAAAGATTATTAATTATTTGTCTATTTTTTCTTTAAATTTCCTGGGGTATCACCTCTGTCGTGTTTCAATTTGAATTATACTGTGCATTCATTATTCTCTCCTTAAATTTCTTTATAGACAATATCCTTGTCATCTCTTTTTCTTCATAGTGTGTGTGTCTAGTTTCTACCTGTATTGTTTTTTTAAATAGCATTCATAGATCTACTATTTGACAGTTCAAATGTTCCAACTAGTTTGGATCTTTATCCTTGCTTAAGCAAACATTTATATTTTTATCAGAAAAATCTTATTTAATAATGACAAATTATTTGAAACATAGACAATTGAAGGTATGAAAGAAACAATTGAACTTCATTAGCCATTTTGATATTATATTCACCATACACCATGTTTGTATTTTAGTCGAAATTCTGCTTGAAATGCTTTATGACATTATATCTCAACAGAGTTATGAAACAAGTTAAAGACAGATTTCTGCCTGATGCTATTGTCATGCAATGTGGGGCAGACACTTTGTCAGAGGATCCCATGACATCCTTTAACCTGACACACTTTGGTATTGCTAAATGTGTCTGTTACATGCTGACTTGGAAGTTACCCACAGTCTTACTTGGTGGAGGTGAAGCTGAACACTTTTAACTCTATTTGCTTTGTTCTTTATTGACTAGCACATCATTTACTTAGCAAATGACTTTCTTACATATCTACAATGAAGTCCATACACTAAGGAAACCATATATTTTAGGAGTCTTACTATTTATTTATAGCCAGTGCAGATTTATTTTTTGTTCCCAGTACTAAGATTACTTTTTCTTTTAAAAAAAAAGGGCAAATACTATTGAAAAATCATATGTGCGAGATCTGATGCAAAATTTTATTGTAATCTCTACATATTTGTATTCTAGTAATGTTATTACTTAATGATAATATTAATCTTATTCTTTGAAGAAATTTATCTTACAATAGTGCTTTATACATTTAAAAAAAATATGATAATAGCAAACAAAATATACCTGTATACCACAATTTTAAGCAAACATGATGTGAATTTTACATGAGAAACTTGTACTTTATTCAATTATGCTAAGGGAATAAAAGAGATTTTTTCTAGGTTTTTTTTAGTGGTCTGTGTCTTGTTACTTGCAAGATATTTGTCCCCTTTGATGTTACTGTTACCTAAGTCTGAGTTCTCTCTTCTAGGACATGAAACATATTGATAGAAAGTAATCAGTCTTAATAACGCAATGGGTGCGGAGCGTCTTTCCCATAGACGGTCCAACTACCCTAAAAGCGTGAAACGTCTATGGGAAAGACGCTTGTACCCTACCTTAGTTTCATTGCATTTTTTAATCTAACTTTTTAACTAACAATACTAGAACTATTTTCCCTCTATAAAAGAGTTCTTCATCCTTTGTTTACATAGCAATAATAAGCTTTGAGCCTTATTTAGACTTTATTTGAATTTTTGTTTAATGATTTTTTATCTGTAAAAAATGTCGCCACGGCTACAGTAGTCCAAGACACACCCACAATGTTTACTACTGAAGAAACTTTATAATTATTGTACAATTAATCACAAATATATAGTGATTTTGATCTAGATTAGATCCAGCAAGTTTAGATTTAGTGTAGGATAGTTAGATTTGTATTTATATATAGTATAATATAGTATTTACTATTAGATCTAGAACTAGTATTGTCATAAGGCTAGGTGTAAAGTGTGGATCGATATTGACAACACCTAAGCTATTGTTGTCTCCAGATAAAGGTCTAGATAAATCTCTAGATCTATGTCTAGAACAAATAAAAAGAACAGAAATATTACATCTTCATCCAATAAATAATCATTCACTTTGGGCACATTTTGCCCATTTTAGATTTTTTTTAGTATTGTAAAGGTCTCAGAAGTAGGTCAAACTGGCATCCATTTTTGTGTTATAATGTCAGATTATTTAGATTATAATTCGTATCTTGTATTTAAATGACTAGTTGTTAACATTTTCAAATTCTCCATTCATTTACCTTCAATTTGATACCAAAAATGCTACTATAGCATCATTGGTACCTAAATTACAATTTTTTGTTTTAGTGATATTAGGACAAAAAAAATTGTTCTAAAATGTTTTTGTTTTTTTAATGTCATATTATTTAGATTATGATTTGTATCTTGTATTTAAATGACTAGTTGTTAACATTTTCAAATTCTCCATTCATTTACATTTAATTTGATACCAAAAATGTTACTATAGCATCATTGGTACCTAAATTACAATTTTTTGTTTTGGTGATATTAGGACAAAAAAAAAATTTTCTAACAATTTTTTTGTTATAATGTCATATTATTTAGATTATAATTTGTATCTTGTATTGAAATGACTTATTGTCAACATTTTCAAATTCTCCATTCATTTACCTTTAATTTGATACCAAAAATGTAACCATAGCTTCATTGGTACCTAAATTACAAATTTTGTTTTAGTGATATTAGGACAAACAAATTTTTTCCTAAAAAAAGTAGCATTTTTTTGACAAAATAACACCGCACTCAATGAGTTAAAATGTCCTTACATAACCATCTGTGCATCAGGAGACCTCGTATAGAAGTCATGCACTAAGTCAACAATGTTTATAGACGTGACTTCCATCCTTTGCTCTTGGTGAAACATAGATGACCTAAAAACTCAACAGCATAAAAGCTGACTGAATTTACAAGAAAAATGTCTGGATCATTTCCTTCAAATAATTAAATGTGTTTTCAATTTGGTTCACTTTTTATAAACTAAATAGTTTAACTAACTAATTTAGTAAGATTAAAATATAGGATAATAGTTTCAAGGGAAAAAAAGCAGTTCTTTTCTTTTTCCTGTAACAGGTGGCTATCATTTTCCCAACACAGCAAAGTGCTGGACATTCCTAACAGCGCTGGCTGCAGGAAAAAAATTGCCTGTGGACATACCTGAACATGAGGTGATTGTCTATTTTCATGACACTCTATGTGACTTTAATTTAGTATCTTTAGACTAAACTACATGAAGAATTTAGGAGGGAAGAATGAGAATAAACACCATACTCAATATTTTGTTTTAGTAAACTCCCCTTTAATACATTCTTATCTACATTTATGTTAACAGTCCCATAAAACATAAATATTCAAAGTTGTCTGTAGGTCCATATAAGGAATTATGCATTTAATAAAATTACTTTTATGAGCAGCTCTAACACATTCTTATTAACTGAACTTCAGACAATGGTTTGTCTTTCTTTTTTTCTTGTAACACAGTGATGATAACTTTCCTGACATTTAAGGAAATCCTGAAATTTGATCAGAGCCATTATTTCAATTTAGATATGCTGGTTCATAAGAACGGGTTTACAAAATTTCCTGCAATTTTTGCCTAGACTGTTCCAATCACTGAACTTACAGATGAGATAAGTAAAAATTAGTATATAAAGTGAAAAAAAAAGCATTTTTAAGAAAATTTTAAGCTGATGATATCCAGAAACATTGCAAAATAAAACTTTTAATTAGATTTTGTGTCTTGACAAGCAGAACACTAGATTCTAAGAACAAGCCACACTGTAGAGAAAGAAGCACTGAAAGAAGTGAAAGAAATGACATGAAAAAACAGTTAACTACCTAAAATCATAATACTTGTTTTTTTAAATACAAAATTGTTTGACTAAGAACTCAATACTACTTCCTGTAGGATAACAGATTCTTAAAAGATAATGATGATGGTTAGGATTAAAATTTCAGGTAGATCTTGTCAATAAACAAAAACTACAAGTGGGAAAGACAAACTAAGGCATTAATTTTTTGGGGTTTCAAGAAAAAAAAATGACAGGCCCAAAAACAAAAATATGTTTAGACATATCTGAAATTGAAAGAATGGAGTCTAGTTTGATGCTCCATTTGGATCTTTAAAAAAAAGTATAAAGTTAATATACTTAAAGGCTCATTTTTGAAATGGTGTTATTTTTTTTTGTCCAGCACTTCCTTGACTATGGTCCCAGCTATGAGCTGACCACCTCACCTGGAAACAAAAGAGATTTGAATACTGACCAGTACTTAGCAAACATAGTAGCTACTATAGAAAGTAGGTTGATTTAAATATTTTTATTTATTATTATATTTAAAGAAATAGTTTAATTTTAAAATTAATTTTTGATTTCTTCTCTTTCAGAAAATCTCAACAGTGTAGGTTTTTCCTGACAGCAGTCAATGACAACAGAATCAAAGCAATTCTGTGTTGCTCACAAAAGGTACTACATGTTGATATTTTGTCTGTGTGAGTTCAATTGATCTGTTCTCCACTACAAGCTCTGCATCAAGTTGAACACATAACTGGGAAACAGATTGACATTAGCTGATACTTATAAGTAACTATAAACCTTTTGATCAAGCTGCAGTTGATACATTGACCTTCTCTTGAGTGTCCTAGGGTTTGATGCTGGCAGTTGGTAACACATTGACTATAAATACCTCTCATTAGCAGCAAAGGAGTTGTTCAGAAACAATTGACCAATGTTTTTTAGTGCTGAGCTTTGTTGAAGTATTGTGGCATTAATTGATTGTTAATTGATTGAGTTCTTGTTTCTAGTTTTGTCTGTTCTTGAAGTAAATCCAAAGATTGTAAAGGAGCATGTTTACATTTGTTTAGAATTGAATGTTTGTGTACAGTTGGTTGTCATAGTGAACATTAAAAAGAAAAACATTTTGGCTTGCTCTTTTCATCTCAGTGTAATTGTGTTGTGGGAAGCGTGGTCGAGAGGCTAAGTGCGGCTTGAGCTTGGCTTGCTTGGCTACCTAGAAGGGGGCTCGAGGTTCCATACTCGACTTGGGCAGAGTTGTGTTTACTGAGCGCCCAAAAGAAGCACGGAAAACCAACTCCTAGATACCCCCTCCTCCCCACTGGTCCACAAATGAGATTGGACCAAAGCGCTCTGAGCATGCTATAAGCATGAAAGTAGCGCTATATAAAAGCTATAATAATAATAATTCCATTAAGTTGTATTTCAAAAATACACCAGAAGTAATCTCAATAATGAAATATAACGTAAACTAGAAAAATACATCAAAAGTAATCTCTATGATAATAACAAAAA
>JADKLZ010005243.1:12473365-12486030 GCA_021533235.1 Biomphalaria straminea | reverse complement strand
CTTTAAAATTTCAACGTATCTAAATGTTAGTGAGAAAAAAATTCTCAACTCATTGGCCACATCGGGAAAACTCGATTTTGACCGTTATATCGGTTTGAAAAATGTCTCATTATCGAAAAAGTTATTTTGGTTTGAAGGTTTTATGAATGACATGGAGAATTTATGAATGAAAGTTTTCCAATTTATGAATGAAAGTTTTCCATGACGTAAACGGGAAAAACGATGCTTACGTCACTAGGCTTACCAGAGTACAATGCAAACAAGAACGAGTTTTAAAATATCAATGTACCTAAGTAAACATTTGCGCACCATCTTATTGAAGATTGATTTATTATAGAACTATGGAAGGAAAGTAATGAAATTAAATGTACCAATGTATGATTAGTTATTGCGTTTTAAGTGCTTAATAAATTGTTTTCACTTTAATTGCGTAGAGCGGTGTAGATTTCCTCATTAATCTTCGGATTTGATGTCAAGCCTTATTATAATTATTATTTTGCTGGTAAAAATATGACCATGTGTTCATGCTTCAGTGTCTAATGTCCCGTACCAAAACAAAGGAAATGGTGATTACACAGTTGCTCTACGCCTCACTTTCTCACACTGAACAAGATATCTAGCTAGCGGTCAACGAGTTTGCGTACGCTGCAGCCACTTTTGATTTAACTATATACCTCAGTAAAAAAAACTTGGGGTTAGGGCGTGGTGACGAAAGGCCTAGGAGATATCTGAATGGAGGGATGTGTAAAAGCAGGCCATATCCTTCCATGGGCTGTAGCACCAGTAGCCGGTATGAACTTCTTATAGTCTGACAGTCTGGCTGAGCAGGGCACATATCCCGTAAAAAAATCTGAAGAGTTTCTTTAGTGTTCTGTTAGTTCTATATGTACATGGCGATTAAATATCAAGTCTCTTAAGTCCTCCTACAGTCTAGACAGCGAAAACCTATCGTAGGCCTACTATTATTGGATTGGAAGAAAGTCTTTGCAGTTTTACCCAATAACGTGGAAATTTGCGTCACTCGATGTTTTGTACTAAACCATAATTGAATATATACTAATTCCAAAATTAAATGTCTGAACGTACCAATTTACATATAGAACCATTAGAACACTAAAGAAATTCTTCGAATTAGTAGTCTTTATCCGATCGTTCATTTTCTTAATTTTAAAAAAATCTCTAAATGACTTCGGGTATATAACCTTTCTTATGAAATTATTTAACCGAGCAAGGCTCGGCCACCTGATATTATATATTTACGAGAATAAAAAAGCAGTGTTTTTTTTTTTTTAAAAAGTCATGTTGAGGCAAGCTGGAGTCTGAGGGATGGTTGTAAGCTTCGCCAGTGGGATTTGGGGCGAAGCCCCGATACTAGAAGCGTTTTCTTGCATTTTTAACTGCAGAAACGCATTCTCCTGACATCTACAGCTAATTATTCATCAGTAGATTTTGGGGCGAAGCCCCGACGCCAAAAGCGTTATTTTGTATACTTCACTGCAGTAACGCATTCTCCTGAATCTACAACTCATTATTAATTATTGGGATTCGGGGTGAAGCCTGGACGCCAAAAGCGTTTTCTTGCATTCGTCACTGCAGAAACGCATTCTCCTGACATCTACAGCTCATTATTCATCAGTAGATTTCGGGGCGAAGCCCCGACGCCAAAAGCGTTTTCTTGCATACTTCACTGCATTAACGCATTCTCCTGACATCCACAGCTCATTATTTATCAATGGGGTTCGGGGCGAAGCCTCGACGCCAAAAAACGTTTTCTTGCATTCTCCACTGAAGAAACGCATTCTCCTGAACTAAAGTTCACCATTCATCATATTAAAAAGGACCTTTTGAAAAATGTTGAAAAATATTCTAATAATATCCATCCATAAAATATCCATCGCCCCCTCCCGACCCCACCATAGCGGCCAACATACTAGAGGGGGGGGGGGCGAAATATAAATAATTAGTATATATTATTAACACAAGTAATAAGTTCGTATACCAATTGTGTGAATTCTAAACTAAAATTTGTCCGCCCCCCACCCGAAATTAGACCGCCCCCCCCCACCCAAAAGCTTATGGGGGGGGGCGAAATTGATGCCACCGCCCCCTCCCGACCCCACCATATCGGCCAACATACTAGAGGGGGGGCGAATAATCTAAAAATATAGAGAAATATAAAATAATTTGTATAAATTATTAACATAAGTAAAACATTCATGTACCAATTGTGTGAATTCTATACTAAAATTCGTCCGCCTCCCCCCCGGCCGAGTGGGGGGGGGCGATCGCCCCCTGGATCCCCCTCTTGTCACTCGTACAGTCTCAGTTAGGCCATCTGCACCCTGGATGACGGAAGACATAAAGACTGCCAAACTTATTCGCCGACGTGCCGAACGTACATTTCAAAAGACAGGTCTGACGATACATCGACAAATATACATCCTAGAAAAAAACAAGGTGAACCGTATGATTAGAGATGCAAAGGCTAGTCATATTCGACAAAAAATCGAAACTTCTGATTCTTCAAAAGAGCTATTTAGAATCACCGCTGAAATGTTAGGGGGCGCAAATAACGAACGTTTGCCGTCATCTATCCCAGTATCTGAACTCCCTGATTCCTTCAATAGATTCTTCATCGGCAAGATTGAGCAGATCAGAAATGACATGCCCTCCCACTCAACACAGCTTGACCACTCTCCAATCTTTCAAAATTCTCCTTTTTGCGAGTTTCAGCGTGTATCTGAAGATTATGTCAAAAGTACTATTTTAAAGATGCCAAATAAGTCATGTGACCTTGATCCCATTCCTACTTCATTGCTCCTTGAATGTTTAGATGAGCTTGTACCCACAATTACTAACATTGTGAACTCTTCACTGACCTCGGGCATTGTACCACAGCAATTTAAGCATGCACTTGTCAGGCCCTTATTGAAGAAATCCAGTCTTGACCCGGAATGTCTAAAAAACTATCGCCCGGTATCGAATCTCCCCTTCCTGTCAAAGCTTCTGGAGCGCATCGTGTTAGCGCAAATTCTTTCTCATCTTGAACAGTACTGTCTCTTGGAAGAATTTCAATCTGCATATAGGAAGTGCCGTAGCACAGAGACAGCAGTGGTCAGGGTACTAAACGACTTACTTCACAATTCCGATATAGGCCACATATCAATTCTTTCCATGCTGGACTTGTCCGCAGCTTTTGATACGCTTGACCATGAAATTATGATGGCCAGATTCTCTGCCACTTTTGGTTTAGAAGGAATCGTCCTAAAGTGGCTTGGATCCTACCTGACTGAACGCACCCAGAGTGTCGTTGTAAATGGGACAGAATCAACAAGCTTACTCTTGAAGTACGGGGTACCCCAAGGATCAGTTCTAGGCCCAGTACTGTTCACTATGTATACATATCCACTCAGCGGTGTCATACGGCCAACAGGCATCTTATACCACTTTTTTGCCGATGACTCACAGTTATACGATTCCTCAGTACCCTCAGAGGTGTCGCATCTGGCAGAAAAAATCAGTGGAACCGTTGCAAGGGTGAGCGATTGGATGGTTGAGAATAAGCTGAAGATGAACGAAGACAAGACAGAAATAATTAAGATTGGCACTCGGAACAACGTCTCTAAAGTCGAGAGCACAGATTCTCTTCTTATCACGAACTGCCAGGTTTCTTATGTCCATGTAGTGCGGAATCTTGGAGTTTTCTTTGACTCAACACTATCTTTCGACCCACACATAAGACAGCTCTGCAAGGGTCTTTATCTGCAGCTGCGCAGATTAGGCCAGATCCGACCATATCTAACAACGGAGTCTACAAAAACGCTAGCTGTGGCATTCATACTCTCCCGCCTTGACTATTGCAACGCCGTACTAGCAGGTATACCCGACGACAAAATAGCCAAGCTGCAACGTATTCAGAACAACGCCGCACGAATAGTTCTTTAAAAAACAAGACGAGATTCTGCTACTGCGCTCTTGCGCACGCTCCATTGGCTTCCCGTGAAAGCAAGAATCGAGTACAAGGTCGCCACACTTTGTCATCAGTGTATATACAACAATGAGATGCCCTTGTACCTTAGCGAACTGATTACTCCATATGTTCCACAGAGAGCCCTACGCTCGATGGACTCAACTCTTTTAGTGGTGCCACGTTTCTCCCTAAAAAGCTACGGTCTGCGGGCTTTTTCAGTTCACGGACCAAAGGTTTGGAACTCACTCCCAATCGATCTGAGACAGACAACATGCTTCACCACTTTTAAGAAGAACATTAAGACCTATTTGTTTAGAACTTATTTAGATTAGTTTGTCATGTCATATATTTATGTTTGTAATGTTTTTACAGCGCCTTGAGCCTACATTTTTGTTTGTTAACAGCGCTTTATAAATAAAATTATTATTATTATTATTATCCGCCAGTGAGTCTAGGTATACGATCTATAGACTTGTCATTGTTTTATAGTCTAGGTATAAGATCTATAGACTTGTCATTGTTTTATAGCCTAGGTATTTAAGATCTACAGGCTTGTTATTTGGTATTGTAAAGAATTGTAACTAGATTTGTACATTTACGTTAACACAGAGTGTTATACCGGGTGGGGCAGGGTGGACTAGGAGGCGGGTAAAACATTGTTGAAATCTATTATTTCAAATAATCCATTGTTAGCTTCATGCTCAAAGGTCAACGAAGCGATGTCAGACTGTCGGGAGAAACTCGTCCGTTCGGACATGAGAAGGTCCAGTACACTCGCTATCCTTCTACAAAAATTGATTCTCAGTCGATCTTGTTGCAAACGTCTCTCGCGAATATCCATTCTAACTCGAGGCAGACATGTCCTACAGTTTGAGAAACGTAGATTATTGGTTCATTATTAGGTTCAGTTCAGTAGTCTATTTCTCTTTAGTCAAATATAATCTTATAATAACCGTTTACACAGGCTACGGATATGTGGAGAAACGTATTGATTACAAATTGCAAGATTCTTAGTAAAAGTAGAAATCATAGCATAATATATATATTATTTATTTATTTATTTATTGAAAAACAAACTGTGACATTTATAATATAAAAAGGAATATTTCTGTACAGAATAATCTCCGGTATAAAAAAAGTTCCAATGAATAAGTCCAGACAACACAATGAAGAAGTTATCAAACAGACAATGTTGACACTCCAAAACATCAATCCATCAATTTTTTTACTTGCTGACAAAAATCGCTGGCAGTCAAGTGCCATGTCGACACAATAAAAATTATCATACTATAAGAAAATAAAAACACTAACATCCAAGTTTCATCGAGTCTTCCTGTTGTGCCCGTTCTCAGTAGGTCTAGTGGATGTAGGGCCAGGTCTAGGCCTCTCATTACATGGGGTGTGGGGTGGGATTTATATTGCTACTTAATTTTGAGCTACATGTGTGGAACTCAACAATTCCACCCTCCGATGTTTGAGTTATGTATGGTATACTTTCGTATAACAAGAAGAATCCAACTGTTCCACTACTCACAAAGATATAAGCCTATGTCATCTGTCTTTCATTCTTCAAAGTCAGTACAATAAATTATAAACTATTTTTTTTTACATTTCCTAGGCATTCTACAGAATGACAAATGCCTCCTCCTATTGCTGTATCAACGCTGTAACACTTCCTAAAATCTTCCATCCACATTATGCTGAAATTGGTGCCAGAAGAGAGAATCCAATGATAATGTGATGAGCTGCTAGAAGGCCGGGCTAGTAGAAGAATCAGAAAAAAAAATCTCAGATTAGATGATATAAATAGATTAAGCCAATGTAAGGGCGCTAATCTGATGAAAGAGTGTGTGCCATTAGCGTGTTCAATATGAACCGATCCTAATGAGGAACGTAGCACAAATTCGTTCGTTTGTGTTGGTTATCATCTGGTCGCAGTATCATTCAGTTGACTGACATGCGATCTTCAAGTTGAGCATTGTTCAGTAATTGTGAAGCATCTGCTATCTCATGACAGGTTCCTCATGATAAGTGTATTTTAAATGTATACGAGCGAAGGTGCAATTCTCATAATGTCTGTCTTGAATGTCACATATGACAAGACAGCTGATGACACAAGCCATAATGTAGTGACGTTTGAAATAACCATAGATTGCATTTTTTGTAGCATTAAATCATTAAAAAATAAACATATTGAGAAAGTTCATATCAAATAGGGGATACATTTGGTAGAGGTTTAGGTCCTCTTCTTAGATCATTTTTTTTATACAAACAATCGAAAAGAAATCCATAAAACCAAATATTTCTGTCTGCAGTAACGACGTAATCCATCAAAAGTCACGCGGACAGTCTCATAATGGCAGAGGAGCACTAAGTTATGTCCTCCTCTTCCGATGCCAATATACTCATTTTGACAATCTCCCGATATCAGACTCACTCTAGCAGACTCTAGCTCTCTATCTCTCTCTCTAAGTGTCGTGGCCAGTTAATGACTTCCTCTTATCATCCCAATGATCGATTCTATTGGCGACCTCTCTGGGCGTCAGTAGTTATAATAAATGCGCTTTGATTCAAGAAGCGTATTAACCTACGCCATGGTCAACGAATATAAGTTTTAAAAAACATTTACGCTCCCGATTGTAAAAATTCAGTCCAACAGGACAAGTTTTGATTACCTCGTCACGTGACAGTCACATGACAGTTTCCTGTAAGAAGTTTCCCGTTTGATATCTTGGACTTTGGAAATGAATAGAGGCCACACTCCCGCCGTGAGCTCGTTTCTTTCCCTGAGTTGTTCGTTTGAAAAGCCAGCCGGCTAGTCAACACATGGACTGTGAGTGGACGATCGACGTGTTGGTCAGACTCTGCCTGCGACTCGTGCTGTGCAGATTGTGCATGGTCGAAGTGGGCTCAAGGCTATCGTATCGCACTCGCTGGCAGCAGCAGAACAGGTAACGGTTATAATACTTCCGGAACTGTCCGCTCAGAAAGTAGAGCGCGAAAGGATTCACGCAAGAGTTGATGAAGGTCAGACAGAAGGTCAGGATTTTCAGCACGTGCCAGAATTCATCGTACTCGTGGTTCATGTAGTTCCAGAGGATGAGGTAGATGTGTCTCGGCAGCCAGCAGATGATGAAAATGATGACAAAACTGAGGACCACGTGAGCCACCTTCCGCCTGGCGATCATCTGACGGTTGTGATTGACAGCGCCGGTCTTGGAGTCCACCGGGACGTTGCTGCTACTTCGGATGAGGATCCTCGCCATGTTGATGTAGAAGAATCCGATGGTGATGATGGGCAGGAGGAAGAAGATGACGAATCGGAGCATAAAAAAAATCTTGCCGTGATCCTGATCCAGCGGCTCGAATTGGTGGCAGATCAAAATCACCGTGCCGTTCATTTCGTAACGACGTTCTTTACCGAAGATAGCGTCGGGGATGGCTAGCAGCGTGGACAACAGCCAGATGACCACGACAGTGACGATGGTGGTCCGCAGGGTGCGCCCGGTCAGCTTGGCCATAGGGTTGACGATCGCAACGTAACGGTCGGCGCTCAGGGCTGTCAGCGTGAAGACTGAAACACCAAGAGAGATGGTTTGTGTGACTTCGTTGATTTTACACATAGTTTCACCAAAGGGCCAGTTTTTTAATGTGTAATAGAATGAAGTGACAGGTACAGAGATCAGTATCAGAAGAAAGTCGCCAATCGACAAACTGACTATGAAGATATTGGGGATATTACACATCACCTGAAGAAGAAAAAAAACATTTAAAAAGTAACCGTACAAATAGATAACATCTAACACTAACATTTAACCCTAACATCTAACATTAACATCTAACACTAACATTTAACCCTAACATCTAACCCTAAAATCTAACGCCAAATTCTAACCTTACCTCCTGTACTAAAGCACCACAAACTAGAATGCTCATAAAAGAATGAGCTTTGTTTGAAATGTATATTTGAAGTATATCTATCTCTATCTCTATCGCAAAGTGATAGAGAGAAATAAACAGGTTGCCTGAGGACCGTAAGAATGCTGGGAAGGTCCGTTCTCGCGAGGATCTCAGTATTTCACACTTTTTTCTTTCCATGTTATTTTTAAGATCCTTCGAAGGCAGCGCAAGTGGAATGACTTTAGTTTCCTCTCTTGTTTAGTGTAGGTTTCAACGACTCGCTGCGGTACAGTCGCGTGCTAAGAACGCATGCCTTGTAGACCTCCATTTCGGTCACTGTTGTGAGCTTCTGGTTTTCCTAAACTCTCGGAGTCGGAGTCTAGCAAAGTTCTAGTTCTATGTAAAATGTCTTTGAAAATAGGTAGTGCTGAGTCAATTCCCCCCCCCCACACACACACACCAAAAGACGTTATAATATTCTTTGAAACAATAAGTTTAATTAAATTTAATAGTGAATGCAGCGCATGACCTAATGATGTAGAACTAGTGACCTAATGGCTTTCTGATTTGAATCAAATATTGTGATGAAATCCATCAAATTCTTTCTCACTCCCCTAGCATCATTATTATTATACCTTTTATATAGCGCTACTTTCATGCTTATAGCATGCTCAGAGCGTTTTGGTTCAATCTCATTTGTGGACCAGTGGGGGGAGGGGGTATCTAGGAGCTAGTTTCCCGTGCTGCCTTTGGGCGCTCAGTAAACAAAACTCTGCCCGAGTCGGGTGTCGAACCTCGAGCCCCTTTCTAGGTAGCCAAGCAAGCCAAGCTCAAGCCGCACTTAGCCTCTCGACCACGCTTTGGATTAAAGATTACATCTGACGAGACTTACTGATGTACTGAAGAAGGGAGTGGCCTTTACTATAAAAAATATATATTCCTATCAAAAGGGATTATTTCATAAATTTCGTTGTATGAAACTAAAAATAATTATTATTCAAGGTGTGATAATTTGATATTACAATGAGAACAGCTCAGCAAACAAAGAATTACAAAAAAAGGGAAATAAATATTTTAAAAAATGCTAAAAACGCTCCAAGATGTGTATATTTACAATCGGAACACATTTAGAGTTTCAGCCAAAACATTTCCATTTTGCATTGAATTCAATATTTCCTAAATTGTATCCGGCGGAAGCCTAGAGTTCCGCAAGGCCTGAATAAGTGTCCAAAGAGATACTGGAATAATTAATTAGTAGGCCACCACGTGAAATAATCTCTCTACATAACAAGAGAAATGTTACGATAAATACTTAGAATGTGTGAAGTGTTCCCTTTGGGAAACCTTTTGGGAAATATTGATTTCATTATTGTTGACATCAATAATATTTTAAGATTGTACAATCGAGATGATATAAATTGTCTTTGTTAGTTTGCCATAAGTTTTTATGTATATTTACTTTGACTTCTTCTTTCTTCGACAATTTCTCTTTTTGATTATATTTTAAATTTAATATTTGAAGATGGACACTCCATATTCTTTATTTTATCGTGAAGAAATGTGAGTTAAACTTTTAATGGGAAAGGATAAATCATTGTCATTATGTTATTTTCAGAGTCATTTAGATGTCTACATTGACCTTGATAAGAAATACTCAAGTAAAGGCAGCTTAGAGTGATTTAAACTTAGAATGCAGATCTAAATAAACAAACAAATAAAAATTCTCATTGAAAATCCAAACTTTTTTTTGTTTCAGTTCTCGAGCAGAAGTTCTACACGTGAACATAATGAGCATTCACAGCGGGGCACAACCGAAGGGAGATAACTGCAAAGTGTAAACATGTCTATAGCTTGCAGATCTCGCGCAGTTGAGAAGTGAATAAAATGCAGCAGAATGAAAACAGATAAAAAGTTTTGATTTTCTACTTCAGATAATAATTGCAAACTCCAAGAAAACGAAACTAGATTTCTTTTGTCATCTCTCCAGAGGTTGTTTCGTTTCTTTCTACGCAATGGGGATCATGGTTTCAATTTTAGATTTATTTTTACAATTTTTTTGTTATCAAATCCAACGACTTTGGATCTTAAAGAAAAGACTTTTTTGTGTGTTAACTAAGCCTTGTAGACCATTACTAATACAATAACACTTTGGCCTATTAAACACTGACCCATAAATACTTAATGGCTTGACAAAATCAACACATATTATTTATTTTTCTGTTTTTACAATGAATGAAGTACAACTGACCTTGTTAGCAATGACAGATACTATAAGTGTACCATTGCCGACCAGTCCTACAATAAAAGTGATCACAAAGACAATAGGTACCAAAATACCCTCCAGTGACGTAGAGATCTCCCACCTGGAATAAAACATTTGTTTATCTTTAATCAGCCATGCATCATTCAACAAAATGTATGTAGCATTTATCTATAATATATTTTCAAGGGACTTCACTCATTTACTAACTCGCCTATCACCGATTCTCCCACTTGTCGTGAACGAAAAAAAAAATACGATTTAACCTTTTTTTCAACCTAGGATGTAGGACAAACGATATTTTCATGATCGAAACCGAAGTGGTTGCTAGGTAGGTAGATCGATCGATCGATAGATAGATAGATAGATAGAGAGAGAGAGAGAGAGAGAGAGAGAGAGATGGGGGGAAAGATAGAGAGAGAGAGAGAGAGAGAGATAGAAAGAAATATACATATAATATAGTTGTTTTTTTTAAATCAATATCTACGAAACACCGTTTTTGACATTTCTACACAGAAAAGTGAGCATGAAATAAAATAGTGGTTCACAACGGAAGTGCTAAATGAATAAGTCAATCATGCATAGGAAGTGATAGTCATCTACAGGGAGAAAGAGAAAGATCTAGTGAATTAAGACTAGTTCAGATTTTTAAACAAGCAAAATATTTTTAAAAATTCATAGTAAAAAAAAAACACAACAAAGCCTATCTAAAGCGAAAGCTCTCCGTCCTAAAAACTATATCTACCAATAATGTATAAGCTATTTCCCTTTTTCAATATCAAGCGAAATAATTAATAACAAATAATTAATTGACTATTTTTGTCTATTGATTCATGTTTTGTCAAGTACAATAAATAATTGTTTCAAATATTAACTTGATCGGAGAATGTGTGAGGGAGAAAAGGCGTTAACAATTTTTTTCACGGGTCTAAACCCTACAAATTGAGCCATGTATGTGAATGCTGTAGTATTACTTTCCCTATTGCCATTGAACAAAATAATGAATTATCAGTAATTAATTGTCTGATTGGTAACTTTTGTATTGATTCATGTCTTGTCTATGACAATGTATAATTGTGCAAAATTTCAACTTAATACGAGAATAGGTGTGGGAGAAATAACGTGATTACACCTTTTACTAGACAGACAGACGGACAGACAGAGAGAGTGAGTTGATATAACCTTTGTAAAAAGTGGAATTCTTTTGACGGGACTATACACCATGTTCCTCGTTTTCCCCGCCCCCCCCCCTGTTAAATCTGATTCAGTTTATGTTGCAGTCATGATGCCACTAGATTTGTTGGCTTTTTTAAGAGAGTTCTGATATTGCAATGCTATCTAAACGAGAGTTTTAACATTTTTAACAATATCCACTTTTATGGCCAATTTATACAATTTCTGCATACTGTGTATTGTTGTTTAGCTTGCGTGTGAATACCCATCTATACAAGATAATTTCAAGCGATATTTGATTGGTACTGAGTGCCATGCATATCATCATATTTCTGTTCTAGATATTGGACTAGAACGCACTGAGGGTGCTAGAGGAGCAAAAACAAATTGTCAAACCACAGCAAATAATATGTTTACGTTTTATCGATTTTGGGCTTTTCCACATTTTTTTTTCACGATAAACATTTTTTACATTCATACTAATAATTTTTTTAATATTAAAGTTCTGAATAAAATTGGTTAAAACCGATAATATCTTTAAATTAAACTATTTAAGAGGCAGAGATATTTCTCTTATTGTTTTAGACATATGATAAATTGATTCTAACTTGAAACCTAATTACATGAAACCTAACTACTTGAAACTTAAATACACGATACGTAACTGCATGATATCTAACTATATGAGACATAAGTACATGAAACCTAACTACATGAAACCTAACTACATGAAACCTAACTTCATGTTCTATAGTTTAAAATTAACGTTTTTTCAAGTCATATCGTCATAGAAACCAACAGATTTTATAGGTCAATATAGCGATCTTCTGATAAATAGAAACTTCAGAAAGGAGGTTTGTAATTTAATTCTTATTTTTGTCTATTAACTTGTGCAAACATTGAATGTATTGGTCAGAACAAAGGCTTGTGCATGATTGACTTAGTCCTATACATTTATTGGTAGACTGATGCTACTCCGATGTATTCACCTGTTAAAGTAAGTTATGTTCTCCGAATCCTTCCCTGGGACTGGGCTGGTGCTCACGTTGTCCAAAGCCATGTTACCGCCGCTGTGGTTTTTGCCACCTGGATAGAGACCGTACGTTTCCGCCACTAACGAGACTACAGCTAGAGCAACAGTCAAAGCAACTGACATGGTCTAGCATCAAATATGTGGTGGAGTTGTATTTAGAACAAGAGTGAGTCGAAGGAGTTGCTTTCAGGGCAATAGAGTGTTGAAGCAGTTTCTCTTACGTCAATAGAGTGTCGAATGAATTGATTTCCAGGCAATAGTGTGTCGAATGAATTGATTTCTGGGCAATAGTGTGTCGAATGAATTGATTTCCGGGCAATAGTGTGTCG
>JADKLZ010005243.1:12457004-12468944 GCA_021533235.1 Biomphalaria straminea | reverse complement strand
TTTGGATGAGATAGTGAGGTACAGGTAAGTAAAGTCACTGACCAAGACATTTGGATGAGATAGTGAGGTACAGGTAAGTAAAGTCACTGACCAAGACATTTGGATGAGATAGTGATGTACATGTAAGTAAAGTCACTGACCAAGACATTTGGATGAGATAGTGATGTACAGATAAGTAAAGTCACTGACCAAGACATTTGGATGAGATAGTGATGTACATGTAAGTAAAGTCACTGACCAAGATATTTGGATGAGATAGTGATGTACAGATAAGTCAAGTCACTGACCAAGATATTTGGATGAGATAGTAAGCTTCACTAAACCTTAGAACTGTTTAAATCTAAAACTCCATTACATGGTTGGTGTGCTAACGTTGCTGATCTACGAATTATGAAATAAACAAAGTTAGACCACTCAGTGAGAATGAACATTCCAACATGTAATATTTTTTCCTTTGATAAAATGACGTGAGTGCAAATGCCTTTGATATTTGTTACCTCATTACGACGCTACAAACGTTTTATACGCTAATTCCTTCTACAATTGTTTATTTATTTTCACCTAACATCTGAGCATGTAGTAACGCTTCCTTCTAAGATGGTATACTTCAGTTGACCTTCCTTCACCAAGAGTTCCTCCCCCGTCACTCCCCTCCTCCCAATGACTTCCTGTCAATGTACCAGACGACATAAGTTGTTCCCTCACTAAACACATTTTCTCTGCCGGCTGAACTCACGGACTGTGTCTCCAACTTCGGTCACGGTTGATTAGCTTTGGTCAAATGATGCGATAGTGCTTACACCACCAATCTATTGCCTCGACACGAGTACGTTGGAGGCTGGAGGAACAGAAAGGGGTGGGGGAAAGGGAGATAAGAAAGATTACAAGAAATGATCAGCGAATGTAACCAATAGAAAGATTTGCTTTACAGCTATCTAGCGTTTGATTGGTTGATTTAATTTAGCAGGGTCAGGGTCTAGTATTGTTACAGCTAGGTTTGTTTTAGGGTGCAGTATTCGGAACAGAGTAGAATATACTTCTAGTAATAAAGAAACAAACAAACAGTGGCGTAGCTATGGTTGGGTAGGAGGGGGAGAATTTAAAAATCCCCCGGGCCCCAACTTGAAGGGTGCCCCCAAATGAGCGTTTTTTTTACATTAGAAATTAAATGTAATCAAAATGCAGGGGCCCCAAAAGAGGTCAAGCCTCCCGGGCCCCCAAACGATGAAAAATTCCTAGCTACGCCCCTGCAAACAGGGGCTGTAAACTATTGCTGACTTGGTCCAGTTGCGAAGGGTTGAAGTTAAACGTCGGTTGTACTTAACGTTTTGCAAATTAAAGTTAAGGTTCAGGTTAGTATCAAGTCTATCAAACTGTCTGATATATGGGGGATCTAGAACAAATTCAGTTGTCACAAGATGGAAGCAGTGTGTTGGCGCCTGCGTCAACTGGTCCTTGTCTAGATTGATTCTGGGGACCCGACAGTTGACGCTGAAACTGTTTCTGTATAACTGTCTGGATGTACAGCTCTGTTTGTAGCTTGCTTGTATTTGTGTATACTATATAACATCCGCAACTGACAAAACCCACCCATGCCACATATGCGGCCGGCTTTTCAAAGCGAGGATTGGACTTTACAGCCATCTTCGAGTCCATAGGAAATGAGAAATGTGCTCATCTTCGAACATGAAGGAGGATATATATATATATATATATATATATATATATATATATAACATGACACCAGATTGAGGGCACCACATGACCTAAATTGTGCCGATGTGCCAAAATATCCAAATATCCAACACCAGAATGCTTGTTTGGTTTAAAGAGAAATCTCTAATAATTTTGTTTAGAAATAATTACACAATTAATAATAAAATCAATCATACTGTAATAACTTCAGGGAAAGCAACTCAATAAGGACAACGATGTTTATTTACCTGACATCACAGGTACACAAAACAACATCTTCATTTAGCACTGTCTCTTCATCTTGGCTCTCAACGTGGGCGGAAATCGTTATTCTCTTAATGTCAACTTCCTGTTCTAGTCCGTTCACTAGAGGTGCCTATCTGTGCACTTGCCTGAATGGCGGTGCGCAACGCAGAGTCATAACATTGCCCCCGTCTTAGCACTTTTCGTCTCGAAAAGAAACACTGCAGCTGAGGTTTGACAGTTCAGGTGGAGGTCGATCAGTGGGAGCCACAGGCGGCAGGTAGGGTGTTCCCCATAAAGCCATCCGTATGTTTTTCTTCAGTGCTGCTTTCTCTTTCTCCAGTTGACCAGGCTGTTGTTGCGACGATGACGTGGCCAATTGACACACAGAGATATAGTGTCGAGCACGGTTTTCGCCAGCACAGCCGTTGATAGGACACGCTGTTTCAGCAGACCCTCCTGACAGACGCCTCTCATGAAAGCTGCAGGTTCACATGCAACCACGTTGCAAAGAAAGTCCGATATGCCGCATTAATCCACAGCTAACAGTCTCACGTTCAGGATATAGATCTCCTCAAGTTCAAGTTGCAGATGTCTTTCTCTTGACAGATCAGATGTATCGTGGTTTGATTGACATTCATCTATGCCAATGTCGATGGTGATAGTAGAAGTACGCATGCCTTGTTGATGGTTTTCTTGGCATCCACATTCCCTGTGTGATGCATCGCACGTACAGTTCATGCTAAACCTCTGGATACAGTTGTCAAGCTTCGAATTTCTCTCATGAGCACCGGCAGATAGGCAGAGGTCTTTAAGATCCATAGCAACATGCTTGGACGCAGACCCAACGTTGTCTTGGTCTGTCCGGCTCATTGAGATACTCGTTGCAGTTAAATCAGGAACAAACGTTTCAGGCACATAACAGACTTCAGCTCCTTCGTTTGTCTCTTTCCTTTCGATTCGGTATATCCCATTGAGATCTTCGCAGCAATCGTTGTCACGTACCTCGCCTTGAAAGTCACCCCCGTCAGACTTGCCCACAATACAGTCACAGACAGCGCTCCAATCCCCAGCGCCTCCAACTCCTCCTGTTTGTGCAACCACAGTCCTGACCATGCAACTTCTTCACCAACGAGTCTACTGGCAACCACTCCTTCATCAACGAGTCTATTCCTTCATTAGCTTTATCAAATTGGTCTGTTTGTCCTTCCACTTCCAATTCAATTCAACAATATGTCCCTGCTCATGTTGCTCATCATGATCCTTATCGTGCTTAATTGTTCCTTAAATGCATCCCCACACTCCTGGATCTTGCCAATGACATCCCCAATCCCAAGTTCAACTTCGAACTGGTAGGTCTCCGGATCTTCATCTTCCTCAATCAATTCTTGCCGCAGACGAGCCGTAAGCCTTCCCTTGCTACCGAAGGGATTTAAATCTCGGTCCCGAAGCTCTTGTCTTATCTGTTTAATTTAGAGCTGTTGTAATAGCTTCGAATATGTCATTGTAATCAAAGCCTACCTCCTCTCGTTGAGTTGCCTATAATCCCACTTCTGACACCAATGTAACTTCAAGTAACTTCAGGGAAGCAACTCAACGAGGACAACGATGTTTATTTACATGACATCACAGGTACACAAAACAACATCTTCATTTAGCACTGTCTCTTCATCTTGGCTCTCAACGTGGGCGGAAATCGTTATTCTCTTAATGTCAACTTCCTGTTCTAGTCCGTTCACTAGAGGTGCCTATCTGTGCACTTGCCTGAATGGCAGTGCGCAACGCAGAGTCATAACAATACACACAAACAAATATATACAGATACATAAACACATATATATTTCTACACACATAGGTCTAAGCAATCAAAACACACATATATATTTCTACACACATAGATCTAGTCAATCAAAAAACATATATATTCTTACACTCGTAGGTCTAGGCAATCATTAATGTGCTTAATTTTGTCTCCCCACCCACACACACACACACATTTGAGGGCAAAACTCCACGGTAATATGACAAGAGTGACCAGCCCCCCAAATCTCCACACTTGGCCACCAGATTAACAAGCAAATATGTTGTCGTTAGCCTGAGGGCAAAACTGGACAGTAAAGGTCAACTCCCTGGCAGAGACACGTGGCACAAGTGAACGTCTAATTATCCAGAAGGGAAAGTTGGAGCCAAAAAAAAAAAGAGTGTGGAATGAATCCCTACAAGAGTCAAGTCAGAGAAATGTCTGGCATATTAGCCTACATACTGTGAGTCTCTGTAGATTCGTCCATTGACTTTCATAAAAGCATCTTTCTCGGTCACTATAATGTTTGGAGCATATGTGTTGTATGCATAGGATCCCCTGTAAGAATTGTGAATTGTCCATGTAAGCTGGATGAAACATAAAGTCAAGGACAGTGCGATCCAATCATTTGGTTTCCCATTTCACATGCGTGTGTGTCTGTCTAATGTTTCTGTCTTTTATTTCATTGTGTGTTTTCCTCTACGCTTAATTAACGACCTCCTGTCTGTCCGTCCGTCTGTCCCGTTTACTTCTCAGAAACTAGAAGAGAAAAGGAAAATCAGTCATCATGATATTTTAGATCATTCAAAGTTCTGATGCAAGGGCTACTTTTTTCTTTTCCGAAAGTGAACCATCTAATTTTTCAAATTATATAGGCAATCAGATTTTTAAAAAATAATAAAAAATTACACCACTTTTCAATGAAAATCTTCAGGGAAGGTAACTTTTTTTTAAAGGTCATGGACTTCTTCATTGATAACTCAAAGCTTCATTCATAGATTCGCGCATTGGTAAAAAAAAAATTTGCAACTAAGGTCACAATGGTAAAAGTGTCAATGGTTCATTATGAAATATATTTTACATTTATTAACTAACTCATTGTATAGAATACTGATTCAAATATAGTTGTAAAAAAATAATTTGGATACGAACCTCGTTTTAGTTATAATTTTAAATAACGAACTACTTTTATAGAGCGCAGTTTTGACATATCCTTCCTTATTATAGGGGCCTACACTTGACAGTCTAAATAAGACTAAATAGAGCCTAGATCTAGATATATTTGTAATAAATGTATTAATAATTGGAACAAAATTGTAATTACTGAGACAATAACTTATTTTCTGACAGCTTAGGAGTGCATAGTTTTTATTATTTTTATTTTATTTTATTTTTTATCACATTAAGAAATGAATCGGATAGGAGCAACATAGTACACTATTAGTAATGGCATTACCCGGTGACAAAGGCCTACTATTCATGATCATAACATTGGCCTAGGTCTAGTAATTTTAAGATTAAACGTGTAAATTCATACAAGTTCTAGTCTAGAATATAATAGATTCTGTGGCTGAGTGGTAAACCACTTGGAACCAGAAGGCCCGTGTTCAAATCCTGGTGAAGACTCTGGTAGACCCCTTTAGAGGGCCGATTTTTTTATTATGCATTATATGTGAAAACACAAACTGTCTTTGTAACTTTGTCTACGTTTATATATATATATATATATGTTATGTCTGGCCTGCTCATGAGACCTGGACTGTCGTCTCGAATTTCTAGGGTTCGGATCCTGCCCACCGTCATTCCCCACCGTCCATACTAATGATGATATAACTCCCCCGACACTGCTTCTACTGAGAGGTGAAGTGTTGAATGAAGCCACCTGGCATCTCAAACCTGGAACTCTTGCAGATAAAGCCATTGAGCCTAGTAAGGCAATTGAACTAATTGAAAGGTATTTACACTGATTTTAACCATATGCTGCCTTGCAGTGTTGAGGTTTTAGGGGTTAACCTCGATAAAAAGGAGGATCGGATGCTATTATTCTTTGGGCTATTAGCTGTGATATCTTTCATTATAATCTATTTTCATGATATCTTATTTTCATGATATCTTATTTTCATGATATCTTATTTTCATGATGCCCTGTGACATGTTTTAATCTTGTACATGTTACTAAGAGATGAAAACTCTCTAAGTCATTAGATTTCCTGGCTGATTCTGGCAACCCTTTCAATAGTCTAAGGTTTGACGTAAAGAACCAGTTGTCCAATTTGTCATAGCATATGGAATAAGAAATGTGCATGTGTCTTTCTGAGTATTTTAATTAATTTTTTAGCGGCCCCCGTAAGGGGAAAATCCGCTATTAGGTTTGTGCTAAATGTCCGTCTGTCCGTCTGTTTGTCTGTCCGTCTGTCACACTCAGAGCGCCAAAACTAGAAGAAATACGAAAAATATTATTCACCATTAAATGCGGCTTGAAAAGTTTAGGTGCAACGGCTAGTTTTACTTTTCTAAAAGCAAACCGTTTAATTTATAAAATTAGTTATGCAAGCGATTTTAATAACAAAACACCAATTCTAAAACAATTACGTAAATGTAAGGGAGGAAATATTACAATAAGAAATGTTATACACACACTGATATCACGCACATTTTTTTAAATGAACTTTTAGCAGCGACTTTCGTGTACTAGCGTAAAGCCCGGCACTGACATGATTCTAAACTAATTTCTTAAATTTTAAATCAGATTTTAAAAAAAAATTGTTTAGATAAGCCAGGTTTATACCCTGCTCGCCATTCTCCGTCGTCCAGCGAGAAGTTAATTATTTTCAACTTAGAAGGAACATCCGAAACATCTTGCGAATAGGCGGATCTGACAGGGATCCGACTCCGACGGGGGCCGCCTCTGAGTTTGTGTATCACACAAACTCTCTGATACACAAACTCTCTTTGTAATCTTGTTTTATTTGTAAATTATGGTTCCATCTTTATTGCTGATGTACTTTTTAGTCCTTATATGTTTGCCCTGCAAATAAATTGATGCCAAAAGTATTGTCCTGGATTTCTTTTTTGTCCACGTAAGGCAAGGTCAAGAGAGTAAGCCATAACACATTGGTAACTTTTTATGTTGAATCAAATCTTAAGAATGAGTTTTAAGTGGAAAAACTGTTGCTGCTATGTCAGTTGTTCATGGTGCTGCATTTATAATCTCTCAAAGACAAAAAATATCCTCCGCATATGTTTTAACTGTATACGTTTTATCTGTATATGGTTTATCTGTCTATGTGCTACTGTTTGTATATTCACTTATTTTTTGTGTGTTTTATTTTGCCATAAGGGATAAGGAAGTTTAACTATGGCCAATTTTTTGTTAAATGGTATGCCATCAAGCAAGACTTTTAATTGCCTACGATAATAAAAAACGTTTTTTCATTTCTTTTCATGATGTCACTGTATAATGTATGTAAAAAAAAAGCCAATTTTTTTAAAGATACAGGTCTTTTTAATTATTAGCGACAACAAAATATCGTCTTTCTGTGATGTTACAGAGGTGATACTACTGGGAAAGTAGGCGTTTATTGAACGGTAGCAACTAACTAATTCTACAATGTCCAAGAAATGAACAGTTCATCAATTACTTCATCGTCCATAAATTTGCAATAAAATGTTTGTACAACTTTTTTTTAAACTGATGTCAAGGTGACCTCATTAGACTCCTTACTTGTATTTGGATGAGATTCTATTACATTTTGTTTCTTTGTCGATTGTTCATTGATCAACTAGTGCAGCAGACTTTCTCTGTGGGAACAGTGTCAAATAGAAACAAGGCATTGTCTCCAAGTACTAGAATTAAGCAGTGGCGTAGCTACGGTGGAAGAGGAGGGGGCAGAATTAGAAAATTCCCCTGGGCCCCCACTTGAGAGGGCCCCCAAATGAGTGATTTTTACATAAAAAATAAATATTGCGCAAAATACAGGGGCCCTCAAAGAGGTCAAGCCCCCGACCCCATACGATGAAAAATTTCTAGGTACGCCCCTGGAGTTAAGTATTCACACGTCCACGAAGATCCAATTGAGACCAACATATTTAGCAGAACCTAACACCAACCAGCGCCTGCCTTCGGCACAGGCAAACTAGGCAGCTGTCTCACACAGGAATAACAACAAATAGACACATGCAGGTTTTTAATACATTTTGTATTTAATGTTTCGCTCTTTTTCATTTTTGGAATTCCTTTTAAGGCCACGGTGGCCACCAAACTCGTTTCACCTAGGGGCATTCGGTTATAGAAGGCCGGCCTTGCACTAACCAAACTGTTAATTACCATGGAATACTTTTAGGCTCTATTTTCGTGCTGTGTCCCTACCAGCGATTCAAATTCCAAGTTCAATGGACGCTATAATTAAGTTTTTATGTTTGTCTTTGTTAATGCTTTCTTTGTAAAGTAGAACAAGCTATCAAACCAGACTCTACTCGCTTTTAATTGGTTGAAGTTGAATTAACGGAAATCAACATGGCCGCTAACAATAGAACTCTTTTATTCATCTGGTCAGGGTATCAAAGAGAAGGCGACTCTTTGTTAAGGTCAAACTGGCAATTCTAAGAGTTATCTTAAACCAAAAAAAAATTTGGACTGACAAGAATGAAACGAAAGAAAACAAGATCACGTTCCTTCCCGGACAAATAAAACAATTTTGGTTCTCGTGATGATCCTTCCATTATGGGGAACCTTTACCATTAGTCATGGAAGACATTTTGTTTTGGTTGCTTCAAATAATGGGGGATAGAGGTTTTGTTTTTTAAAAAAGTTGAGTGTTATGTCATTGAAGGCAAGGGCGCTCCCCTGGGGAAAAAGGGGCGATGTTAATGATGATATTCTAGAGAACAAATAACAAATCCGTTGATGGGAAATGAAATGCATTGCAAGCGAAGGAATAAAAGCAAGGACTCCATTTTTCACAAAATAATGCATTTGTAATACATATACACACGCTTACAAACACACTTAAACACGATGAAACACACACAAGAACAAATGTGCGCATGGACTTATGCTAATTTGAATACTGTTTCTTGACTAGTTCAGGAGTCAGAGAGTTAAAACAAGTCTTTAAGCTGAATAAAGAAGTAACGTGTTTTTACTTTCCTTTTTTCTTGTATCTAATTTACTTTCAATGTCTAACTTCTTTCTTTCTTACCGCCTAGTGTTTAGTTTATTTAGGAACAATTCATAGGCTCATTGAACACATTTCATGTTAGTTCATTGTAGTCGATGAGACAAGTCTATGGTAAGAAACAGTTAATGCAACAAGTGTTAAGAGGGCGCTAGTTGACACTAGTGGACATCAAATAGAATATTAGTTGATGAGGACAGACGTTGATGAAGACAGAAGTTGATGAGGACAGAAGTTGATGAGGACAGAAGTTGATGAGGACAGAAGTTGATGAAGACTGAAGTTGATGAGGACAGAAGTTGATGAGGACAGAAGTTGATGAAGACAGAAGTTGATGAAGACAGAAGTTGATGAAGACAGAAGTTGATGAGGATAGAAGTTGAGGAAGTCAGTAGCTGACGAGGACAGTAGTGGTTGTGAACAGAAGTTGATGAGGACAGTATTTGAAGAGGTTAGTAGTGATGCAGACAGTGTAATGGATCAGGACAGTTGATGAGGACAGTAGTGGATGAGGACAGTAGTTGATGAGGACAGTAGTGGGTGAGGACAGTAGTGGATGAGGACAGCATTGGATGATGACAGTATTGGATGACAACAGTAGTGGATGACAACAGTAGTGGATGAGGACAATATTGGATGAGGACTATAGTGGATGAGGACAGTAGTGGATGGGACAATATTGGATGAGGACAGTATCGCATGAGGACAGTAATGGATCAAGTCAGTAGTTGATGAGGACAGTATTGGATGAGGACAGTAGTTGATGAGGACAGTATTGGATGAGGACAGTATTGGATGAGGACAGTAATGGATGAGGACAGTAGTGGATGAGAACAGTAGTGGATGAGGACAGTAGTTGATGAGGACAGTAGTGGATGAGGACAGTAGTGGATGAGGACAGTAGTGGATGAAGACAGTATTGGATGAGGACAGTAGTGGATGAGGTCAGTAGTGGATGAGGGCAGTAGTGAATGAGGACACAAGTGGATGAGGACAGTATTGGATGAGGACAGTATTGGATAAGGACAATATTGGATGAGGACAGTAGTGGATGAGGACAGTAGTGAATGAGGACAGTAGTGGATGAGGACAGTAGTGAATGAGGACGGTAGTGAATGAGGACAGTAGTGGATGAGGACAGTAGTGGATGAGGACAGTAGTGAATGAGGACAGTAGAGGATGAGGACAGTAGTGGATGAGGACAGTAGTGGATGAGGACAGTAGTGGATGAGGGCTCCTTCTATAATCCAGAGTGCTAAAGGTTTTCTAAGACATTTTGTGTAACTGCAAGCTATGCTACTAGACACTGTGCTTGCAGTTTCTGTTTCATCACTTTTCGTCTTCCTCGACTTTTCTGATCATCTTCATTGAGTTTCATTTAAAGTTTGGCGCAGTGATGCTCAGATGATTGATGCAGTCTCCCAACTTTTAGAATCTATACTGAATGCTCCCTAAGACGGTGTAGAATCAGTGGCGTAGCAAGATACCCGTGGGCCGTGTTCAAGAATATGTTGATGGGCCCTCCCCTCCCCCCTAATATTGCACATATTTTGTGTGACAAAGAAATCCAGTAGTTTGTATGTATCAGTACATTTACTAAAAGACATTCCAATGCAAGTTCAATAACACAGCTGACCGAATCATTGAAGACCATGTTTATATACTGTTTAATAAAGTTAACCTTATGTTCAAGTGTCTGCTTTTGTTGAAACAATAACTAAAGGCTATTCAGTGGCGTAGCTAGGCTGGGGAGTGGGGGTCCAAATTTGAAAATCTCACCGGACTCCCACTGAGGGGCCCCCAAATGTGTGTCCAAAATTTATTTTCCATTAAATACTAAATATTACGCCTTTATATAATGTCAGGATGTCGAATGCCAAATGCAGGGGTCCCTAAAGAGGTCAAGCCTCTCTGGGCACCCTAATCCCTAACTACGCCACTGAGGCCATTGTACAGTCCGCTCATAATGAAAAACCACCGTTTTCAGTCATTCAGGTTGTCTGTATGTTGGGCAAGCTTGTTGGTGTAGTTAGTAATTAGACCTATTTTTTTTCGACGATTCAGTTGGAAAACAACGTTGGTGCTGTGTCTGGGTAGAAATCCGAGACATCCTAACGACTTTCCAGTGCACATACCAGACGACAAAGAGGCATTCATGTGAAAAACACTATCCCACGATAAATGTAATTATCGCTATATATGTTATCGCTATATGTTAGGCCTATAAACCTCCTCCCCAATACAGTCACAATAAGTAGCTAAAAAGTCAACATCTTTAATGTTTCCCAAAGTAACAAACAGAATATGATGTTTCTTTTTCTTGTTTTATACCTATTTTAATTCTAAATCTAGAGTTCTGGTAATGGAAAAAAAAATTACTTTAAAAAAAAAAGTAGAAAAAAAAATAGGTACTACCGTCAACGGCTTAATTAACATATATGAAAAAAAAACAAAAGAAAGAAGGAAGTATGGGACCCAAACGTCACCAGCAACGCAGTGCCACCACATTACAATAAACCTGATGAAAGGAGTTCTTTACAATGACTCCAACTGAAAAAAAACGGGTTAATTTTGTAAGTTAATATAAAGTTTGAGATGGCGATCAGGATATTTAAACGAAACCTTTTAAATTTTTTAACCATTTTTTTTTGTTTTACAAAATTGCAGTGTAGGGCAGGCCACAATTGATCATTAGTCATGGGACCAGGCGATAAAAAACCGCTACGCGCCAAGTAGTGTCGTATTTACAGTTGAAAAGGTCTTAAACTATTTGAGATATGGGGCCCAATATAAGTCCAGATATTGTATATAACTACTAAATATTTCATGGAGGCCCTAAGCTAGAGCTTATGTTGCATACACGGGCCCAGCTGGACCCATGTTTGTTTCACCATCGGGTGTGGGCCCCTAAAGTGTCGTGGTCCATGGATGCTACGCCACTGTGTAGAGTGTCTTCAAAAGGTTTACTTTGACCAAACTGTACTGAATGCTCCCTAAGACCTTACAGAGTGTCTTCAAAAGGTT
>JADKLZ010005243.1:12406414-12417405 GCA_021533235.1 Biomphalaria straminea | reverse complement strand
AGTTAAGTGGTGAATAACTAAGTGGTCAATAGCTAAGTGGTGAATAGAAAAAAGGTGAATAGCTAAGTGGTGAATAGATAAGTGGTGAATAGCTAAGTGGTGAATAGAAAAGTGGTGAATAGAAATGTGGTGAATAGAAAAGTGGTGAATAGCTAAATGGTGAATAGATAAGTGGTGAATATATATATAGCTCCTCCTTCGTGTACGAAGATGAGCACATTTCTCATTTCCTATGGACTCGAAGATGGCTGTGAAGTCCAATCCTCGCTTTGAAAAGCCGGCCGCATATGTGGCATGGGTGAGTTTTGTCAGTTGCAGATAGGCCTGCTTTTTCTCTCTGCTTTCTATTGGTTCGGCGCTCTATCGCACTGGTCTTGCTTACTTGCTTCAAATCTTGAGACTCCGAGACTCACAGCTTCTCGCCATGCGGAGCGATCTAGAGCTAGTGCTTCCCAGCCATGAATGTCGATACCGCATTCCGTGAGGGAGCTCTTGAAGGTGTCTTTGTAGCGCTTGTTTTGGCCGCCTTGGGAGCGCTTTCCTGTACATAACTCTCCATACAGAAGTCGTTTGGGAAGGCGATTTTCCGGCATGCGGACTACGTGTCCCGCCCATCGTAGTTGGGACCTTTTTAGTGTCGCATTAATACTGTGCATGTTGGACAGCTTTAAAATTTCTGTGTCTGGTATGTGGTCAGACCAACGCACCTTATGGATACTTCTTAGACAGCGTAGATGGAAGGAGTTTAGCTTTTTGGTGTGGTGGGAGTATAGGGTCCATGACTCTGATGCATATAGGAGTGACGGGAGAACTACAGCACTGTAGACTTTCAATTTAGTGGTTAAGCTGAGTCCTCTCCGTTGCTACACTTGTTCTTGAAGTCTGCCAAAAGCAGCACTGGCACGAGCAATACGGAAGTCAAATAGACAATTTTTTTTACATTTGCCAGTTTCTGACCATCTATGAGGATGTCTGGTTCTGTGACAGCTTTATTTGGAGGAGGTTGATGCAGCTCTTCTGTCTTTTTAACATTAATGGTGAGTCCAAAATTTGTGCAGGCATTTGCGAAGAGGGACAGGCTCTTTTAAAGGTCTTCTTCGTTTGCAGCGTTTAGGGCACAGTCATCTGCAAATAGCAGGTCTCTGATACAGTCGAAGTTTACCTTGGTCTTTGCCTTGAGTCTCTGAGCATTAAATAAGCTTGCATCGGTGCAATACCGTATGTCAACTCCAAAACTTTCTCTGCAGAAGGCATCTTTCAGCATGGCGGTGAACATTAAGCTGAAAAGTGTTGGAGCCAGCACACAGCACTGCTTCACGCCATTTGAGACAGGAAAAGGCTTGGAGTAGTTTCCGTTGTCTTGGACTCCTGCTTGCATGTTATCATGGAATTGACGCACCATTGTTATGAATTGGTCAGGGCAGCCGAATTTGGACATGATCTGCCACAGGCCTTCACGACTGACATTGACATTGTCAAAAGCTTTAGTCAGGTCTATGAAAGCAGTATAGAGATTTGAGTTTTGTTCTCTACATTTCTCTTGGAGTTGGCGGACTGCAAAGATCATGTCAACCGTGCCTCTACCCTGCCTGAAGCCGCATTGACTTTCCGGAATTAGGCCAGTTTCTAAGTGGTGTTGTAATCTGCTTCTCTACCAGATCTTCTAGTATTGGAATGCCTAGATGAGCTTCCGAGCCTTAGTGACCTCAAAAAAGCAATTAACTGCATGAAAAATAGAAAATCTCCAGGAAGTGATGGTATCCCAGTGGAAGTAGTTAAAGCCAACGAATCACTCCTATCCCCCTTGTTCTTGTATATTGTGACAATAGTAGCATCACGCATGTCTTGAGGGACATGACCTGTTTCCCAACAACGGCAGAGGAGAGTATAGAGTTCGGGGAGCAGGAGTGACTGCAACAACTATAGGGGTATCTCTCTCCTCAGTATAGTGGGCAAGATCTTTGCTAGAGTGGCACTATCTAGGCTGCAAGTGATAGCTTCTAGAGTCTACCCCGAGTCTCAGTGTGGATTCAGGAGTGGTAGATCCACTATAGATATGATATCTTCTCTACGACTACTGCAGGAGAAATTCAGAGAGAGAGACAGACCCCTTTACATTGTTTTTGTTGATTTGACTAAAGCCTTTGATATGGTCAGCAGAAGTGGCCTCTTCAAACTTCTAAGGAAAATAGGTTGCCCTCCCAAATTACTGAGGTTCATTGAGTGCTTCCATGAGGAAACTAAATGCACTGTCAAATTTAATGGAGCCCAATCAGCACCTTTTGAGGTCTGCAGTGGTGTCAAACAGGGATGTGTGCTCGCACCCACTCTGTTTGGCATATTCTTCTCCTGTCTACTGCATTACGCATACAACGACATAAACGATGGCGTGTTTCTCCATACAAGATCCTCTGGAAAGCTATTCAATGTTTCAAGGCTGCGGGCTAAAACCAAGGTCAGGAGGTTACTCATCAGGGAACTCCTGTATGCCGATGATGCAGCTATTGTGGCTGATTCTGATACCCAGCTACAGTTCCTAGTTGACAAACTATCTGCTGCTTGCCAGAAGTTCGGCTTAAACATCAGTCAGGGCAAGACATGCTGTTGTTGGTTTTGTGATTTCTGTCTGTCCCTCCGTCACGTTTAGATCTATTGTTTGATGCTATTTAGAGCGGCGACCTATAAAGAGGACTAATTCAACTTATACTTCAAATAAAATTTCTTCTCTTTGTTTGATATTAAACAAAATAATTAATTACCAATAATAATTAACTAATTGGTTATTTTTTTTATTTTATTATTGATTGTTGTGTTGTCAGATAAAAGAAATAGTTGTGCACATTTCCAGCTTGATCCCTGAAGAAGAATATTTGGAAAATGTTTGTTGCAGTTGTATGAGAACTGTGTTCATTGGTTCACTTTAATCTAGCCTCGTTTTGGTAGTGAAGTGATGGCAACAGTTTCTACTTCAAGTCGTGTCTAATAGAACGTGCTATCAGTTCATTACCTAGTGGCTACCCCCTGGCTGCTCACATGACTGTATTGGTGATATATTAAGTGTCGACTCTGGACAAATACCAGCGACAAAACTAATTGAGAAGTAATTGTGACTGAGCAATTAAACGGGACTCACAAGGAGGGAGGGGCAGAGAAAACATTATTTCACTGACCCGGTTACGACCAGATTAGTTTGCCATATTTAATGCTGACAAAGCCGTTGTCCGCCGGGGTCTACTTCAAATTTATTTCGCCTTCTGTGCCTGCTTTCGGCAAAGGCGTTTCTTTGTGCCTCAAATGTGCGACCTTCATTTCAGCTTTTCAGCTCTTCAGATGTTTCTTTCAAAGGCCATCTTCTTCCAGCTGCTTTCCTCTATGTTAGTGAGGGCAAAATGGCGCCTCAGTTCATATTTATAATTGTTCATTGGTTTGGGAGTGGGGGCACATGCAATAATCAAACATTTAGAATAGCTGTCCTATCCAGAGCATATCTCGAATGGTAAGAATAGCATCTAAATTGCCTTCACCTGCCCAGTGGCGTTGCAAGGTACTTAAGGGCACGAGTTCAAGAATATGTTATTGGGCCCTTCACCCTTCCGTATGACTAACTATTTTGTATGACAAAGAAATTCAGTAGTTTGTATATATCGGACAAGCTTTCATCCGAATCAAAGGTGAGATGATGCCTATTATAAGGTTTCCCAACTAGATCAACGTCTAATCTTTCGAATCAGGACCCGACACAACAAATATAGTCAACATATGCACCGAAAGCTCAAAATTGTGGAATCACTGAAGTCTGACCATGTGAAGTCTTGCCGGAGAGTGCTGACGACGTGAAGTCTTGCCGGAGATTGCTGACCATGTGAAGTCTTGTCGGAGAGTGCTGACCATGTGAAGTCTTGCCGGAGAGTGTTGACAACGTGAAGTCTTGCCGGAGAGTGCTGACCATGTGAAGTCTTGCCGGAGAGTGCTGACCATGTGAAGTCTTGCCGATGAGTGCTGACCATGTGAAGTCTTGCAGGGAGTGCTGACCATGTGAAGTCTTGCCGGAGAGTGCTGACCATGTGAAGTCTTGCCGGGAGTGCTGACCATGTGAAGTCTTGCCGCAGAGTGCTGACCATGTGAGGTCTTGCCGGAGAGTGCTGACCATGTGAAGTCTTGCCGGGAGTGCTGACCATGTGAAGTCTTGCCGGAGAGTGTTGACCATGTCCTTCGGGGCTGTTCTCGTCGCCGTGACGCCCGTGCAGGACATTACCCCGGGACGCCCCAATGGAAAGAGGGCTATACGGAGAGCTCCCTGATTTGGAAACCACTGCGCAGTTAATCTCATGTATTGGTCTAGTCACCTGAACGCTCCAACATAAAAATGTGAATAAGGAAGAAGTATGTATCGTACTAAAAGACATTCCAGTGCAAGTTCATGAGCACAGCTTCCAAAATCATTTAAGAGCATGTGTAAGTACTGTTTAGCACTGTAAAAAATAAAGCGCAAGTGGCTGCTTTTGTAGAAACAATACCTGAAGGCTATTGTACTGTCCGCTCATATTGAAAAACCATCATTGCCTTACAACGTAAGTAATTTAAAGAAAGATGGCGATATTTTATCATGTATAATTTCATATGCAGTGCATTCTCCAAACTTCTGGTTCTCGCTAATATAAAAACCTACAAATATCAAATATCACATTTCTTTGGGTAGTTTGTCATCGGAGTTCACAAAATATTTTTAGAAAAAAAATGCAAATATAATACATTTTTATTTTGAGCACTGTCCACTAGGATAGAGAAAAATGGCGCAGATTGGATCTCCTTTCGTATTTTCACTAAAATTAATTGAATTCCCCAACAGGTCGTTTATTTTGAATTTGTGGGTCGAGGTAAAGGCTTGATCTAATAGAAGGAAGGAGAGTCACTGGTCGTCCACTTTTAAGATATACTGATGCATGCAAACGCGACAAGAAGCTCTTCAAAATCGGCACTAGCAGCTGGGAAAAAGTGGAAAGATCCACATAGAGAGAGAGAGAAAGCGTAATGGAAGGGTCTCGGATTGAAGATACTGTGACGGCCCTCGTGTATGACGTGTATGAATGGCTTGTTTGGTGTCTAGGGGGTGATTATTTTGAGTTTGTCACACATTGGCCCATCAGAGATTAATTGGGATCAGGCACGCAACAAAACAAACAATGGAGAAAGATACAAATACTGATATCAGATATAAATGTGTTCACTTCCAATGTGTTCACTTGTTCACTTCCACTCATCTAGTCACTAGACAGCCCTGAAGTTTGCAATAATTGAGAACCGCTGTTAGAAATTCAACATTACGACCAGACGAAATCGGACATTAAGTTGAACAGCTGGATGCCGTGAGACTGGATGAGGTTACAACGAGACGACAGAGAGATCTGTGAGGTGATTACACTTTTAGGAGATTAATCCAGAGGGAAATAGCTGACGATGGACCTGAGGCTCGGCAATGATTCGCAAGTAACAGTGTCCACCTTTTTTGAACTGAGGAAATGCCATACGATTTTAAGAAAACATCTACCTACCTTTAAAAAAAAAACAGAAACATATATTTCATACACACATGTAAACACATTGGAAGTGAACACGTGAACACTTTGGAATTGAACAGCTGAACACATTTAATTAATTAATTCAATAAAATAAAAGAATTTTGAAAAATATTTTGTTCAAATCTGGATTTCAACAAACCAGATGCGTGAAAGTGTGCATTGAGCAATTTAGCCAAAGAGACTTGAAATAGTGCGTCCTCATCAGAGTCGGCATTAGTGTCGGCATTAGGATTAGGCAAATTAGGCAGCGGCCTAGGCTCTCCGATTGGTGGAGACCTCATAAGGACTCTAAACAATATTTTTAGTGAAGAAATGGCGAGACTGTGCCCAATGGTACTGTCGAAGGATTTCCCAAAATGGCGAGATTTTCTTTTCACTGTTTTTTTTTTTGGAGCTATTAAATTCACTCACATAGGACCTCCATTTATCAAAGGCCGGCACTGTCCTCGTGTCCACTCTCGTTCCCTCGTGTATAAGCACACCATAGGGGTAATTTCTTTACAATTTGGAAATTTAGACTATTTCCAAGAGAAATTATAAGCCTTTATGACAATGTTCATTACATATGCATCACAGAAAAAAAAAGGTCCGATGCAGCCTGTAGACGTTCGTGGAGCACCACGTCATTGGCCGCATCTGGCCCGCGTGCCGCAAGTTAAGCGTTACTGTTTTTGAAGGTTTCATTTAGTCGCGTGTAAATAATAGATAACGCCGCCATTTTTCTTTTTTATTTAAGAGTATGATAAGAACTCTCCCATTTTGTTGAAATGTTTTGTTATGTATTCTTTCATCAAGTGCTCTACCTTGAGTTCTCTCTCGCCACCTACCTCGTTTCAAGATGTTTAACCTCTGACCTATATTTCAACGGAACCGGAAACATGATTCGACGCGCCTGGCTTACATAACAGTTATCTGCTCTTCTAGTTGTCTCCATTATCTGATGGAGCAGACGTTATCTCGCGGAACCAGAAAGAACGTTTATGACGTGTACACAGATGAATCTCTCCGCCACTCAACGCCAAGCCAAGGAGAACAAAAATACTGGTGAAATATCATTCCGCGACATCATTTGAATGAGGATGTTTAGAGAAATGAAAGAAGTTGACATTCAAATACCTCTCGTGGTTAGAAGAACATGGCACTTAGACATAACTTCTCTAAAACATAGGAAAGGGAACCACTTTCACACCGGCCCGTACATACTCATGGCACTTAGACATAACTTCTCTAAAACATAGGAAAGGGAACTACTTTCACACCGGCCCGTACATACTCACACACTCACACATGATGAACATTAAAAAAACTTCTTTGCACTTGAACAATTTCTCTCAACTCTTTACAAGTGTTCAATAATTGAATACAAGACAGCGTGATGGAGAAAGACGTCAAGTTACCTGACACAAAATGAAACACAAAATACTTGCTTTACTTTAGCGAATGATTTTGTTCTCTTTCTATGAAACACACTTTTAGTACCATATTTGTTCAGACACACTTTTCATTTCATATTTTGTTCAAGATGTATACAAGATGTATACATCTTTGACTACATCTAAGAATCTATTTTTTAAAATTGATAACTCATGAAGATTGTAAAGGTACAGTCTCAGTATTTTTTAAATTTTATTCTTTATATTTCATAGATTCTGTCATATGGGCGATTTTCAGCGACCACCAAAAAAGGTTTTGTGTGGAATGTTCGTCCGTCCGTCCATTCGTCCTGTTTAGATCTCGTAAACTAGAAAAAAAATAGTGAAAATCCGACATCCTTATATTTTAGACCATTCAAAGTTCTGATGCAACGGCTATTTTTTCATTTCTGAAAGCGAAAAATATAATTTTTTAAATCACTTATGCAAGCAGTGTTCTCGTAAAAATACACAATTTTTACAACTATTCACTATTAATACTAAATAAAAAAACACCAGAGGCTCTTTAATAGAGGTACCAAAACTTTCCATATTTTTGTAAAACATTTATGCAAATATTTTAGATTTTTTTGTCCCAATTTTTTTTTTTTACATTTCTTTTTTAAAGAGAAAAAATCTATTTAGTATGCTTATAGATGGAGCATAATTTAAAACAATAATTAAAAAGTAGTTTTTCCTATTATCACGCAAAGTGCTGCGCCAAAGCCATAGAACACTTAACTAAAAGAATTTATTTTTTTACGGAAATGTTTTTGTTCTTCAGCATTTGAAAAATAGATTGACCCTTTACAAAACAATTAGGTCAATTAGATATTCATTATAATACATCAGTTAGCCCAGGTTCACATTTAACTTCACATTCACTTTCATCTATCCTTTAGTCTGCTGTATCGCTGGGGCACCACAAAAGATCTGTCAACCTTCTTTCTTCATTCTTCTCTGTCATTTGTCTTTGATAGAATTTCATTCTGAAGTTCTTTCTGAAAATATTGAAACCTGCCATTTTACCTGCCTTGGTGGACCACTTCGGGTGGCCAATTTTGAGTTTGTGTTTCCACACAAACTGTCTTTGTAACCTTGATATTTTGTCTCTTTTTACAAAGAAACTCTTAGGGCGCGTGTGTGTCAGTTTGAAAGAATATCTTACGATATAAACAAGTTTACACCGCAATGACATTTACAACAATAAACTTGAAAGTACCAATTCAAGACTTTTATTATCATTACCAGACAATTGTAGGAGAGAAAACTATGATGCTTACACAAAGGAAGTAGATTTTTAAAAAAAAGAATGCTTATTGAGCGTGCCAACAAAGTATGGAGAACTTTAGCAGATCTCTAGGAGCTTGAACACAAATTGAAAGGTTCTATAGATATTAAAGGGGAGCTGGGGAGGTATAATGAGTACAAATACAAAAGAAAGTGAAGTCCCTCTTTCAAAGCTTGCAATCTATGGAGACAGGGGATGACAAGCTCAAGGTTTTGTTAACGAGAGTGTCAGGTGCCAGCACAACGACCACCTTTACTTTCATCAAACTATGTTAGTTACCCATTACTGTTTAGTGGACACAGAACGTCCCAAAAGTGAAATCCCCGTCTTCCCCGGGATTTGAACCCACGACCCCCGATTTGGAAAACAAGCGCTGTAAGATGAACCTTCTCGCCTAAATACTAAAATAGAAGAAACGTAACAAGGAATAATGTAATAATCTTTGTGTGTGATAAAATTAATAGCTTTCTCACGCGTTGTTCCTGCTCTTACAATTACAGGAATAAAATAAATTCTCAGCTCACTGCATTGGGAAGTGGCGGGTCAGGAGCAGTGCAAGCTGAACATTGAAAAGAATTCATTTGATGAACAAGAATCAATAATGACGAGGATTTCCTTCACTATTTGCACTCAGCAAAATATGTACAATAAATGGATTAAGTATCTCGGATTCTAGACTGTATGTCTGTTACTGATACCCATGCTTTGCTACGGTTAAAATGTGGCTTATGAATATTTTATTTTAGTAGACATTTCTCTTGTAAGACATTTCTTTTGCGAGACATTTCTTTTTGTGCTTCTAGTGCAATGAAATAGCGTTGCGACAGTTCCAAGGGCGATTCCCTTCGATTAATCCCGCCCCAACACAATAACACCACCATACACTGACATTACTTTGGTTCGTCACCTATAGATCTATTCTAGAAGAATTCATACTGATTAAACACATTTGCTTTGATCTCCCAACAAATGAAATGTCATCTTGAGTGCAGTGCTTGTACATTCAAAATGTTCATCTTTTCTTTTCAATAATCGCTCTTTTAAGACTATAGCATGCTCATAGCGCTGTGGTACAATCTGGACCAGTGATGATGTGGGGTATCTAGGAGAAGGTTTCCCTGCTGCCTTTAGGCGCTCAGAAAACATAACTATGCGCTAGTCTGGAATCCAACCAGAACCCCTTTATTAGGTGGCCAACACTTAGCCAAGCTGTTTGGCCACATTCTATCTATGTCAATTTAAATGTTTTTCTAAATGTCATTGTTTGTGTAAACATTTGTCGTTAATATTTATCTACTGTGGGTAGCATAATGTGAATGGAGAGTGGTGCGAATGCGTGGTGCAAGGGGAGGGTATAGAGGGATTAGAAATGGAGTCATGTAAACAGGCTTATTATTAGCATATCTGTTGAAGGAAGATTAAAGTTCTCATAAATATGAGTCTGTTTTGCTTTGAATGATTAAGAGTCACATCTGCTCGTAACATAAAGTCACATTCCTCGTCCCATATGCTAGGACAAATCTGTACAAATGCTCTTTCTTCCCTAGTGCCATTAGAGCTTGGAATGGTTTGCCTGAGCTAGCCAAGAAAACCAGTGACTTGGCAGAATTTAAGTCACTGGTAAATATGCATAACTGAATGCATGACGCGTAGGACGTAATCATCTTCTTTTTTAAAGTAACGTCTGTATTATATAAGATAAGATAAGATCATTTGTAGAAGTCAATGTTTCGAGTCAATGTGGTGTCCCTCTATAGATGATTCAATCGTGTCATGTGTCAGTGTGAAATGTATTTTGAAAAGAAATGCTTCAATAACTTATAAAGAAGTATTTGCGATCACCCTCTTCAAATAAAAGGTCACATTGCTCCGCCACCATTCATGACTGCCCGTTACTCAACCATGAGATCTCAGCTAATTATAAATACAAGGGAGACAATCTAGGACAAGAATTACCCATTTGGTCTCTCACACATTACATTCCTCAGTATGTACTCTTCCAAAATAAAATCTTTCTTTTTATTTAGGTCAGTGACATTGTCATTTCTGAACCGGATAAGGAAACATTTAGGACGATTGTTGCCAACAGATCTAACATGAATCGGCACGCGCTATGCACGCGCAGGAAACGTATTTACAAACGGAGTGATGGAAGAGCATGATTTGTGAACTCTTTTTTTCGCACCCCACACACACAGGATTTCTTTTCTTTTTGTTTTCTTTAAGAAATCGTGTTTCTCTTTTAGAATTTCAAAGCTAATTGTACACGTACCCATGCTTTCCACGCTTAGAATACCAATTAAATCTCGAGTCTAGTTTCCCTGTATTAGGACAGTGTCCATTTTTCTCTTCTTTATTTTTATTGCAATTGCTGATTTGTGTTTCCACTTTGAATTTTTTGTTGTTGTCTCAAAGATCGAATGCTTTATCCCTAATCATTTTTCCTCTCATTAAATCCGTGCATGATTTTGATCACATTAGGAAAATAATTATTTCGCTAGTTTAGACGAAAGAGCGAGAGAAGATTTAGGTTTTGGCGTCGGGAGCACGTTACCCTGCCTCAACGTGGCGCTCCCGTGGAAACGGCTCACTAGAGGAAGTGGCTAGGCGAAAGGGTAACAAATATGATTCCCGTGGGAGTGCCCATGGGCGGACGAGAGTCTGCCCCTTCACGGTGCGGATTTGTAAGAAAGCTCCCACAAACCAGTC
>JADKLZ010005243.1:12341013-12358035 GCA_021533235.1 Biomphalaria straminea | reverse complement strand
ATGTCACTGTCATACTTTCATTTAGGTAAAGTTATTGAAACATTTTTTCACTTTCATATAATGTCTTATTGTGTTTGTACATTGTGTCTGTCATGACAGCCGTCAAAAAATCTTTCTTTTAATTTTTTTTTTAAATCATAAGAATAAATCATTAACTCTTTTAGTTTGAAAGTTTATTTCCAGAGGTTTCTAGTCCAAGACAAGAAAGTAAAGAGAGCTCTCAAGAACTGTACATGTCACTGTCCCACTACCATTTAGGTAAAGTTATTGAAACATTTTTTTCATTTTCATATAATGTCTAATTGTGCTTGTGCATTGTGTCTGTCATGACGGCCGTCAGCTAACGTTTTATTTAATTTTTTTTTTAAATCATAAGAATAATATCATTAACTCTTTTAGTTTGAAAGTTTATTTCCAGAGATTTCTAGTCCAAGACAAGAAAGTGAAGAGAGCTCTCTAGAACTGAACAAGGCACTGTCGCACTACAATTAAGGTAAAGTTATTTAAACATTATTTCACTTTTATGTAATATCTTATTGAGTTTGTGCATTGTTCTGTCATGACGGCCGTCAAGCAATCTTTCTTTTGAATTTTTTTTTTTAAATCCTAAGAATAATATCACTAACTCTTTTAGTTTGAAAGTTTATTTACAGAGGTTTCTAGTCCAAGACAAGAAAGTGAAGAGAGCTTTCCAAAACTGTACATGTCATTGTCCCACTACCATTTATATAAAGTTATTTAAACATTTTTTCACTTTCATATAATGTCTTGTTGTGTTTGTGCATTGTTCTGTCATGACGGCCGTCAGCTAATGTTTTATTTAATATTTTTTTTTAAATCATAAGAATAATATCACTAACTCTTTTAGTTTGAAAGTCTATTTCCAGAGGTTTCTAGTCCAAGACAAGAAAGTAAAGATAACTCTCCAGAACTGTACATGTCACTGTCCCACTGCCATTTAGGTAAAGTTATTGAAACATTTTTTCATTTTCATATAATGTCTTATTGTGTTTGTGCATTGTGTCTGTCTTTTAGTTTGAAAGTTTATTTTCAGAGGTTTCTAGTCCAAGACAAGAAAGTGAAGAGAACTCTCCAGCACTGTACATGTCACTGTCCCACTACCATTAAGGTAAAGTTATTTTAACTTTTTTTTACTTTCATTTAATTTCTGGTTGTGTCTGTGCATTGTGTCTGTCATGACGGCCATCAAAAAATGTTTCTTTAAAAGTTTTTTTTTAAATCCTAAGAATAATAACACTAACTCTTTTAGTTTGAAAGTTTATTTCCAGAGGTTTCTAGTCCAAGACAAGAAAGTGAACAGAGCTCTCCAGCACTGTACATGTCACTGTCCCCCTACCATTAAGGTAAAGTTATTTAAATATTGTTTTACTTTCATTTAATTTCTGGTTGTGTTTGAGCATTGTGTCTGTCCCGACGGCGGTTAAATTTTTTTTCTTTAAAACTTTTCTTTTAAATCCTAAGAATAATAATACTAACTATTTTAGTTCGAAAGTTTTTTTTCAGAGGTTTCTAGTCACAGATTAGAAAGCGAAGAGAGCTCTCCAGCACTGTACATGTGACTGTCCCACTACCATTAAGGTAAAGTTATTTAAACATTTTTTTACTTTCATATAATGTCTGGTTTTGTTTATGCATTGTTCTGTCATGACGGCCGTCAACAGATTTTTATGAAACGTTTTTTTTTAAAGTCTTATGAAAAATAAAACTTATGTTCAAGTCATCAATTTCTTTGGTGCATGGTTAACGAGAATGCCATGTGGATGTCATTTGGCCAGCACAATGATTAAATGCCTTTACCTTTCTCCAACTTATCGAAGGTACCTATTGAGTTGGGTGTACTCAGAAGCGCCCAAAGATTTCAACATTAAAAATCCCACACTTCACAAGGATTCAAACTTGAGACCTACAGTTCAGAATCTAAGTGCTTAAATGCTTTTAGTTAACCCCATAAATTCTTTAAAATAATATTAAAAAAAAATGTTTCTCTATTATAAGATAAACATCTTTTGTATTATTTTCAACACAATAACTAGTCTCTACTGTTTCAGATCAAGAAACAAGAAATTGAGGAGGGTTCTCCAGAAATGTACATGTCACTGTCATACTTCCATTAAGGGAAAGTTATTGAAACATTATTCAACTTGCGTAAGTTTTTTTAAGTTAATAATTGATCTAAAAAAAATTTGACATTTACCTTTTTGCCACATTATAATTAGCCATTTCTGTTGTAGTGAAAGGAACACAGAAGAAAAGGATGCTGAAAAAAAGAGCTCAATGTGTAAGTGAGATGTGAAGTTGATGTCACTGGTTCCAATTTTGAGCTTCCGGTACATGTGTTGTCGCATTCTGTTGTGTCCGGTCCTAAGTCAAAAGATAAGACGTTGATCTTGGGATAGCTTATAGTCGGCATCATCTTTTTGTGATATGGATGTGAGCTCGTCCATTTCTCATTTATTTTATTTACAATTAATTTCTTAATTTCTTCTGGGTAGAGTGCAGAGTTCTTTTACATTCAGCTGCCCTGTAGGATGTAAGAAGTTAAAACACAGCTCTAAATGGTTACTGGCTAAAGATAGCTGGGGAAAAAAAAAGAGTTTTATTGTTTAGAACACAACACTCTTGTACAGTCCTCTCTCTCAGAAATAGGTGCCCATCATACCATAAGGTCATGAAAGGTACATTCTGTGAGTTTAGTTCAAGTCACCTTTCTTTAACTCTGCATCACCTGCATATAACCACTTAATCCCTCTTTTAGTGACACATTTTATCTCCACTTAGGGTTCACTGGGACATAGAGTACAAAGAAATACAGCCTTTAGTATCTTAAAGCTGTACTTTCTGAGGTTAGCTTAGAACTAAAAGAAATACAATCTTGGCAGCTAATAGACAAATCTTTTATCTTTATACAAGTCTCTATACAAAAAAATTATAGAATTTTTACCTTTTTTTCCACCACGTTATAGACTTATTATTGACTTATTTTCAATTAGTGGAAACCTAATCAATATTCTATTTCACTACAGTTGATTTAACATGGATGAAAAAGAACTTGACCATTTGAAACTCTTGTGCCCTGGACCCTATAGTGATGTTTTTCTTTTTGAGCTTTTATTCCTTTTATATGAATAGTCTTTTAAAGCACCTTTTTTTTTTCTTCTACTGTTTTCTTTTCTGCCCTTTTTCTACATTGCTTCTGTTTGTTTCCTTAAAAAAGTGAAGAAGATAAAATCTAATTCATATAGTTTCAAACTATTTGTTTCAGCTGACGTGTTCAGTCTTTGACTTTCTACAGCAAGGAATGTGAAACTGGAAATATTACAATTATACATGTATTTTGTTTAGTAAGGCTGTTATTCAGTGTTTTTGCATTTATGTTCTTATATTTTATTTTTAATTATTTTTTTTTAATGTTTGAAGTCTTTCAAAATGATCTGTTAAAGCCTTTTCTTTCTTTTTTTTAATGTTAGAAAAAAAAATATTTACAAGATTTTTAGATTGTTTTAATTTAGTTATTTTATTATACACCTAAGTTAAGTAACTTTAAAAAAATTACCAGACTTTAAAGAATTTTTCATAATAGAATTTGTCAAGGTGTATATTTATTTATTCTTTGTAGATGCATTTTATGCTTAGAATTATGCACAGAATTTTTAAGAACACAATTTTCATATGTCTAACAGCTACACTTCTATTGACTCTATGTATTATTAGAATTAGTTTTTAGCTCTTTTAGCTAAAAATTTTATTGATTTAGAAATTAAGCAAAAGTTATATGAATTTAATTTCCTAATTCCCTGTGATATAGGGTAATATAAAACTCTATATAATTACAGCAATATGCAAAAAGATAGCCGAGTTAAAATGTATTCAAAGAAAGGCAATGGTTCTTAAAGTTTCAAAGATTATGCTATTAATAAACCCATTTTTAATTCCAAGCCTGTGATACATAAACTGTATTTTGTTATTTTTTTTTATCCAGAAGATGACCTGTAATTACAACAAAAAACAACAGGAAATGAAATTAGAAATCTTACATCTTAATGAAAAGGAATTAATTTATAAAATAATTTTTATTAGTATTCATATGTGTTTTAGTTTTTCTCAAATATTTTTAAAACACTTCATCCACTTTATTCTTTTGCCAATATTTTGGATAAAATGATCTATAATTAGATTGAACAGTCATTAAAAGGTTAAAATAAAATTTCTGAAATGTTGTTGTTGTTTTTTTTTTTTGTAGTTTTACAAATCATAATATAATTGAGAACTCAAGTGATTAATGAAAACAAAAATATTTATCAATAGAATATGCATCCTCTGTTTGGGACCCCTCAGCTCAAGAAAACATTAAGAAACTGGAACAGACACAAAATAAAGCAGTAGGATTCATTACAAACAATTATTCACATTTGACTAGAGTAACACCTTTAGTAAAATCACTAAACTTAAACAGCCTTCAGGATAGAAGACTCAAAAGTAAAGTAGCAATTATACACAAAACACTGAACCATAATTTTTAAATACAACAACAAAATTTAATAAAATACTCAGAAAGACACAAAGATAAAGGCACATTTCTCATCCCATGTGCTAGGACAAATATGTACAAATGCTCCTTCTTCCCTAGTGCCATTAGAGCATGGAAGGGGTTACCTAAGCTAGCCAGTAAAACCAGTAGCATCTGTATTATATAAGATAAATAAACTTTTTAAACTGAAAGTTTGAAAAAAAAAATTAACCCTACGTTAAAAATTAACTAGGTGAAAAAGCCACATGGGAGACAAATGTTAGTAACCACTTAAGAATAACTATAATGAATGTAGTATTAAACAGTTCTTTGGTTTGAATCTTAGTGAAGGCTTGTATAGTTGAATTTCAGGATTTAAAAATTGGTTGGTCCTTGGGCTGGCCACATCTTTCTTATTAATGATGAAACATCAGATCAGAAAGAAAAAAAGTGCAATCAATGAAGATTTAAAAGAGAGACACACACAACAGAAAGAGCAGCGAGAGATAAGGAGCAGCAGGTTGATCCTTGATGGAGATGAAAGAGAGCAGAAGAGAAAACAGGATAGAAGAGACAAAAAATACTTGAGTGAATATTGTTTGGAAAGTGAAGATAAAAGGAGAAAAATAGCTACAGAGTGAAAGAAAGAGAGAAAACAACAGGTACATAAGAAAAAAAACTAATGACAACAAAATCAATCAGTAAATCTTTTTATTTGATGGCTAAGGTTAAACTGATCTGATTCACATATAATATAGAAAATGGGGGAAGAAAAATAAACCTACTCTACATCAAAGATCAACAAAATGCTTTGTATGCAAACCCAATAATAGTTCACTTTTTAAAGGTTACATAAATTAAGGAGTGTTATATTTTTAAAATTGAACATTTAAATAATATTAACTGTTTTATTAAATTAAGGAAATCCTACAAATAAAAATAATAACTTTTATTATCAGCAAGAGAGAAAGAGTAGAGATATTAGAAGCTGGATTAGAGAAGTTTTAGAAATATATAATTAAAATGCTTGACTGCTGATTTTTTAAAATAATTACTTAGAGATACATAATGATTCTCAAGTATGTTACAGAGTGGGTTTTTTTTTAATGTAAGGCCAGCCAGCCAGCCTAAAGGGGGAACAACATTCTGACAGATAGGGAGGTAATTCTAATCACATCTCTCCCTTGATATCAAGAGAAAGGCCCAACCAATCTTTTACATTTTCCAGCCAGCTTCACTTTGGACAACCTTTGCTTCATACTCTTCCATTGTAAATTGAAGAATGACTATTTATAGTAAGTTGTGTTTTACAATATGACAGAAACTAGCTCAACTTTTATCTCTTTGGCAGTATTGATTAATTCCTACTTTTGCCAGCCAAAGTGTTGACCTTGTAACAGTACAAACTATTAATTTGTCTTCTTTTCTTGCTGTCTGATAACCAACAATCAACTTTCAGTATCCAACTTTCATAACCATACAGAGATTGCTGGTGTAAAATTTAGTTTTTGCTCATGGAAGCAGATGCCAATGTTAAATGGGTTTTTATCTTTTATTGATCTTCCATCTCTTGTTATGATTGACCCTAGGTATAGTGTTTGACCTTGTGGTCTATAGGGCAGATGATGTAAAGGTCATCTGATTCTGTGGCCTACAGTTTATAAGGGTGTCATGTGGCCAGCACAACGACCAACCACCTTTACTTTTCCCAACTAATGTCAGGTACCAATTAGAGCTGGGTGGACTCAGAGGCGCCCAAGGATCATGAAATAAAAATTCCAGTCTTCACCAGGATTCGAATCCAGGACCCTGATTCAGAAGCCAAGTGCTTTACTGCTCAGCCACTGCACCTCAAATTTATTGAAATCCCACTACTTCTACCACAGCCTGGCCTTAGATTTAATGATTAGATGGGAGAGGGAATATTGTAAACACATGTCAAAAATATCAACAAGCAGTATATTGTAAAATGTTTTACATGTTTCGGAAATTCCTTCAGAGTTGAAGATAGTTATTTCCTAGTCCAAACCTCCCGCAGGACGACATGGGATGGGAGCGGGCAGGGTTTGAACCCGGGACCATCGGTAAATCGATAAGACAGTCCAGCGTGCAAACCGCTCGACCAGGCAGTCATCCTGTATATAGGCCTATAAAAAAATATGACTATTCAAAAAAACAACAGAGAATTAATATATTTTATTTATTTTACATCTATTACAAATAGTCAGCTCAAATAGCCTATAATGTATATATTGTTCTTTTAATTACATTAGAGAAAAAATCATAGAGGTTTAATAAATTGTAAAGATTTATCTATATCCAACCAATTTTATTTTATTTCTCAAAATAATGTTATAGCTATTTTCTATGATCATCCTTTGAATCAATCACTTTAATTACTTTAAAAAAAGAAATAAACATTTAATTCTATAACTGTGAAAAGGTTTTGACTTAATTTGACCCAGTAGACTGTGAATAGGGTTTTGATCTTAATTGACCCATCCGGTTGGGAATAGGGTTTTGAAGCCTATCTAATCGTATTCCTAACTCATTTTTTACTCAGCAACAATCAAAATTATAGGCCTATAGATCTACTAGATCTACAAACGAAATGAAGGTAGAAACTAGAAAGGATACAGATAAGAGAGCTGAGAACAAATGTGTCAACTAGATCTAGAGATCTATATCTAAATGTCAATCAATTTTTTTAAATAGAATTTACATTTACAAATTTTAAGTGGATAAAATTACAAAAGTCGTAAAATAAATAGATCTACATCATTAGGATTAGCTAAGAAAAAAAGGAAAACATGGCATGTTAATGTTTTGCCAGTTTTGGAAACACTGATATGAATTTTGATCCAGAATATGTAGATCTATACCAGTGATTCCCAAAGTGGTCCCTGTGGACCCCCAGGGGTCCACGAGGACTTCCAAGGGGTCCACGAAAGTGAAAAAAAGAATTGGGGGTCCATGACATGCAAATGGGGGTCCACGAGGTTGGATCTCATTTAATAAGGAATTGAGTTTAATATAAAACTCACATTAATGAAATCACCTTTTATATCATACAAATATACAAATATACATTATTTATACTTTATTATAGCTAGGCCATTCAATTTTCCATATCTTATCGGAATGAAAAACATATTTTAAATTTTAATACCTCATTTAAATAGCTTACTTTGGTATAGAGATAACTAATATTTAACATGGCTGAATCTAAATATGAAATAGACGGTGGTGTTAATTCTCTAATTTTTTTTTCTTCTTTTTTCGTCGAACTTATGTTGCCTATGTGTCTTTTATTTAACAACATTTTATGTAATGACACCATGAAACCACCTAAGCTGGAGGATCGTTGGAGACAAAGCCACCTTGATAAGATTTGAAAAACTATTGAACACTCCATGATTAAGTTGAGAAAAGATCTACAAATAACAAAATATTTGCTTTCAAATTTTAAGGAAAATATAATGGTTTGATGTGTCTTAAAATATCTTGCAAAATTATGAAAACGACATATAATTGGCGAAAATAAAAAAGAATGATTTAACCAGCCGCTGAAGTTTTCAAAACTATTTTGTACACAAACACAATCTGATATTTGCTAAGTATTCTTCTAAGCAACAACTAGTTTAACGGTCTATATATGAACCGAGTTGTGCCTGTCATGAAGCATTTTTTGGGCACATGTTCGTTTATTTATGGATAAAGAAATTCACGACAAAATTTTCTTTTTGTGAAAACTGATAATTGACAATAAAGTCGAATACACATTTGTTGTTTTGAAATAATCGTTCGAAGAAAAAGCAAACCCTGTAACTATTATATCAGTAGCAACAAATGGAGCACCTTTCATGGTTAGGTCCTACTACGGATAGTGTATCTGGGTGTTACTAATACACTAAGTAACTAAAAAGTAGTAGATCTAGATTGCAGGAATATCTTCAATTTGTTGTCAACGCAGTTATGAGAAGCTAAATACGCAATTACTTGCTCATATTTGAAGAGAAAATGACAAGAACATTCATCAGTTGAATCACAAGGCACCAGGAGAGGACCATATTACAGCAGAACTAATTTTCAGCACAAATGAGTGCGTGATGTATGTGTGAAAAATTGTTTTATTTAACTTAATAACTATATTTGCATAGTTTAGTGTTGTCTAGTTATAACTTTAACAAAAAGAAATGTAGACTGTACAGCGTTAAGTATTTGAAATTGAACTTCATTACTTCCTTGTCAAAAAAGAGAGTGTTAATGTGCCATTTTTTATGATGCTATGAGATCAATTAAACTGGAGAATCATTTGAGAAGATACCACCCTAATTAAAAGACAAAACTTTCAAACATTCAAAGATAAAGTTCAGAATACACCCACAAAATCTATCTTTGACCTGACATTGAGAAGTTGATGATCATAGTAAAATACTGAAAACCTCACACGATAGGCAAATTATTGATTTAACCAGCCGTTGAAGAAATTGTAAAAACTCTTACACAAACTTATATCATTAAAAGAATTTCATGCTTTGGGGCTGGTGTCTTGTTTTGGGCATCTCGATGAAGAATGCAGTTTGAAAGACATGGTCGGCATTCTCTGCGGACAATCCAAAAGGGAAAATTTCAATGGTCCCAATTTTGAGATTCCGGAAAAAATTCTCATTATTATGTATAGTTCTGATGTGAAAAATTATAGGTGGTCCTATCGGGATAGTTTATAATAGGTCTTTCTTGTATATCGAATGAGAGCTTGTCTAATTCTCATTTTTACAATTCACTATTAGTTCCTTAATTTCTTCCGGATAGAGTGCAATGTTCCAGTGTGTATTTGTTTTGTCACATTTGGCAAGTGTGTCAGCCTTCTATTTCCTTCTATTTAAACATTGGACTACAGTGTTATTGCTGTTGTTGTTGAGCTTTACAAGGTCACACAATATGTTTTGTAAAAATCTTTTGGGTGTTCCTTCAGATTCGGTAGATAATTACATGCTAGCACAAACCTCCCGACGGAAGATGCGAGCAGGCAAGGTGACCACCGAACTTCAGTCCAGGCATCATGAGTTGTTTTATTTAGGAGGCATCAGAGTTTGTCAAGCTTTGAAGGACTATTTTTATATTAGTCAAGAAAAAAATTTAACTGTTTGGTGAACTGTGCTGTTTCGCTAGCCTGATAGTCGTTAGCTCCAGTGCTCCTATTTCTTTTCTGTGATTGTCATAGAGCTCATTAGTTATAATGATCTTAATTTTTAATTTTATTTTCTCCATTGGGCCATTCTATGAGTATTCCAGCTCCTTCGTTTGTGGTGGCTTTCTGAGAACAATCCATGAAAACTCTGTTGGGGCAATGGTATTGTAGTACAGTTCACTAAAGTCTTGAGCTCTGTTGGAATATAGCTAAATATTTCTTTCTTCTAATGTAAGTCTTTGCAAACGACATATTTCTGCTAACAATATATTTCTCTATACAGCTGGCCGAGTCAACCTTGTCTGGTAATGATGTATTTTTTTAAAATTCAAATTATTATGTCTCAGAAATCCACGAAAAACACATCTTTGTAAAACCTTTTACTAAAACAAGAAATCTCTATATGAAAAGTAATCTCCGTAGCAATGGAAGTCGAGCTTCCAAACCTTTAAAAACAAAAAAAGTTTCCAATGTATTTAGTGATAGTTAACAATACATATTAACTGTTACATAATGGGTTTAAATTTCAATTTTGTTAATATTTTTTTTTTGTAAAAAGCATAAATTCAACTTAAAATGTAGTTTTAAATTACTTTTTCACTCCTCATGTCACTGGTTGGAAATTATTTAAACAAAATATGTAATTTGAAATTGATGAATTTTCAAAAATTCAATATAACTTAACAGGGGGTCCACGGAAAACCAGAAAACATGTCAAGGGGTCCACATGACAAAAAAGTTTGGGAACCACTGATCTATACTGACAATGTATAGAAAGAAATATTATTTGCTTGTCTTACTTGTTACTGTTAGTCCTTGAGCCCATCGAGATAATAATAAATTTATGTTCAATCGTTGAATTTTAGATCTAGATCTATATCTAGATCTAGCTATAGAATCTAGAGTTTGATTGCCATGAAATGTTTATTTTTTTTAGAGAATCACTTTTATTATTGGATAGGCATCAATCAGGTGGGAGTGGTTCGGGGGTGTTGTTTGTTTTATTTATTACTGAAAATCAAATGATCTAGATCTAATTTTATAAGTAAAATGTTGGTTTTGTTTTTTTTTTTGTTTTTTTTTTTGTAGATCTATTTTTTTTAATGTTCCTTTTAGGGTGAAGATAATACATTAATTTTTTTTTAAAACGGAAAACGATGGTATGAATCACAGATAATCTACACCCTAGTCCAAACCTCCCGCAGGTCGGTGTGTGAGGGCAAAGGGCAGGTTATGAACATGAGGACCATGTATCGAAATATAATCGCAGATGACATTGATGGCCTAGCAGGGAAAGAAGAAGGACTAGCTGACCTAGTGATGCGCATCGACAAGACTTCAGCAGCTAATGGCAAGCAAATAAATGCCGAAAAAAAAAATTATGACATAAAGCCAACAGGGCTTTATAAAGGGCATCATTATTGGAGGTGAAAAGCTGACTAGTGTTAGCAGCTTCAAATACCTCAGAGCCATCGTCCCAGATGAGGGAACGAAAACGGAAATACTGGCCCGAATTGCACAGTCCACATAACAACTATTTCAAAACCAAAAATAAAATGGAAAGACAAAGTTAGGGCTTTGCCTTCGGCATAAAAAATCAGACTGTTGCGCTCTCATGGCTACATTTGTATATGCTTGTGAGTCTTGGACGCTGACTTCACGCTAAAGAGAAGGATCCCAGGGAACAGTACAAGAAAAAAGAAGAGGCAGAGAAAGCGATGGGAGGACATCATAAAAGAATGGACGGGTATGCCATTAAATGAGGTTCTAACTAAGGCTAAGGACAGAGAGGAATGGAGAAGAACGGTCGAGAAATCTTGCGTTGTGCCCCAACGGTCCAACAGACTAAGGGATAGGTAAAGGTAAAAGGTAAATCCTACTATATATGAGATGGAAGAAAAGGACTGGAGCATTTTCTTGAGCACCTTAGCCTTAACATGACCAGACTATGGCATAAGAAAATTAGACAGCCAATTAGGGCCTCCAATTGAATGAGTTTATTATTATTATTATTTATTCATCCAGATGGCTTTTTTTCAATTAACCAAACCCCTCCAGGCGGTTTTGATTTAAAATCCCCCCCTACAGTGAATTTTGAGATTTAAAACCTCTCTCTTCAATATTATTTTAAAGCAAACTACATTCACCAAATTCTATGAGCGTAGTTAATGGAGTTTTGAATTTTAAAAAAAAACAACTAAAGAGACATAGCGTGGGATGAGGTTTGCGGGACATGTTCTCCGACAAAATGAATTACGCATAAGAAGAGTTACGATGACATGGCGCCACACTTTCATGGAGGTCCTCCTAGCAAGTGGAAAGAGGCTTCAGACATTACAAGTGACCAAATTTTGTGGAAACAGCTTACCTCCAATGCGCCGAACGACGCGGGAGGATCTAAGTAAGAAAAGCACATTAGGTTTTTGAAACAGTGGCGTAGCATCCATGGCGCCAAGAGGTTCAATGAAACCGGGCCCAAGACATTAGGAGGCCCATTTGAAATTGTCATGTAGAGTTGTGTATTTCACTAGGAACCTTAAGCCAACGTGAACAAAAGCTCCATCTTACCGTCCTAGATGAACGGGGCACACTTCGTATACGTCGTTCTGTCTGGAGGGGGGGGGACTTGGGTTTAAACTCATCTCAACTTAAGTAACGGAGCATCCCAAATGTAAAGGGACTCATTGCGCTTGGGCCCATACCTAACAACTAAATGGGGCTAACATGAGCTCCAATGTATGACACCAAAGAAGGAAAAAACTTCTGTAAAAGACTACTAAAACAAAACTTTATCCAATATCCTAAATGTATCAAATTTTATATTAACTTCAAAACTACAACCGGTGTTTTCAGCTAGAGTATTTGTACCAGTGTCTCGGACTGCTGTTAGGAGCTGCTTTCATCCGCGTTTTTTTTTTTTTAATATTGGCTAGCCCTAATCACAATGTGCGTTAAAAAAACTTAAACTTGGTCTTGAATGATTCAGTCTGCTGAGCTCAACAAGTTGCAGCTTTCTATAGCTTTGTAAATAAAAGTGTTCTCGTTTTATGCTCCCAGCATAGCAGTGGCGTATCTAGGATGTATGATGCCCTGCGCGACCCGTATTACACCTCTGCAGCATTGCAAAATGGGCGCTTTTAAAATTTAATATGGACACTCAGAATTTTTTTTCCCTACAATAATGTTATTAAAAAATGATGCGCTAAGAGCACTGAAATTGTTATTGTGATGTGCTCAAGATGCTATACTCACCAAAAGAAAAATATTGTCGTGAAGCTACAGCTATTAAATTAGAACCATACGATACTTTTATTTGCTTATTGTTGAGAAAAAATTGTAAGACTAGTCAGATTTTTTTAAAAAATTGCAAAATGAGCAGCAAGATCTACATATAACTAGGCGTCAACTGGAGAAGATTTATAATAAAGTAATTTATTTGAGAATTGACTTTGAGAGTGTACAAATGTAGGTTTCTGGAGTAACTCGATTTATGAATGTTGATCTCGTTTTCACTTCAATCGAATTCTGACAATTGAAAGACAATGTGTTGTTCCTACTTCTAACTAAAGTGAAAGTATCATTCAATAAACATTTTACCGAAACATGTTGACAATTGAGAAACAATGATACCGATGTTTCATTCGTTAATGCTCAGTTTCATTACAAGTGCAAACGACAAAGAGTTAAATTGATGCCAGCGCATTTTTACTCATAAGTAGATATTATTGCCAAAGAATTTTGTTCAAAAATGCAATCCTTCATAGATGCCTACCAAAAAACATGAAATCTGTGTCCAATGCGATATTTTTTTTGATAACCATACGTAGCTAGATTGTATAAAGACGTTTTCTAAAATTGCTACAGAGTGCATGCTATATCTCACTTTGGCTAAGATCTGAACGAAGTGGTCGTCTCCTTTCCATTAGGACTAAAACAGAAAGATTGAAAAACTCCTTCATTCCACTTTCGGTCAGTGTTACAAGATCATCTGTCGTCATCAAGAAGTACATTTAAAACGCGTTGGTTGTGAATGTGTATGTTTTTGTGTTTCATGTGGGAATGTTGTTCGTATTTGCATCTATATTGTAATTGTACAGTTGGATCAATAAAAATTATCTTAACTATTAAATATTTAAAAACGAAAAACAATGATTACTCCCATTTGTTTTTAACTAATGATGGATCCCAAAATCGAATTTTGCTGATGTAATACCTTCTTGTAAAATGAGCTTTCCCTTTCAGAGCTGAATAAAAATTTCCAATTTTATTGACCTAGATCTATGAATGAGTTTGAGGTTAAATAACATTTTAGATGATCACAGAGATTAACTTGCTCTAATGTCATTTAAGCGAATAACGCTTTATCTCATAAAGTGTATATAAACATTCTTTATCATATGGTGATCTAATAGAAGGCAGAAGATCCGCAGGTCGCCCTACTTTAAAGGTAAAATGATGTATGCAAAAGCGACAAGATCTTCAAAATAATTTACCCCCCCCCCGCCTGTGTGACATAATATTACAGATCTAAGGAAGAAATTTGAGTCAGCGCATTTAAGTCAAACAGAAGAAGACATTTTTTTTGGGGGGGAGGTGAAAAACACCATCTTATTTAGTTGTATAATATAAATAGGAAGATTACAAAAAATATGTGGTAGGAGATAGCCCAAAACTGGGCCAAGACAAGACAGAATGGAGACAGACTGTACGTGCTGGTACGAACTTTGCTGAATGCAAAAGAAACGAAGCTGCATCGGCCAAGAGAAAGAAAAAAAAATGTGCCCTGTCAGCTAGCCCTAGGACAGACGAATATAAATGCACGAACTGTGGCAAAATCTGCCGCGCCAGAATTGCCCTAATCAGTCGTTACAGATTCTGCCCCATCTCAAGACGTAAAGAAAGCCAGTGACTCATTTGGGCGCATCCATTCTCTTCCGAGACAGAAGGAGCCATATACAAAAATAAAACATTGGTAAATGCTCACACGGCATCCAAAATCAAATCAAATGCAAGGAAAGCATTCAATTTAGCATTTATAAGGGTCCTCAGACTAAAGGTAAATGTATGCACCTGGAAACTTTGTACCACTACTGTGGAGAGACCGAAGAGACTGAGTATCTTTCGGACATAGAGACCTGAGAAGAAACTTGCTGTATTTCTAATTAGGCCTATTAACATTTTAAAATACTTCCTCTTTTTACTATGTGCAGACTGGTTAGTGTTGACATTATATGTGAGAAACTCGTGCATTACTGAACACACATGGGGCAGTGTAGAAGGACAGAGACAGATAGAAATTATGACTATCAAAAGGATTTATTGAAAGACAGTCAAGAGATCCAATTTTTTAAATTATTTTTTATCTTTTTTTTTGTATAAAATGGGTTGTATTGTCTTCTTATCGTATATGTTACAGACGTTACTTTAAAAAAGAAGATGATTACTGTCGTGCGCGCGTGAAGTTTTCTTTTGTATTTAATATTGGTGTTTGAGTATATAGGAAGTAGTTTATATTCGGTGCGTTTTGTTGTCTAGAATATTGTATATTTGTGTGTTTACGTCATCCATAGTTCCGAATGAGAAAGGAAGAGTTTTGGTGCTTTACCTGATGGTCTGATGGTTGGTTGATGGTTTGTTTTCCCGTTGTAACAGTACGTAGGTACATAGTGTTAGTAAGTAGGTTTATCTTTCGTTACGGGTGTCGTGATTGAAACGTTCTTTGCTGTAGCGGCATCGCTAGATCTAGGCTTTCTTTTCGTTCCAGGGTGTTAAGCTTGGGCTATGTGTAAGAGAGTTGTCTCTCCGCCCTTGGAGCTGCATCGGTAGTATCGTAGAGAGGTGTGTTATATTTACTGATAATGCCATTGTTATTTTGAGTAACTTGCCTATGTAACGTTACCAGTATTTAATATTTGTATTAGTTGCCATGAATGCTTAAACATATTGTATTCATTTTTTCATTAAATTGTTAAAAGCCTGATGCTGTTGTTAACTATTGTAAGTCTACTTATCATTAAGATTAACTGTTGGCTGTGTTGCCGTTCAGTTGCCTAATATATAGTTGGCATTTAGTTGTACATTTAGTTTTACATGTCGTTACCTTTGTTTAGCTTATACTGCTCAGTGAGAGGGTAGGCCCTGGCAAGACTTCATACCCTAGACGCTGAGACGAGCCCGCGACTACAAAACCCTCCCTCACTGGTATTCCTGGCTAGCTCAGGCAACCCATTCTATGCTCCAATAGCGCTAAGGAAGAAGGAGCTTTTGTACAAATTTGTCCTAGCATATGGAACGAGGAATTTTACTTTATCTTTGGGCTTAAAAACTAAGGTGAAACAACTAAGCTCCTTTCAGCCTGGATTATACCAGCAATCTTCACAATTTTTTTAATAAAGAATAAATTACAATGCATTCTACTAACTTACTTAAACAATTAACTCTCTCCATTTTGTAATAAGATTGTTTTATTTTCCTCAGGCCACAATGAAAACCAGAGAACAAAACAATGTGAATCCTGGCAACTCTACGTGTTTGTTTTGTTTTTTTTAAATCGTAAACAAAGTGTCAGTTGCTCTTAAAGATATTAAATTGATATAATTATCTATGTCTTGTTTGGCATTTAATTATATTGCATATGTTAATAGTTTAAAAAGTTGTACACACAGACATATACACTTATATTTTGGTAGAAAACACAAAACGAAATTGAAAGTTTAATTCCAAAAAAAAATTAACATCCAACACAAGAAATGTGTATTCAATTAGGATTGTTTAGAATAAACTGATCTTTGAAACATTAATAAATAGTTATAAATTATATTTAAAATGTATACATTTTATTTGCTACATAATATTTGCTACACAATAAAAACTGTAAGACATCATTGCATAGCTATACATTCAAAATTGTTATATTGGGTTTTACTGTCGTCGGAAGGACAATGTATTAATTAAAGGACAACAGCAAACCAAGTTGCTTAGTAACCGAACTGTTAATAAGTGGTCCACATTCATTGAACAATAACAATATTTGATACTAAATACAAATAGTTTATATTCAAATAATAATAAAAAATATGTACAAATCATGTGATAATAAGTTAATGCATTATTTATTGAACAAATGAACGCACTGAAACTCACTTCCGGCCACACGGCCAGTTATCTCCAATAAGGGAGATGCAAATCTCAAACTAATCAATCGTCAACCACGGCTCCAAGGGGGAGCTCAAAACCACACACTGTGAGAGAACAGCGCAATACAATCCTCTCAAGTAGATACAACTCTCCACCATAGGAC
>JADKLZ010005243.1:12317720-12340489 GCA_021533235.1 Biomphalaria straminea | reverse complement strand
TAATCTGAGTAAAACAACATTTAACGTGAAGACGCTGAAAGAACACATATATATATATATATATACACATATATATATATATACTTTTACTTACATGCACATAGCACGGGGTACCGAGCAACGAGCGATCTGACAAGGCTTAATCATACAGTTGACTTTGTGACATATTGCTGCCCAGGTGATACCTTTAAAAAATTACACTTTATATATTGAGGTTTCTAGCTTTCTATGCAGGTTGAGGTAATCACTTCAACGGTATGGGCAGGTTAGGGTAATCTCTTCAACGGTATTGGCAGGTTGGCAAATCACTTCAACGATATGGGTAGGTTGGGGCAATCCCTTCAACGGTATGGGCAGGTTGAGGTAATCCCTTCAACGATGTGGGCAGGTTGAGGTAATTCCTTCAACGGTATGGGCAGGTTGGGGTAATCACTTCAACGGTATGGTCATCATCGAACCACGATGGACGAACTATATATATATATATATATGGGCTTATTTCACAAACCAACATATTCAACTTAGTAGCTTAGATAAGTTGACAGCATATGCTATTATTTAAACGCAACGCTCTACTGTAGTTTTACGTGTTACCATAGCAACATATTGTATAATAGCGTTGACAGATATTAGTTTATTGTCGATTGAGATTTGAGCTTATCAACATTTAAAAAAAATCTTTTTCATTTGGTAGGCCCTATTGTGACTAAATTACTTAAAAAGAACTCTATTTAAATCATAACTTCATGTAAGGTGAAACTTGGAGGCTGATCTTAAAACTGTTCTAATGTGTTTTTTTCGTGAACTTTAACAGTTGTTGTATGTCGCTGAGAAAAAGAATTACTTACTAGCTTATTAGCCAAATGGGGAAAACTCTAGTTTGACCATTATGATTTTTCAAGGTTAAAAATAACTACGTGTAAATTTGGCATGAGAACTTTTAGATCAAGAGCCAACATCTTGATGTAAGACATTATTGATTCAAGAGTTTAGATTTAAAGGCCTATCGTTGGAAATATTTTTTAAAAAGCGTAATCAGCCGTAATGTATCGATAACTTAGTTTAAAATTAAATTTAAGCTTATTGAAATATTAGCTAAGCTTTGCTTATATTTTTAAGTAAATATAATAAAAATAACATCTAGATTCTAAATTAAGAAGTAGATCTAGTCTAGACTAGTTCTGGATCTTGATGAAAGTAAGAAGACATAAATGCACAGGTTTGCATTGCCTTCTGGCCTAATGGGTAACATTGTTCGTTCAAGCAGACGGCGATGTCAAAATCAAGGGCACGTTATCCGGTTTGAACCAAACATTTTTTTAAAAACTATTTATTTTAAAATTCTCTTATAATTTTTTTTTAAATTTCAATATACAACTTAAAATATATTTAGAACAACATAACAACACCAACATAGTGTATTGCTACTAACCTTGAGCTAAGAAGAAAGTCATAAATAAAAGAAAAAAAAGTTTCGTAGTCATTGTTACACTTTGTCCTCCTTGGTACAAAACGGTTAAATATTTCGTGTGGACCCAACATCCGGATGTAATGCTTGTAATTACCTTGATTAATTGCTTGATTTATAGCTAGCACATTCTCAAAGGTTAACAGAATGTAACAACTGCAACACCTTGTTGACAATGCAGAAATGACTCGAATATTTTCCCTTGCTAATGGGACTTATCCTCCGCAGCACAGACAGTGTTATTATTGACTTAAGACTTGATATTTATTTACAAAGTCACTTATATATACAATATCAGGTGGCCGAGCCTTGCTCGGTTAATTAAATGTCCTGCCCAGCCTGACTGTCGGACAATAAGAAGTTCATGCCGGCTTTTGCCATCCATCCATCCCAGTGGTGCTACAGCCCGTGGTCTGCTTTTAGTTTTACACATCCCTTCATTCGTATCTCTAAACGCGTTCTTGTTTGGAAAGAAATATTTTAGTGTTCTAGGGTAAGCCTAGTGACGTAAGCAGCGTTTTTTCCGTTTACGTCATGGAAAACTTTCATTCATAAATTATTCTAACCAAAATTAATGGTCTGCTTTTAGTTTTACACATACCTTCATTCATATCTCTAAATGTTTGCAAAGAAATCTTTTAGTGTTCTACGGTAAGCCTAGTGACGTAAGCAGAGTTTTTCCCGTTTACGTCACAGAAAACTTTCATTCATAAATTTTGCATTTCATTCATAAATTATTCTAAGATTGAGACATTTTCATATCGAAATAACGGTCGAACTCGAGTTTTCCCGATGTGCCCAATGAGCTGAAATTTTTTTTCTCAATAATATGCAGATACGTTGAAATTTTAAAGAAAATCGTTAGAGCCGTTTTCGAAATAGAAGAAATATATATACAAGAATTGCTCGCTTAAGAGTATAGGAGATACATATTCAATCTTGATGCCCCTTGAACTGAAGAGGCTCTGATTACTTCTATCATATTGTTTGTTGCTTGTCTATCCTCAATGTAATCGCCCATTTCAAACAATGTCCATGTAACTAAAACGAATTTCGTGAATAGTTTAGTGATTTCAAAATATACTATCCAGTGAGAGTGTTGTATAGCCTGAACAAAGACAATTATGACAACTTTCACAAACAATGTAATTGAGTTTACACTTCATTGTGGATGGTAGCAATAAGACTCTTTATGTAGAATTGTAATCCCACAACTTTGGAAATAAAATGAGTATTTACTATTGTTATTGAGTATATTTGTGTGCATTGTTGTGTGGATTTATGTACAAATCCAGATGATTAGATAAAAACAAATCATGAATGGCTGATAAATCAGCTGACTAAGACACAAAAGATAGAGAATCGTGCATTTCTGTTTGTAGAACAGTAAATGATTATATGTCACAAGTTTATTCTGTTCAAAAAATACTTTTCAACTTTTAATTAAGAATTGAGGAAGTTTAGTGATACACCTATAAGAGGTGCATTATATATCTGAATTAAGGAGCTAGAAACCAACGCTTAGCTTAATCAACAAGTCGATATCTTTGATTTATATATGATAAAGTGTAAGTGTGCTATGATTCGTGTAGCTAAATCTATTAATCAAAATAAATGGAGATCAATTAGATTAATTAGCAAATTTAGTTTCATTGGCTTTTAAACCTTTTTATGACACCAGACAACAGAACCTTAAGAAGCCGTGACGCATACTTTGGGAGCCTCTGACTAAACCAATAGCTGTAGTTTAGTGTCAAGGCATAATTAATTAACTGAATCATTAGTTTTCACATGTTGGCCTCTGACTAATAATGAACACAAGTAGGCAATGCGTGCAAAAACTGTTTCTTTTGCAGTCTAATAAATGGAAAGTAAAGATGGGCAATATATAGTGTGTGTTTTTTTCTTCACATTTACTATATCAAGTCCTCTAGTCTCGACTACCGTCTTTTAAAATGATCAAGTTTAGATCTGTATCACCAAACTAGAATCTTCTATACACTGAGTAGATGTATCCATGGATGTAACCGGAAATTTTTTTCGAATTTAGGCGCTTTAAGAATCTTACCCTTTTTTTTTCTTAGTTAATAATACATTAGTTTTAGAGTGGCAAGTTGGTAATAGCTCATACAAAAAGTCATCAGCTTAATAAAGTAGGAAATGTATTTAATTTGTTTCTTTCCTTTTTATTATTCTATAGATATATATTATCAGCGAAACATTTTCATATTAAAATATGTCTACAAAGAGTTACTTGAAAGAAGCTTGAAGATAAAAAGAAATATTGTCCCCTTCAAACCTTGCAATTTATGGGACCAACGATACAGAGATCACTGGTTTTAACGCTGAAAGTTAACGAGGGTGCCATGTGGCCAGCACAACGATCATTCGCCTATACCTTCCTCAATTTACCCATTAGAGTTGAACGAAGCCAGGGGCGTCTTAAAATCCTTTGTCGTTTTCACCAAGATTTAAACTCGAGATCCTGATCACTCGGAATGCAATGCTTTATCTCCCAGTCGCCAAGCTGATAAACCAAAGTGAGCGCATCTAATGAGCTGAATAAGTTCAGATCTTTTGGGCCAACTTATTGATACTTTCTTTTCTCTCTTCAGATTTACAAGTGTGTGTATTCATTCAGGACGGCCTAAGGCCACAGCAACCTATGCGGTCGTAGTGGGGCCCGCGCTTTCATAGGCCTTGAGCTAATTCTAGGTGTACATTATGAAATTAAACCATTTTTATTTTAGATTTAATAACACGGGTCCGTGGCCTCCTGATTCTTCAGTGCCTTTTGGACATTTCCTGAAACTGAAAACTAAAAATAGCGGACACGATGTTCTAAAATAGAAAGAGTTATCTGCCCAAGGAATGAGCAGTTTGTGTAATTTAAAGAGAAGTCCATTTAAAACTGTTGGTAAATGACACATTGTTTCATAGCTCAGTTAATGATATCAGTTTTTTGTTAAACAGAAGTTAAAAGACATAGATTCGATCAAATTAATTTTTTTTTTAAATAACAAAGGGAATATATAAAGATCATGTCAAGCAATTATTTATGACAAGAAGCCTCTAAGTCTAATAGACGTTTTTATGATTGTGCTTGCATTCATAAATCCAATTTCACTTACTGAACGAGATATTCTGATGATACTTAGTAGTATACAAATGGAATAATTGACTCTGAAAACATATTCAGAAAGTAAGGAAATAGACATTGTAAGAACTTTGCTCACTTCCAAATGCGTCTTTAATGGTTTTGAATTTCTTGCGATTATTACCGTGTGAACATATTCCAGAACTAATTAAATTTTCCCAAAGTTATACTTATCACTTCATAGTAACATACAGATGCGAGCAAGCATTTGTATCAGTGAAACTATTATCTTATCTTATGAAGTATAGACGTTACTTTAAAAAAGAAGATAATTACGATCTTCTAAGCGTGTTCCCATGTCAATCTTGTCATGCATTCTAACATGATATAAAAAATGGTTTTGTCTCTAATTTGAATAAAAAATCTTAATGACAAAATATGGACCAAGCATTATATTGATCAGCAGAAAGAATTATTTGCGCAGCCAATCCCTGAAGAACAAAAATGGAAATGGTGATTAGGATTATCGAAATGGTGATTAGGATTATCAACTTTGTTATGACTAAAGTTCTTAACCATCGCCACTTTTTAGTAGAATTGTTATAGAAGTCAAGAGTTGGTAAACGGACCATCATTTGTGTAACAAATCGCGTTGACATCTTAAGGCAAAACAATAAATAAGTCAGAGTTGACGAACGATCTGTGTATGCAAAAAATATATCATGATGTATTTTACTCGTGTTACAAAATTACAAGGAAAATGAAACTTTTTTTTAATGCTAGAGGTTATTTTAATTACCGTGTTCATACCCTATCACTTGCGCTGGAGGTTTTGGGTAAGATGGAGAAATATTGTGAATAAAATAAATAAAATATTAATATTTGGTGGGCTATGTCTCCTGTACAACCTACTTATTCTGTCTATGTACAACCTACTTATTCTGTCTATGTACAACCTACTTATTCTGTCTATGTACAACCTATCTATACTGCACTACTTAGTATGCAACTTCTACACAACGACTTATTCTGCCTAAGGACAAGTCCATCCTGAAACTCCTGCACAAACTACTATTTTGCCTTTATACAATCTATCTATCCTTTTTTTTCTTCCTCTTTTTTAAAACTATCTCCTGTTTTCCAATACCTTGTGTTAATGTCATTTGAATACCTTGTGTCGATGTCATTAAAATACCTTGTGTCGATGTCATTTAAATGTCATTTAAATACCTTGTGTCTATCTAATTTAAATATCTTGTATTGATACCATTTAAATACCTTGTATTGATATCATTTAAATACCTTGTGTCCATGTCATTCAAATACCTTGTGTTGATCTAATTTAAATACCTTCTTTTGATGGCATTCGTTAATAAAACAACATATAATCAAAAGTGAAGACACAGAAGTAAAAGCCAACAAAAGTTTGAACATTTCTTTTTATTTACTTTCTTGGTAAGGTAAGTCACTTACTTTCGTCTTGTTTTTAACTTTCACGGTGTCGCCATTAACATCTCCATGTCACCTCAAAGGGACCAACAAACCATCTTGCAGAACAACCACCACAGTAGTCATTTCTGTTCAGATCAAGTTTTGGATACAATTAGTTCTTTGGCGATATTTCACATATAGATATTCCCCGAAAGGGGTATAGACGCTATCAGTTTTGTGTGGTCTGTCTGTCCGTCCGTCACGTTTATCGTAAACTAGAAAAGTTATTGGAAATCAGACATGTTGATATTTTAGACCTTTTAAAGTTCTGATGAAACGGGTACTTTTTTTCTGATCAACTAAGCAAGCAAGTTTTTTTTTCATATAAATACACCATTTATACAACTATTCACTATTAAAAGTAACAAACACGGAAGGCTATTGAGTATAGGAGATGCCTATTTATCATATTTTAAGACATTTATGCAAACAGTTTGAGATTTTTTGTCAATGTTTTTTCTAAACAAATGTATTGCTAGTTAAATAAGTTCTGTTAAGTTACTATTACATTTAAAAAATGTTTACTTTTTTTAAAAGAAAAAATCTAATCAATATGCATATAAATAGAACATAATTTAAAACATAATTTCAGTAGAAGTTTTTCACATTATCATTTAAACTGCACAGACCCTAGCAACGCATTAGACACTTAACTAAATTAATTACTTTTTGATGAATTTTTTTTCTTGAAGCTTTGATCGACCCTTTGCAAAATAATTAGATCACTTAAATAATCCTCATATGACATCAGTTAGGCCAGGTTCACATCGGACTTCACTTTCACCTATCCCTAAGTGTGCTGGACCGTTAGGGCACCACAAAGTATATCTACTCAGTGTATAAATTCTAATTTGGTGCTACAGATGCTAACATGGCAACATTAAAAGACAGCATTGTAAGCTAAAATACTTGATCTAGATATATTGTAAATCATTTGGTAATAGCCCTACTGAGCTAGACGTAACGGATGCCTACTGTTAGATTTTTAATAAACAACAAATCAGAAGAATAGCACAGAAAGGTTAGGCCTACATCACAAATATCACATGAGTGTGTGTTGTATAACGCGTGCATCTTTATAGATGCAAGTACCCTAACATTACACAACAGTGTCATTGCTGGAATATAGAACTGAAATAATGGACCTCATTCAGCAATGTTAACAAAAAACATTTAGCCACGTGATTTTCTATATCTTCAATACAAATAATGTAATCGATAAAGGCTGTCACGTGATACGTATTTTTCATTGTTTTATCAATATTATGACGTGGCTAAATGTGTTTATTTACAATTGGTGAATGAGGTCCATTACTTTACAGTACTAAAAAAAATACCTATATACTTTGACTTACATGCATCTAGCATAGGGTATCGAGCAACGAGCGGCCAGGCAGGGCGCAACAAAACAGTAGACAAGATTAGGACATGTTGGTGCCCAAGTAATACCTTAAGAGAAAAAAAACTTTCTATTGAGGTTTTTAACTTTCTATGCACGTTGAGGTAATAACTTCAACAGTATGGGCTTATTATGGCAAACTAAATAAATATTCAACTTACAAGATGACAGTGTGGGATATTATTTCAACGCTCTACTGTCGTTACACCTGTTACCATAGCAACACCTGTTCATGGCTCAAGAGTTTGGACACTACGTCATGCTAAGATCACACTTTTATTTTTGCAAGTCGGACGGAATAGAGTTAGAATACGTAATTTAAGTGGCGAAAACAAAAAGGATGGCGAGAGGGGGAGGGAGTAACAAGTAGTATTCACCCGTCATAAAATGATATATACACTTTTTCGCGGTTCCTATGAAATTACGGGGCCCACTGCAGTCGACTAGGTTGCAGTGGCCTAACGTCGGCCCTGCAAAATAGCGGCGTATGCTACGCCACCGGTCGACTAGTATTGTATAATATCGTTTAAATATTAAGTTTGTTTTCGTGTGAGATTTGAGCTTATCAAGATTATTTTTTTCAGAATTAGATTTACGTCTGGTGTAGACTAGTTGGGGATCTTGATGTCCATATGATGAAAGTATCAATAAATAATTGCACAGGTTTGCATTGCCCTCTGGCCGAGTAACATCGTTCGTTCTAACAGCTTACGATGTCAAAATCAAGTGAACGTTACCCGGTTTGAACCAAACATTTTTTTTATTTTATTAAAAAAAAAAACAACTAACAACAATATCACAATTATTTAACTTAAAATATATTTTTAATGTTTTATTTCATGTTACCATAACAACACCAACACAGCGTCTTGCTACAAACCTTGAGCTAAGACGAAAGTCAGACATAGAAGAAAAACAAGTTTCGTAGTCATTGTTACACTGAGCCGTGTCCTTGTTGGTGCAAATCGGTTAAATGAGTCGTGTAAACCCAACATCCGGGTGTTATGCTTGTAATTACATTGATTAATTGGTTGTACTATAGCAAGCTCATTCTCAAAGGTTCATAGAATTTCATAATTTGATAAGCCCTTGCTAATGTTAGGTCTTCTCCACAGTTACAGTTATAGACTTTAAAAAAAAATTATATTTATTTACAAAGTCACGAATGTATATATATATTATCTTGATGCTCCTTGAACTTGAGGCTCTAATTACTTCTATCGTATTGCTTGTTTCTTGTCTACACGTATGTAAATGTAATCGCTCATTTCAAACAATGTTCGTCAATGTACATGTAACAAGAATGAATTTTGTGAATATTTTTGGGAAAGTGAATTAGAAATCTACCTGTTTTAATAGTCTATGGATATTGATAGTGTTTTGTAACCTGCATAATGACCATTTGTGACAACTTTCACAAACAATGTAATTGAGTTTACACTTAGGGATGGTAGGAATAAGAATCTTTATGTAAAATTGTCATCAAACTACCTTGACAACATAGACATGAATAAATACATAAACTGAGCATTAAGTTTTGTTGTATAGCGTGTGCGTGTTTGTCTGGGTTGATTAATTCTGAATTCCCTAACCCTGATTTAGATGATTGGATTTAAAAAGCTGGTTAATGGCTGATAAATAAGCTGAGTAAGACACAAAAGAAAGAGAATCGTGCTTTTCTGTTTGTAAAACAGTAAATGATTAAAAGTCACAAGTTTATTTTGTTAAAAAAATAATTTTTAAATTTTTAATCAAGACTTTAGGACCTTTAGTGATACACCTATAAGTGTAATTTACACTATATATCTGAGTTCAGTAGCTACTTACTAAAGCGTAGCCTCATCAACAATTATGTATCTTTAAGTTAAATATAATGAAATGCAAGTGTCCTTTTATTTGTCTATCTAGAATTAGTAATCAACACATATGAAGATCAATTAGGTTAATTAGCTTTCAGCTTGCCAACTGAACACTAAAGTAACAAATGAACGTTTAAACGGTAGAACTATTAAACAAAAATAAATGAAATGGTTGGAGCAATACTGAAAAATCAGAAATTTAAGAAGCCGTGATGCATACTTTGGGATCCTCTGACTAAATCAATGTCTCAAGGCATAATTAATTTACCTGATCACTTTTTACAGGTAGAAAAAAATGTTTCTTTCTTTTGAAGTTGAATAAATGAAAAGTAAACATGGACGTTTCCACTATCCGGTACTCTAGTCTCGACTACCGTCTTTTCAAATTATCAAGTTTAGATCTCTATCACCAAACTAGAACCTTCTATACACTGAGTAGATGTATCCATGGATATAACCAGAATTTTTTTAATTTGTTTAGGGGGGAGGTTGGGGCAATGTTAAAAAAAACTTTCCTTTTTGTTTGTCTTATTACATTATACATTAGTTGTTGAGGGCGAAGTAATCACTCTTATAAAAGTCAACAGCTTAAAACAAAGGTCTTCATAAATAGTTTTATATTTACTTTTTGACCTAACATACTGGATTAGATATATTAGTCAACAAGTATAATCGTATTATCCAGTGATGTTCAAACTATGGCCCTCGGGCCAGATCAGTCCCGCGACTTGGTTCCGACCGGCCCGCCAGGGCATCGGTAAAAATGTAGAAAAAAAATAAAATTATTGAAAAATGTATTTCTTCGATGTTAGAACTCTCACTTTTCCCTTGATGAATTTCATTGGAATCTATAGTCTTGTAATATTCATATTTGTTTCTATAAGAATACAAGGTTGTTGTGTTTTTCGGCGACAAGAATTAACAGTTGTGTTAGAGTCCTCAACGATTCCTCGGCTGTCTTGAGCTAGCCGTGTCCTTGAATCTCATGTGTGTAATGCAGCGCATCTTTTCTGCACCATTCTGGTTCGTGTTCTTCTAACATCAACATGATTGGTGCCGTACGATGCAAAATTTAAACGTTAATGACATAGGAGTCAAGGAAACGAAAAATGGATGTTGAAACTTCCAGGAAAAGTCGACAGATCTTTTTTTTTTGTGGAACATACGATACCATTTTGTATTTGTACAGAAAGTGTGTATTAAATAACATAACATAAAGTGCATTCTAAAACAAACCATTCAAAAAATATGGTGGCATTGTTGGTTTGAGCCGCTAAGAAAAGATCACTACTACGCCTAGAGTTGAGCTATTAGCAAAAATATTTACCAAGAAGACAAAAGAGCCGACTGTTATGGAGACTACAGAGTTGCTCAAATTTTAAGAAGAGAAATGAAGCATAAAAAGTGATTGCTAGCATGACAATTGCAAAACGAATGGAGGATGTTGGTGAAAATCTCCATACAAAACTAAATAATAGAGCAGCAGATTTCGAAATAATATGAGTGACACCAACTGGAACTGATTGACATACAAAGCCAGACTCCCATGCTTGGGAAATTTAGAGTGATTCATACAATAGATTTCGAGTAATACAGATAATAGATTTCGAGCAATACAGATAATAGGTTTCGAGCAATACAGACAATAGATTTCGAGTAATACAGATAATAGATTTCGAGCAATACGGATAATAGATTTCGAGCAATACAAACAGTAGATTTCGAGCAATACAGATAATAGATTTCGAGCAATACAGATAATAGATTTCGAGCAAAACAGATAATAGATTTCGAGCAATACAGATAATAGATTTCGAGCAATACAGACAATAGATTTCGAGCAATACAGATAATAGATTTCGAGCAATAAAGATAATAGATTTCGAGCAATACAGATAATAGATTTCGAGCAATACAGATAATAGATTTCGAGCAATACAGACAATAGATTTCGAGCAATACAGATAATAGATTTCGAGCAATAAAGATAATAGATTTCGAGCAATACAGATAAAAGATTTCGAGCAATACAGATAATAGATTTCGAGCAATGCAGATAATATATTTCGAGCAATGCAGACAATAGATTTCCAGCAATGCAGACAATAGATTTCGAGCAATGCAGATAATAGATTTCGAGCAATGCAGATAATATATTTCGAGCAATGCAGATAATATATTTCGAGCAATGCAGACAATAGATTTCGAGCAATGCAGACAATATATTTCTTTTATTCTCTATTTCATTTTGTTTATCTTTTCGATTATTTGGCCCGCAACACGAATATCGGGACTTACAATAGTCCGCAGGCCGTATAATGTTGGGCATCACTGGTATTATCGATATGAGAAACATATTTAGGGCAACTGGTTTGCTCAGTTTCAGAAAATGGAATTAGCGTATAAATTGTTAACTCCCATGCTAGCAAAGCTGTTCTCGCTGTGGGTGACATTTGGAAGACTGTATAAAGCTATCATTACGTGGTTGGGTAAGGTGGGGGTGGTTCCAAGTCGAAGTCACGTGACTCTGAAATATAATGTAAAAAAAAAAAAAAGATTAGCAAACGTTTTTTTAAGGAAAGAATCTAAGTTCTAATAGACTTAAAATATTAAACATGCAGATTGGTGGTACCAGACACTGCACCGTCTCTTCTAAGTGTTTCTGTATTTCCTTGTCTTTGTTTTATTATAATCAGTCTTGTCAATATATTTGTAGATCTATCTCCAACAACATTATTTGTGGAGGGCATTTAAGCTAATATTGTTATCTATTTTTTTTTACTAATCATTCTCAGCCACTCTCATGCAATAGTTTTCTGGTGATATAATGTTGTCAAATTTTTTTATTGACAAGAGTAAATGTTCAACTCATAACTTTCATGCATCTTTTCTAATGCGAGATCATTGTATTGTATAGTCATTGATCAATAATTTGACAGATCAGCAAACATTTTTGACCTGGCTACAATATTCAGTTCTGATATGTGGCAGTAGTAGCGCAAACATTCGTCCAGTCAAATAGGAGCAGATAGTCATTACTTTCATTGCACACCGTAAGCGAACATTTCAAAGGGCTAGAGTGTACCGCGTTAAGGACCAAATGTGGCCTATGGGTGGCAGTTTAGCAATCAGTGAGGTCAACTATTTAGTGTCGACACTTTAATGAGATAACAATAGAAGTGAACACTAGAAATCAAAGTGTAAACTTTTTACTTGAATTCTAAAAGCCATAGTTTAAACCAGTGGTTCCCAAACTTTTTTTTGTCTCGTTGATGCCTTGTCATGTTTTTTAGCTTTCAGTAACCCCCTGCTTAACTTATATTGCATTTTTGCACATTCATTAAGTCCATTTTGTTCAACTAATTTCTAACTGTAGTGAGTCGAAGAGTGAAAAAGTAATACAAATAATTTAAATCTACGTAATAAATTATAGAGATCTATCTTTTTTTTTTGACACAATTCATATTTGAACCAATTAAAAGAACAATTATTATGTATTGCTAGATTTACCAAAAACTCTGGAATTGTTTCTTTTTTTAGCAGGCTTATCATCCGTTACTTATGTTTTATATAAGAATTTACAAACATTAATATTAATGAATGAATGAATGTGTCTTAAGTATCATTGTAAATGTTTTCGCACAAAGCAGTTTCTCGTGTATGTATTTCTTGATCTTTCACGTGTGGCTCAAGTATAGGATACATGGAACTGTTTTCATAGAAGGAAAGTAAATGGTGCATAAACCAGTAAGCTTTGGGCAGGATTAGCCTTGGCTTGCAATCCACCTAGCTGTAGGAAAACTGAATTTAAACCTCTTCTGCCATGCAGGTATCCCCAATTATGGAAAAGGTTTTGTGCGTCAACCCTGAGGAAAAACCCTTAGGCAATTTGCTTGCACACACCCCGTATTTGGCTGTAAGTAGATAGATCTTGTAAGACGCTCACTAACAATCATCTTCTCTATACGATGTTGAGGAGAGATTTTGTGTGTCTATTCTGAATTTGTGTATGAAATAATTAAATAATAAAGTCACGATCTTGCTTACATGAAATCCATTATCGTACCAGTGGACATTTATAGACCCCAATTTATTTTCTCACTTTCCTAGACCCCCTGGGGTCTATATAGACCACTTTAGGAATCACTGGTTTAAACTATTTACAATACGAAATGTACCTGATAAGCCTTCATTAATGATAGATATTGTTCTCATTGCTATATGGTCTGCTGAATGATCGAGGGACTCATAAGGTGGCGGTTCGTCATATGAAGGTGGTCGCTGGATGTAGGAAGACGTTTGAAGTTGCGCTGAAATCTGGGTCAGCCAAAGTGAAACGTTCGTTTGTTGGTGAGTATTTCTTGCGGTAGTAGATGAACGGTTCCGCCCTCTTGGTGTTGGTGGCCGTGTTCTTGCTAAGCGTGGCCGAGAGTTTTTACGGCGACGACACACCAAGCAAACAATTACCACAAAAATTAAAATCGTGACGAAGACTGCAAGGGAGATAAATATTGGTAAGAAATATTCATCTTTGCCCTCACTGGTTTGATTGTCTGTGGAAATATTAGGACATGAAAACATTTTAAACCTTCAGAATCTATAATACAAAATAATGATTTGTTGGAACGGTTAAATGGTTAAGCTAAAATTTTAAATTTTGAAATTATCTTGTGCTTACAAAAAAATGTGAAAACAACTAATAACGTGTTATCCATATAATATTTCTAGGTTACAATAACTACGAATACTATCCCACTCCATTAGGCATTTAATATCTCAACGTATGTACATAGTGAGTGTGTTTGCAGGACATAAGTAGGCAGTGAATGTGTATACAAGACATGAGTACATAATGAATGCGTTAAGACGCAAGTACACAATGTACAAGAAACTGCTATTGTTTTATTATCTGCAAAGCATCCACACAATCCTGATGCAGTCCCAGCTGCGATGGGCAGGACACGTATGCAGAATGGAGGACCACCGCATCCCAAAACGTCTTATTTATGGCCAATTAACTCTTTGACACCGTAATTATTTTCCACGTTTGGTCGGAATTTATAGCTTTATATCTGGATAGAATCAACGATGGGAGCGTCGTTGCGATGTCAAAGAGTTAATTGGCCATAAGCGCTCGCAAGGTGGTCAAAGAAAGCGCTTCAGGGACACCCTCAAAGCTTCTCTAAAGGAGTTCAACATTGACCCAGGCACCTGGGAGACAGAGGCACAAGACAGAGCAGCATGGCGCCGCGCTGTGAGATCCGGCGCACAGGTTGCTGAGGAAAAAAGTAAAACGCTGGCGAAAGAAAAACGCCAGAGAAGGAAAGCAAGGCAAATGACACTAGCTCCAGGTGGAATTACCTGCACAGAGTGCGGCCGAACATTCCGGGCTCGCATAGGTCTCACCAGCCACATGAGGAGGCATAAAACCCCAGTGCAAAGATACAGCCCCCCCCCCTGGATGACAAAGTGGTCATCATCGAAGCACGATGGACGAACTATATATATTTTAAAAAGTGCAACCAATTTCTAATAAATTTAATATTCTACTCGACTTCTGAAACATTGACTTTTTCCCAAGGTTTTTAAGTAAGCCAAAGGAATTGGTATTCTCTGTAGGGAATTGATCATAAAAGTCAACATTGTGTCTAATTTGGACTTTTTTTTGACATAGAGCTGCTTGAGATTGGATAGAAACTTTTGAGGGCATCCGAGCTTGGACATCGTGAGTCTCAGTATCAAAAGCCTTAATCGAAAGTCAACAAAGGCAGAATTTAGGTCCAGGTTTTGGTCTAGGCTTATCTCTACTTAACGCAAACATTACTTTCCACTGATAGCATTGTTATGTCTCTCTTATTTGTGATTTTTTCTATACTATACACTCTAAAGACTTTCTACCGTGATCTGATCGTATCATAAGCTTAATATCAAATAGCTTAGATAAAGCATCTATTAGACAACGGCTCACTCCATTTTTGACTAAACTAGACCTGCCTGTCAAGGAAATATCCCAGATCTTTGTGTCAGTATGAGAAGAATGAGAATACTTGTAGCACTTGACCTTCATTTTGGTGATTGTATATTTTGTCACCAAAAAATTCAAAACAACATGGCCGTCTTGGAGCACCAAATTTGTGCCTAGAAAAGAAAAAGAGAAATTAAGTATGTGTGACTCATTAAGTAGTGGTGTCTTCAACAAATACTAGTTTTTTTTTTTCAATTGTGTATAGATCTAAATCTACCACCATATACTGTCATGACAAAAAATAAATAAAGTCTAATTTTACTGTTTCGTGCAGTAATACATCTTCTTGGTGTCACCCTAACCCTTTCCCTGTTAATTCTTTGCCTAATTGGCTATACATGACATATTAGTTATATATTTTTTACATATTAGTTTTATTAATTTTCAGCTCGCTACAAATCATAACATTAGAAATTGCAACAGAATTTAAAATTGACACCATTTTGTGTATATATTTGAAACAGGTTAACATCTTCAAGTTTAGTGTACATCTGATAAAGACATCATTAAATCTATTCTTTATCTGAATCAAGACATCATTTTTTTGTACATCTGAAACAAGATGACATCATCAAGCTTATTTTACATCTTAAAAAAACTGACATTTTTATTTATTATATTTCCGAAACGCCTTTACATCTTCAAGTTTATTGTGCACCTGAAAAAGACATCTTTAAGTTTATTATTACATGTGAAATGAGAAATCAAGTTTATTTACATCTGAAGCAAGAGATCTTCAAGTTTATTGTACATTTGAAAAAAAACATATTTGCGTTTAGAGTATAAGTTTACTGTACATCTATGACAAGTTTACTTCTTCAAGTTTACTGTACATCTATAACAAGTTAACTTCTTCAAGTTTACTGTACATCTATAACAAGTTAACTTCTTCAAGTTTACTGTACATCTATAACAAGTTAACTTATTCAAGTTTACTGTACATCTATAACAAGATCTCATCAAGCCTACGGTGATAACAAAGTTCTCTATTTAAAAAAGAAAACTACAAATCTTACGAAAGAGTGAACTGTAGGCAGCATCATTTGTCCTACAGATAAAACTGTTATCTGAAACTCTTGTACTGCAGTTAGCCACCATCTGGGACCCTTCGTTTGTACACACTTCCCAATACATGGCCTTGACACCAGTATGAACGTAGTCTATTCGCACATCAAATGCCTTCCCAAGGGGTACTGACTTTGATTCTATATTAACTGCGTCTCCATCAACATCTGAAACAAACGCATTTCTATATTTTAAGTGGACTTCTGCTTAAGTGGTCTCTAAGTAACCGATACAATCAAATGTGTCTTTTTTTTAAATACAATATAAAATAGATTTAAAAACAATCAAGTTTTGAAGTAGTAATCCAAAGCCTGGCATTAAAGTTTAAAGTCTCATTGTAGTTGAAATGTCTTTTTTTTTCTATACTCCTAACAATAATCATTTCCGAGAAAAAAAATTAATGAATAATCTGCTCTAATGACATAGTACATTGTAATTATCATATAGAATGCCACCCGCCCGCCTGCACATGGTCATATGATATTTACTAGGCTTGAGCAATTATCGTTGCCCTCATCAAAATACGTTTAAGATTTCGATCCAGTTATAATATATGTTCCTATGATTTTTATAAAATGTGAGTAACTCAAATTTTAGAGGTTGAATATTTCATTCATACTATTCAGTAATTCTAAGTACTATTTTTAAAGGGATATAAAAACTCTACAGTAAGAATAAGAAACGGTTTTAGTTAAATGCTATTCACATTGAAGCACAATTGGTGTGTGTGTATAAGCACTTACAAAAAGATTTGTATTTCATAGGAATGGGATTTTAAAATATTTTTTTAATCCCCTTCCTCAATATCTTACTGTCTAATTGATTTGTCCTTGTAACTTACCATTATCTAAACAAGCTCTTGATGTCCGTTCCAAAGCTGGTGTAGTAACATGGCTGTTGACTGTAGAAGAGATTTTAGAAGTTTTATCAGGACAGGCAAAACGTCACTACACAGCCTCGTAGACAATTTTTTAAAAATCACAAAAGTTTTATGTGCTATCTAAGTTTCACTAAATAACCATTTGATTGAGTGTATTCAGAAATTCTGATGTGTACATCTACTACGTAAAACAAAAGAGCCCGATGATACTGAGTGGCGTCATTAGTGTAGGTGTCACCCATTGTGGCCTGAACCCGACAGTTACGCCGCTGATGATACTAGAAGATACGCAAGAGGAGGCTGTAAATACAAATGTCACCCTCCTCCCGAATCCACACTCAATGGCTTAAAACTCTTGATGATATATATATACACACATATATATATATATATATATTTATGTCTATGGGTATAGTATATAATATTATATTTAAAGTCTAAAAAAAGCGTGTCAAATGTATTGACTATATCAGGGGTCTCAAACTCATATCAGCATGTGGGCCGCAGTGGAAAGTAACAACAAGTCAGCGGGCCGCACCACGAAAAGAGAATGTTTTTTCATTAAATTTTACAAACACTACTGTCACTGCAGTTAAATGTTAAAATAAAGTTTTTAAAATTATTAATTACATTAGTGTAGTTTATTACAAGCACATGCAGTTTAGTTTACTAAAATAAGTTGACCGTGGTCTCTGTCACTAATAAAAAAAAGCAGAAACTGTAGTTTCAAAAAAACAAAAACAAACTATAATTACTAGGCCTACTGCAGATGGCTCGTACCTTATGTTTCTGTCCACTCAGCTGTGAGCGTTTGGCAGATACAGACCATCGACGTTAGGCTTGAAGTCGCGTGTAGTGGCAAGCCGCAAGGTTTCCATCAGATGCTCATTAGTCAGTCTTGATCGTAATGCTGTTTTGTTGATCTTCATTCTAAAGAAAAACTGTTCGCAAACGTACGTACTCCCAAACATCGCTAGAATTTTAGCAGCTGTGCAGAATAAGTTTGGAAACTTCTCTTTTGGAAGAAACTGGTAGAAACCTGGAACGCTAACAGCAGCGTATTTTTGCTTCAGAACAGTGTCACACTGCAGGTCCAGTAGTTCCATCTGGACTTCCTCTGGAACGTTTTTCACGTCAACTGCCTGCGAACGGAATGGCAACAAGGAAATACTGTGGTTCGAGAGAAGTGAATTGCTGAAAGCGGGGTTCAAAATCTGTTAGTAGTCTGGAGAGGATGTCTACTAGTCTTTCAGGCGCTGTGGTTCAACCGTCATGCTCTGTAGAAAGAGAAATGAGCCAGGTTTCCATCTGCCAGCTGAGTAGCCCACAGCTTGCATCTTAATGATTTGATGCGGTCAGACATCACGGTAATCAGCTGCTTTGTGCCCTGTGGTTGTGAATTTAGTGCATTGAGAAAAGCAATATCCGACAAAAACATTGGGTCACTGAGCTGAAGTGTGTCTCTGTCTTTCATTGCCATGAATAATGCTATTTCCCGTTTTAGTTCAAAAAATCTCTTTTCCACGACTCAACTATCTGACTTCCAAATGATACAGCAACTCTCCGTATTCCGTTTCCAAATCAGCTACAAATGACACAAACTGTCTGTGCACGTTTGAAGTTCATCGTCTTCACAACATCTATTACGTTCTTCATTTGTAGATTTTAGACAGAGATTGCTTTTTGGTGAAGAAAAGTGTCCCGCCAAGCTGAGCTGATTCCGTTTCTCTACCATTAATCCAACAACACCAACCTTCTCTGGACTCATTACTGGTGCACCCTCCGTAGTCACTGAAACAAGTTTTTCCCACGGTAGCCCACACCTGTCAATACAAGCTTCCAGTTCTTGAATGTCGCACACGTTGTGCAGTTGTAAATCATTTCACGGCTTTTACGTGGTCATTGTAAATTTTATCTAATTTTTTGAATTCGCAAACATGGTCGCGGGCCGCACAAAATAGCTTCGCGGGCCACATGCGGCCCGCGGGCCGCGTGTTTGAGACCCCTGGACTATATCCTTAGTTTGTTTTTTAATCTGCATGTTCAGTATGTTTAACTACCAACAAAATATTACTACACTTGTTTAAAACTTGTCTCATGATCATGTATACCTAACATTCAACCAGTTAGACAGCTATAACAGAACTTAGCTATATAAATACTTAAATATTGAAAGCATATGAGATATGCTGTTCATTGCTCTAAGCCTACTTACAAGGTACATTTGATGTGCTGTTGATTGCTCTAAGCCTACTTACAAGGTACATTTGATGTGCTGTTGATTGCTCTAAGCCTACTTACAAGGTACATTTGATGTGCTGTTGATAGCTCTAAGCCTACTTACAAGGTACATTTGATGTGCTGTTGATTGCTCTAAGCCTACTTACAAGGTACATTTGATGTGCTGTTGATAGCTCTAACCCTACTTACAAGGTACATTTGATGTGCTGTTGATAGCTCTAAGCCTACTTACAAGGTACATTTGATGTGCTGTTGATTGCTCTAAGCCTACTTACAAGGTACATTTATATCCCAGACACAATGAACGTGATGTGAGTTGAAAGTGTCTGTACAATTGATTTGTAGTTGGCTCAATGTGACATTATGTAAGGTAACAACACAATCATCTTCTTTATATCGTGGTACATTATAATCTGTAAAGAAAGTTGTTTCTATTTGACATATAAAAAACAATAAGTATACTTGAATATATAAACCTAGATATAATAATAAGGCTTGGCTGTATAATATAACACAATAAGGCCGGCCTTAAGTAATTAGAGGCCCTAGTTGAATTGAATTTGTTGTCCCCAATTACAATAAAATATAAAAATAACAAGCAAAATAAATAAAATGCTTTTAAAAAGTTTATAATAAGTGTATCAATTAGTTTGGATCAGTCATGTCATTAATAATAAAGGGAATTAATTTAGCTTATACCACTTCAGTCAAGTTTCAGATACCAATCAAAATAATTTATTACCAATATTTTTTAACTAATGTTGTTTTTTTCCCCTTGATCTTGTATTGTCAGGTAAAAGAAATAATTGTGCAAAATTTCTACTTGATACAATATTGGATGTCGGATAATTAAAGTGTACAAACTTTTGGCCAGACAGACAAACACACAGACAGACAGAGTAGGTAATATAAGCTTTGTTAAAACAAAACAAAACCACAAATTACGAATCCCGTTAGCGTTTTGATACAACAGCCTGAGATAACGATTCAACATTTTCACAAAAAAAAGGAAGCAAGTGTCTTCTCTACGTGTATTCTACCCAAGAGTCTTCTCCGCGTGTATTCTAACAACTAGATCTAAACATTTGTGAAAAAAGCTTGAGTCACAGTAGAGACTTAGAGTTTAGCTAGTTGATATTGGGCTATAGAGTTTTATGTCTAGAATTAGATTAAGTTTCGAAATTTGTTTTCTCCATTTCTTTTTTTTAGTTCTATGCAAGGCCCCTGACAATCGATGACCGAAGTCTAATTTACCAATGTCTAAGTATTGTTATTGCTAGTATTGCTAATACTTGGTTTCTGATACATTGTTGTAGTATTGTAAATGTTAATTGTGATATTTGAGTTACTAAACAAATATTCTATCTTGTGGGTCTAAATTCAATTCTAAACACATTTAGAATCACAATTTTGTTTTAGAACTTTATTTCAATACCATTCGAATATTCCGTCTCATCATTTTGTATTTCACCCCTCCCACCCTTCTTTTCATTGCTTCTCTCTCTCTCTCTCTCTCTCTCCCTCTCTCTATCTCTCTCTCTCTCCCTCTCTCTCTCCCTCTCTCTCTTCCTCTCTTTCTCCCTCTCTCTCCCTCTCCCTCTCTCTTCCTCTCTCTATCTCTCTCCCTCTCTCTCTCTTAGTAAAGGCGTACGCAAATCACACAAAACATTTCATTCAAAGTGGGTCAGACCACCTAAAAGCTCTGGCTTGACAATAGACAATCTAGAATCTAGATATATAAACTAAAGGTATTGAACTTAAAATTTAAAGTTCTACCAAATAATATCTTATATCTGCGAATCTTATCTCTAGAATATTTTTTTTCAGTCTTAACAAAGTCAATTCTTCAATGCAATGTAGTTCCTTTCTAGTCTATCTATATAGGGCCAAAGTATAAGTCTTGACCCAGACAGTTTTACCAAAGTAAGGAGTATGTCTGTTGAACGTATCCTCTCTGCAGATTCCACCTTGACAAGAGAGAAACACTTTAGTTGCGTGCATAGACAGCTCACGAAACTTCCACATGATTGGCTTCTGGTAGGACTGATGAACAGGACAGTGGAGACGTAGCATGTTGTCATGCTGCTCATGTAGGCACTGACCCTCATTAGCTGAAAACAGAATATTTTGTAGACATTTTAAAAGATATCAACATTTGAATAAGAGTGAGTTAATCAAAAAGTAATAATCAACCAAGATGAATATATGGGTGCAGGAATGGGTGATGGGGGGGGAATTTTTCCAAATTTGTAGCAGAGAGTGAGTTGATGTAAACTTTGTACAAAAACAATACATGTGTTTGGTAGTCAAATACGAATTCAAACATGCATTTTATCGATGGGCGGGGCAAAGTGCGGCATAGGCTTAGCTTACATCTTCGAGTGGAAAAACATTTTTAGTGTTATTTATTTTTTCATCATTATCTCTCTAGAGTAGCATGCCGCTAAAGAAAGTTTGTTAAGTGTACTCACCGTTTATACTGACCACTACCATCAGCAGAGAGATGATGATAACCGTAGAGCGACATTGAACTGTTGATCTGATGATCTAATCAACAAATTATAAAAGTCAAAATTAGAATAAAACAAGCAGAATATTCAAAAAATTCTTTATAACAAAAAAACTGTCTAAGGGAAATAATTCTGCACTTGCATTTATATCTCTCAATAATTTAGACGTTGTTTCCCTTATTTGATATCAAACAAATTAATTAATTGCCAATAATTAATTGACTAGTAGGTTAATTTTTAAATTGAAAAAGGTGTTCACTTATCTAAGGGAACGAACCCCTATGCCCTATATGTTTGTGAATACTAAAGGATTAATTTCTCTTATTGGTTTCAAACAAAACAATTAATTACCAGAAATGTATTTAATAAATGGTTACTTTTTAAATTAATTCCTATGTTACCTATGCCAATGAATATTTGTGCAAAGTTTCCACTTGATCCAAGACTGGGTGTGGGAGAAGTAAGGTGTACACTTTTTTTACCAGACAGACAGAGTGAGTTGATATAAGCTTTGTGAAAAAAATCTTAAATTTAGATACATTATAGAGTAGAAAATACAAAAAGCGTTGTGTGTGTTTATTTTAGAGTTTAAGTGTTGTCTGTGTGTTTAGTATAGAGTTGAAGTGTTGTGTTTGTTTAGTTTACAGTTAAAGTGTTGTGTGTTAAGTTTAGAGTTGAAGTGTTGTGTGTGTGTTTAGTTTAGAGTTGAATTGTTGTGTGTTTAGTTTAGAGTT
>JADKLZ010005243.1:12290094-12306456 GCA_021533235.1 Biomphalaria straminea | reverse complement strand
TTTGAGATCTGATCCAACCAAACATAGAGTCCTAGTGCTCTACTATGCTTGAGATCTGATCCAAGTTGTGCAATGTTTTCTATATTGTTTTTTTCATAGTCCTGTGGCAAGATGGCTGCCTAGTGTACCAAGCCTAAGGCTGGCACTGGTATATGAATTCAAAACAAGTTTTTTTCTTTTTCTTTTTATAATTTTGACTATTTTGTTAATTGCTGTATAAACAACTTTCTAATCTATAGAAGGTGTTTGGGAAGCATAATTTAGCATATAAAATATCCAACATTAGCATTTTAAAACTGCATCAAGAATTTTAACATTTTCAGGATTCACTGGAGGAGAAAGAAAGTAATAAAGGCAGAAGATAATTACTGTTTAATATCTTATATTATAAGAAGATAATTAAGTCCTATGCATTTCAAGTGTCAATCTTTTCATGCAAGTTAATCAATGACTTAAATTCTTCTAAGTCTTTGGTTTTCCTGGCTGATTCAGGCAACCTATTCTATTCTCTAATGGCATTAAGGAAGAAAGAGCACTTGTAAAGATTTTTTCTAGCATATGAAATAATAAATTTGTTCTATCTTTTTGTCTTTCTGAGTATTTCATAAGCTTTTGTTTTTCTATTTGTAAATTATGGTTTAGTCTTAGTGTTTTATGTATTTATAACTGCTTTACTTTTTATTCTTCTGTCCTAAAGTGCCTCTAAGTTTAGTGATTGCATATAGGCTACTATAAAAACATGTATTTGAAAAATTGAAAAGAAAATACACACACACACACACACACACACATGCATGCACTGACTCATAGACACAAACACACACACATATATACATATATCTATTTATTTATTGTAGTACCTGTATCCTTGACCATGAGACATGTTTAATGCTGTAATTGGCTTGGTCTGGGCCAGATTCAGTCTTTGTGGTTTACTAGGAGCTCTACTGTTAGAGTGATTCTGTTGTCTAACAGGTGCATTAAATGTAGATTTATCTCTGTATAGAATATGTTTATTATTTATAAAATACATTTTTTGACTATGAAATTTGAGTTTGAAGCAGCTCTTACCAAAACATGCTTTGGAAAGTCAAACATCCTTTCTTTAAGAGAAATCATTCCTAGAAGACTACTTAACTCTACTCAGAAGCCTGCTTACTTGTACTCATAGAAATGTACCTACCTGTATTCATGCCCATAAGGCAAATCATACTCTCTTTGATAAGGCACTTTTGGCTTAGACTGTGTTGAATGGTTTGTTGGTTTCTGTGATGTATCAACAGCCTTAGTCCTGCAAACATTGTATTATGAACATGACATATTCTTGGTTAGAAGATGGACGCAAGCATTACAAATAGAGCAATAGATGTGACATTGACAGGCATTGAAATTCTTCACTACCAAGAGACATAAATGTTTTATTGTCAAATTATAACAAATAGTTGTCCAATTTAATTAATATTAATATTTTTTTCAGATAGTAAACTCCATCATACAATGCTCTAGATATTAGATATTGTTGATGTTTTCTATGTGACTGATTTATTCATATACATTATTATATTTATTACTTGAGCATTTCAAATATTTTCCATGGATTAAACAATTTCTAATTGGAATTAGCCCTAAGACAATCTAGGACCTAGGAGGACATGACTTTACCATTGTCAATAGAAAACCCTAAAGTGAGGTGCAGTTTGATCAAAGCAAACACACAACTATTATGCTATTGAATAACAAAGAAACTTATAACTACAATCATATATTTTTAATGAAAGATTGTTTGCATTCAATCAAACAGTTTAATAAGTCAAATACTTAAATTTCATCTCAATTTTAAGAAGCTAAAATACTGTTATACTTGGACATATACTTTGGTTGCCTGAAGATTCATTCTTTCAAACTTTAGTTCATGTTAAAACCAAAGCTTAACAAATAATGGTTTTACGTACCTGTTCACTACAGAATAGGGCACATCATAGTCCTTACTAGATAGCGTTACTGATCGATAACTAGGTGGCAGTGTGACAGAAGATGAAGATGATGACATATCATGATGTAGGGATGTATCAGAACTACTCACATATCCTGAATTAATATAATATATGTCTTGATTCTGTGTTATTTCATTGGGATTATGGTTTGAACTTTCAGAATACAAAGATGCAGCAAGTTTTTTTCTGGTTGAGTTTCGAGTTATACTCATTCTTTTAGGTGTGTTCCGAAGTAGATTGTTTGTATTTGGTAAAGGTGAGGAATAACGTCTTTCCACAGATAAATCTTCACTGCCTTTTCTATTCAAATGGGAATTAATTGTTTTGTTGTCTATATAATCCATGAAATTAATTTGAGTATTTGAATTATCAATGTTTGTAGTTGTGTCCCTTTTTAATGAAACATTAGAGGTAACTTTTGATTTTGTGTCAGATTTTTTATTGTTGGACCTACAATGTCTACAAGCACAAACTATAATAATGATCAAGATAATCAGAGCTACTCCTGAGGCTACGCCTGCTGCTACAGGTATGATGGGAAAACTAGAAGTTAAATCACAGCATGAGCTCTTAACACCTGTGGAAAAAAGTATAAAATAATCATTGATCTAGATTATTTTGTCATTAAATTGAGGATTATTTTGAATTTATGTAGTAGTTTTTAAATGTCATAAAAATCTATAGAAGATAAATACCACAATATTAGGTCATTTTTTAATTTAATGTCATTTAATGTCATTTTATTACAATTTACCTTTACATCTTAATATATTGCAACATCTACTTTAACTTAAAAAAAGGAACATAATTTAGCTTTAATGTTTCAACCATGTAAAACTAGTATTATTAAAATGATAAAATTTCCTTACATTCAACAGTAATATTGATTCGTTTCTCTGTAGTGGAATCATTATCAACACGGCAAGAAAGATGGGAGAGATTGCCACAAGAAATATTGTGAAACACATGTAAAATATTGTCAGGAAGCTCAGCTTCATCCATGCCAATCTCAACACCATCAAGAAAATGATAAGATAGAATTAGCTTGTGTCCTTGAATGTCATCCCCGCTACAGTTCATAGACACATCACTTCCCTGTGTCACTGTTACTATATCAGATTTCAAATTGGCAGTAAATGAAGTCACAGGACTATTGCCTGATGAAGAAAGAACAAAAACGTAATAGGCAAATTTTGGCCCAATATAAATATTCTTAGTGTTTTTTTAAATACTTTTTAAATGTTAATGTTAATGTTAAAACATTATAGGATACCCAATAATCTGTTGTTTTTTATCTAAGATCATAAATTATTCCTTTTATTATCAAACTTTAAATATTATATTTGCTGAGTGAATGTCAATCATTTAGAAAAAAATAATTTGTATTGGCTTATTATTAAAGCATATATTTTTACTGTAATAGATTTTTAAATAATTCTCAATTTGTATCTTTGATAAAGTTCTTTAGAAATATTTACCCACAACTTTAAACATCAAGCTACATAATTTATAAAAAAAAGAAACCACAACAACAAATGCAATGAAAAGCTAAGAAATGAGTTTACCAACCTGCTCCATAATATAAATAAATAAATTTTCTGGAATCCACTGCTCCATTCACCTGGCATCCAAATACCACATTCCTTATAGCTAAAACATTTGTAAAGTTATATTCTAGAACTTGAGGAATTGTTGTGGAAGCCAGAACTTGATTAGTAGCTTGATTGTAAAGAGATAACATAGAACCAGTTTGGCCAATAGCTACACATCTGATAGTGACAGGGCTTTGGCCACTCACAAGTAGATATCCACTTTTCTGATTGGCTGTTACAGCAATTACTTTAGGTCTGTCTGAATAAAATCACATTCAAATGAAATATTTTTGGTAGCATAGTGTAAGCCTAATAGCATCAATTATGTTTACAAGTTACATTTCAATTTAAATTTTAGTTCACAAAAAAACTATGCTTTTAAGCAACTTAAATTGACAATACATTATTTGTATTAATAAAAAATATGTTTATTTATATTTTTTTTTACATTTTACTATGAGAAGTCTTTATTTTGCTTGCAATTACTACACATTATGAAATACAAGGAAGCTGTCCTTGGGATGATTAAATATATTATTGAAATATACATTTGCAAAAAGTGAAAGAATATACAATATATATATACAAAATGTACATAACATCAAATGTATTTTTGTCAATGTAATACAAAGTATATAGGTTTGCAGTACAACACTATCGGATTATTTATTCTTGTACCTTGCACTGGAACAAGCAGAAGACTCCAATTGTTGTAACTCTCAAAAGTGTATCCTAAATTAACATTAGGATAAACACCCACCCGGAAAACTGACGAGCTGTTCCAGACAGCATCTTTGATTTGAATACTCAGCAAACATGTAGTGAGAGTCAAGTTGTTTGTGACTGACCAAGTGTGGTTGTAGGTTGACCTCAGCAGAGACACATTGAGCTGACCCTAAACATTACAAGATGAGAATTGAGCCATTGTAGCAATAAACAAGTTTCTGAAAGGAATCATCAAAGAAGTCTTAGTTTTAGTCTTAGATCTATTGGTAGAGGAGATAAAAATTATCTAAAATGTTTTCAAAATGTGTGTCTTTAACCATCTTCAACCAGTGGTAAACAGCTACATTGAATCCTAACAAAATATTGAGTAGCACCAAAGTTTCTTGAGACAATAATGATGTGGAAGAAAGTGATATGAACTGAAGAGGGTTGTATAAAATCATCACTAATCTGTTAGCAATACAAACCTATTTCCTTTTCAACTTAATAGCTAACTTAGGCTCTTATAGCACAGCAATACATTTGGAGCGTATTTTGTGCCTTTTGTATTGGTGTGACAAGCTTAATAATTAATGCAATGATTCTCTTAAATATGCCTTAAAAAGTTAAAATGTATTTTAAATTACTACATAAGAAATGTTTGTTTGTTGTGGTTGTTTTCTTCATAAGGTAATTTATAGAAAATTATGAACTATATTAGACCGAATGGAAAAAAATACAAAACAAAAATAGTATTATGAATAGCTTGAAACTCATGTAAAAGAGTTTAGAGAGTATTTAAATATTTTTAAAACATGAACAACTTGTGTAAGTGAATTAATTCATTACCGTACCTGAAGATATATATTGCATATAGCTGAAGGGTAAACAAATGTATGACACTGCACATGAATTGTCTGTCCATCAGCTTGTGGAACAGGTACATTGCAGTTTGGGATTGTAGGCTTAACTACAGACCATAAAAAAGTCATGTTTTAAATATTGAAATGAAATGTAGCTAGAAAAGAATGTAGAGTTCACTCAACAAAGACTGTATTTGATATTTGTATAAAGCTATGTAGCCATAAGTTTAGACAAAATATGTGCAACAAAGAATTTCAAGTAAACTAACCAAAACAAAATAGTTTTTTTTTAATGATTTAAATACATCATAAACAAGTCTTACTGACACCATTTTTTTAAACACCCATACACCATTAGATTAAAAGGGTTACTTTATAACCTGCATTATGAGATATCAAACTTTAATGATTTGAAATAGTAGAGATTTAATTGTTCATGCTAATGCGTTGAGCCCACAACAGACTTGCCAAGGAAAGTTATTGTATTAGATTTTTGATTATTTTTAAAATTAGTTTTTTCCTTTTTTCTTTCTATTTTGAATTTCAAATTTGTTAGTTTTCATAAAGAATAATACAATTGTCATTTAATAATAATGAGTGCTAACTAAATATTTCCTATTAATACTTTTATTTAGCATAAACAACTTTGTATGATTTTTAAAAACACTTTTACTTCCCTGAAAACAATTACTTTGAGAGGCATGATTAGAGCTTACCCACCCGTATCATGTATACAATACTAAACATGATATAATCCTAGTTAACATAGGTATTAATTCTCTGGCACATTTGTATTTATCTCCTTATTTATATCTGGACTATATACTTTTGTGGAAATTGTTTAGCTACCAATAAAACTATATTTTTTTATTTTCAAAGGATTTTTTTTTGCCATCACTGACCAATGGTTTTAAGTTTCCAACTATAGGCAGTGAATGTATTGTTGACCCTGCATTGGGCTTCCAGACCAGGACGACGGACAGATTTGACCAATAGAAGAGAATTTTTTTTGGTACCAGTACTGCTACTAGAACTGGGAATACTGGCCAGGTAATCTGAAAAAAAAATTAGAAAATATTAACTCTGTGTTGGTTTGATCTACATCCAGAGTCCAAAAATAATCCTTGTTGCTTTAAAATATGCCTTACTTTTAATAATCTTCTATCAGATTCAACAATTACTGGTGTGAGGTGAGGTCCCATCCCTTTAAGGCACATCTAGATTAAATAGAGTTTGTTTATGACAAAGGGAAACAGAGGATAGTTTTTCAAATGTGAGTAATTGGCATGTTTAAATTCTGCGTAAAAGTAAAAATTTTACCTTTTGTGAATTGGTTTGACTGGGCTGGTTTTCTTTTATAAGGGGTATATGTTTAGTTTTGTTTAAAATATTTTACACTGAGACTCAATGACTAAGGCATTTTATTTATTTTATAAATAGATATCTGCTACAACATACCATTGGGCTCGTTATTAGTGCAGTTGGTGTTAGCACAGTTTGCAACAACTCTAGTGTAGTTGTTACTTGTTACTAGCCACTGTACATCACTATAGGAACAGTCCATTGTTATTGGGTTACCTTCCACCGCTGGGAACTCAAACACGCCCTGCGCACAGCCATTACCTATAAAACATTGGAAACGAATTGTGTTAGCATAATAAACATGCATAATGAGACATTTTTAGTCAAGTTTCCACTTTCAGGCCTTGCGATCTATAAGGCAGATGATGTTAAGATCATCTGTTTCTATGGCCATCGGTTAACGAGCAGGGCGTCGTGTGGCCAGCACAACGACCAACCGCCTTTACTTCTCCCAACTCAAGTCAGGCTCCCATTAGAGTTGGGTGGACTCAGCGGCGCCCTAAACATATCAATATTCAAAATCTCAGTCTTCACCGAGAGTTGAACCCAGGACCCCGAGTGCTTAACCACTCAGCCCCCCACGTCAGAAATGAAACATTTTAAACTCATTTAGAGTAACTCAATTTTAGAAAGACAATGGATGCGGCAAAAACATGGCATCCAAATCAATTTCGACATTGACTAAAAGCACCTATTGCTGGTGAGCGACGTTATTTCATTGCTTGTAGAAACCTTCATCTTTGACGGCTTTTGGATCATATAAAAAAAAGACTTACTACAGGGGCTGTAACCGGTAAAAGAATGAGAATGAGAGCAATACTGGAGCGAAGATGGGTACATTAGACACAAACAGCTGGACTAGTCGTTTCTTTGAAAGTTCCAAAAAAACAGACCAATACATATCGAGAAAGAGCCTTGTTGTCCAACAGGATAAAGGGTTACGCTAAGATGCGAAGACTTGAGAAGCGTAACTTCTTGAGATTTCTGACGTCAATTTGCCGAGGGATTCCAGCTACTATGTCCAGGAGGCCAGTAGGCTACTCCAAGTATTAGTAGCAGTACTGTTACCTCATCAATGGGTCAAATCTGTCTTTCATCGTGGTCTGGAATCCCAATGCAGGATCAACAATACATTCCCTGCCCATGTTTAGAAACTTGGAGCTATTGGTCATTATTTCGAAATAGGAATATGATAGAATTCCAAGAGTTGCGCAGCCTTTGGGCGCTTAGAACCAGACGCGAAAGTGTCCAGAAGTCTACAAACCTTCGATAAAGTCCTGCAAGGAATCGGCGCCGAAGGTCCCAATTTCCCAATTGTTCGCTGGAAAGGCTTTCTTTAAGCACTAAATCCTAACTGGGGTTCGCAGCAGTACAGCCATGATCCGAATATGGGAACTGTACCACGTACACAGCGCGCCGCACTTAGGCCCTGGTCCCACTCGCTAAAAGTGGCCAAAGGCAGCGCTTATCATTGGGAATTTACCTCATATTCATATACTGTAACCGCCACTGCTCCGTGCAAGGACCGTCATTCCAGATAACTGAACACTGATGTCGGCCCTCTTCTTGTAACGGTTTGGCGGGCTTTTTTTTTTGGACTGGGTTACCGGGTTATTTGTTGCATCCCACCCCAAAAGAGAAAAAAAAGCTCATCCTAGGTAGCCCGGAAGAGGGGTTGTTCGCTTATCTTTCATAGCCTATTTCTTCTAATTGACGTTTCCACGGGGGCGCCACACTTAGGCGACGGGGGCTTAAACCTCCAAAGCTGACATACAGTGCAGCCGCCCAGAGCCTTACCCTCAATGGCGGACTTTCACAAACCAAAATTTAAAAAAAACTTTTAATACCGGTACTATACAATTTAGGCCTAGTATTAACATCAAGAAGGAATTGAGATTAAATGCACAAATGCCCATTCTAATGTTTCATTATTAAATGATTTTTATTCAAGTCTTCGAAAAGTGAGAGGACTCCAAACAGTTCTGCAAAGGTCTATCTGTCCCTGCCATCCCTCGGAGGAACTTTCAGATACAAACTGGGAAGAAGAGTCGCTGGCTCAATCTAAACCACAGGCAGAAATCTTTCTCAATGGCCATAGTGTTTTACGGGAACGGCCGCTACAAGGAATCTTCATCTCGTGTCCACGCTGTTGTCGGACTACGTAATAAACGACAAGGCATCAAGTAAATAGAGCACTAGCTTTAATGAAAGTACAAAACACTGAGCTAATTGTGTTACATTTCTACTCATCACTTTAGAAACTACAAATACATTGTAGAACTAAACAAGTAACTTTAGAAACTACAAATACATTGTAGAACTGGACAAGTTGTTTATTTGGTTTTGTTTCCTTGACGATAAGGTTCTTTAAACGGGCCAGGTGAAATTTGTATTACATGGAGAGGATATCTAGTCAATTCATTCGCCAAGAACTGTTGCTTTCTCCAGGATATGATTCGAATACTTTTAAGTCTACATTTCTGTCACGCAGCCACATTAGAAAATCTTTTATCCAATCATTGTAAAACAAACAGAAAAACTTACCCAAAACACTGATAACAATAAGTAGAGTTCTTATCTTCATCTCGTCATCATACGATCCTACTCGACCAGCAGCGCTACATTTAAATATATGTTGGAAATTCATTAAATAATGTGTTTTATATCTACAGTTTGATATAAAGATGATGATGTATGTAAAAAAAAAACTTATACAGTTACGGTTTCTAAAAATTTCAACAAAAACAAACAAAAAAAGTGAATTCACAAAATAAATATCGGTCATTGAATATTTTGCAAACGGTTTATTTGAAAAGTGACTAAGGTTTATTATTTAAGATGACTTTATATATAAACTTTACAAATCATGTTGAGTTGCTACATCTTACATCAAGATCGTGATAGGTCTTTAATGAAACACAATAGGCTACTTGTGAAGTCGAGCTTATAGAATATCATTGTAACATGAAAAAATAGAATTAAAAAAGTTAATTAACATAAAGCTTCTTTTTTCATTGTGCATTTTCATTTAAGTCTAGAAAAAAAAGTTTGGGGCCACTAAAGAAGCCGAGGAATTTGTATAATTATTATATGAACTAATGTTCATTCTATGGCACTGCCACCTTCAAACTTAGGGCAACGAAATTCATTGTAGTCCACTAACAGTGTCAACCGAGGAATTTTTTGGTGATAGGTAAAACCCTAGCGCAAAGCCCTCAGGACTCTGGGTGACATTTTTTGTTCTTCACTTTGAGTTCTTCTTGTATTATAAGACAGTAGTACCGCGATATCGACGACATTGCAGAGATATTGTGTGTGTGTGTCAATAAATAGTAAATGTGGTCGATCAAAATTCAACGTCTTGTCAGTTAAAAAAAAAGATCTATCACAATAGAGTACCTAATTGGTGTACTCGAGAAGTTTCTATTGTGGAGTCACGCCATGGTTGTATATATTATTAAAATAATGTGTTGTATCTAACAAAACATCAAATACAACATTAACCATTTAGTGAATTAATAATCGGAGATTAATTATTTTGTTTCATATATAAAAAGGGGAAATAAATTACATTATTGGGACAACAGTTGAAGGCGTGAAATTCTTCCTCTTCGATAAGGTTAGATTTTTTTTTTTAAAGTGTTTGTATAATTTACTTGTTACATTTATTATTTTATTATTATACTTAATAGTAACCATGTGCGTCAGTCTACAACAGTAACTAGCTGTAATTCGTTCACACCACGCGAATGTAGAGTCAGATCAAGTAGGAATCGAAACACGCTGGTTTTGTTGCTATTTTATGTAGTAAACCAAACATGTAATTAATACACCTCTATTCAAATTACAACTTCATGGAGGAAATTTCTGGGTGGAACATTCTGGATTGGTGAAACCTGGACACGGATCTCGGCTCTAAAAAAAACGGCTCTAAAGATTTTCCTACAATTGTATATTGCTGAGAAAAGAATTACTAGCTAGTAAAAACTGTTGCATTGTTTTTAATCTAATATTCATTAGTTATTAAGAGAAGAACAGTCGCTGTAATAGTTGTATATAGGAGATAATGTCTTTTTAATAGAGTATTTTTAATGTTTGTCTTATTTCTAATGCTATTTTGTCTAAAGTCTAAATAAATTAGTGAAGCTAGAAATCGCCTGGTGGAAGTAGGTAGTAATTCCTGTGATTAGTATTTGTAGCTTAGTTTAGTATTCAGATCATATGTTGGTCAGATGCCGTTGAATTAGATGTAATTTAGTTTTAAAGGCCTAAATTGATTCGCTTTAACTGCTGCTTTTAGTGTCCTAAATCGAACTGTAGACGTCCCTATCAGATATGAAGACTATTACATCCTAAATCCTAGCCACAACTTCCAGAAGTAGGATGGCAGAGGGCAGTGTTTGAACGCGATATCATCGGGACGTCAGTTCAGATAGCAACCCAAACAACCTGTCATACATTGATACTATTTAGGCCTACATAGATTTACTTTTGCAAATTTTAAACATTTACTAATGCCCCTATTTTATATTAATCATTATTATATTTAATCATATGAAGTCGTACCTGCTTGTGGCGTTTTCTTAGAAGTAAAGAATGTATAACACAACAATGGCCTTGATTTCAATCCTGTTAATGGTATGCTATCCATAATGTGTGTAGGCCTATATTTATCAACAAAGTGATAGTGAATATTTGGTTAGATTCCATCTTCACGACTTCATTGTACTTAATAGGCGATAAATTGTAAACCTCTAGATTTAGATCTATTCCATTCCTTCATTGCTAGATCTGAGAGCCTCATGTTGGCATAGATCACATCACTAAACTTATAACACGTAGAGATTACAAGAAACATAACAGAAACTCGCAGAGGACTGCTACACATTTGACCTTTTCTACCACTGTGACATATTGATTTTCTGCTTCCTGGTAGTAGATCTAGTAGGCCACTCGACTGTCAACATTGCACGCTTGACCTAGATATGCAGTTCTGCCACCCAGATATAGGGATCTCACTTGAACAGCAAAATAAAAAAAAAATGTTTCGCTTTTTTCTTTACTATCACAAATAAGTTGATCAGATTGAGAGGCACCGGGAGAGTAATTTATAACACAAAATGACACAAGCACTAGCAGTGATGATCAATGATCTTGACAGTATGGGCATTGTGATGTTATCGTTTGGCTGTCTTCAGGTTGTACTGTAGTCAACTATAAATTACTCTGCAGGCGTTTGAGTATTATTGTCCGGGTGTATTTGATGCAGTTAACTATCCAATACTGACACGAAAACAGAAACACAACATCGATTTCCAAACCAGAACAGAATCAAGAAATGCTGGTTAACAATTGAAATAGTATTTAATTACGAACTAGGCCACAGTCAAATGTCGAATAACTACTACTATGATAAACTATGTCTACACCCTACGAGAACCTAGCGCTAACTTATTTTCTAAGTCTCTACCGCAACATATCCCAAACGTCACTAGTCCCGTTCACTATGCGTCTTCTATGGTGCGTCGCTAACTAACTATAATTATGAATTGAGTACCTAACAGATTCCTCCCCCCCTAGAAAAAAAAATATGTCAATATTTTTCACTACTGTCAAGTCTTATTACAAGGGCATTTGCATCTCATTGGGGAAACAAAAAAACAACAACTTGAAATCTTGACTTGACAGGTGATCATAGGTTTCAAGTTCACAATGTTCATTTCAATGTTCATTCTTCATCACAAGGTACACAATTCACAATGTTCATAATTCCTTTCCATGATCACACTTCTCACTGTTCATAGTACAATGTTCATAGGGCATAGTGTAGGTCTCAAGGTCTTATGTTCTCCACTGGCAGTAATCTAATAAAAAATAAAACATTTCAAAAAAAAATTATAGACCTTGCCTGTATATTTAAAAAAATTATTTTCTTCTTACCACCCTTTTATCAGCTTTTGTCCATTTTTTCTTTTATACTCACCATTTTCCATAGACTTAACTTCTTTCAATGAGGCATGAAATGATTTACATACAAAACAAGTACATACTTACTTTATAATGCTTATTTATAATTTAATTATCTCCCTTTCTTACTAACTCAAATTGTCATGTTAATTAACAATATATTAATCAGTCAAAGTAATATATACATAATATTTACATACTGAATCTCTGAGAGATAAATGTCAATTTAGACATTATATTACTGGTTATATATAGTACAATAGGTACTTTAACAAAAATTTTCACGACTTGAAAATTTTCAAACATCATATCTCATTCTAATTCTATGGAATGTCACCTCATAGAAAATCATATAATAATAATCATATATATAATAACACTTTTCATAAATCAGCTTAACCTAACCATAGTTTCATATTCACTAAACTGCTTCTCAGTTTAACTTTATACCATTTCTTGACATGTCATTTTGTCTATTGTAAATTCTGTAATCTCTGTCTTTATATTCCTTGTAATTGTTTCTACTCTGATTCATACTTTCACCATTTCTATCATAATATGAACTCACAATTTTCTGATTATCATGTACTTTATGCCAACACTCTCTAGCAAAATGTCCCAATTTATGACAATTAAAGCAAGTCATGTTTCTTTTAGATAAAGTATGTGCATAACTCATTGGTCTACTGTGCTGATTAATGTTATTTCTGTTCATGTTTCTATTCAATAAATATGAATATTTATTTTGCCATCTATCAATGTCTCTCAAAGTACATGTCCTAATACCTCTTATGTTACCTAACAACATATCTTGTGTTAGACTAGGTATTGCTACAGCATTACAGTACCCAGTAAAAAATGGTGTTTTTACAAAAATTCTGCATGCTTTAAATTCCTTAACACTGCCATCTAATAATCTAACTTTTTTCATATAACCCAAATAACATTGTGGTTCTACAAATCTGGAATGTATGGCAATTGTAGAGCAAGCTGTGTCTCTTATAAAGTTCAAGGACTTTCCATTCACTAATCCTTTAAATAATTTAAAATTATTTCTCTTCTCCTCAACCATGTTAATTTCTTCAAATACATTGCAATAATTTAATTGTTCAACCTCACTATCTTCATCACTGTAATTCCTATCATGTTTTTCATTTGCAAAATAAACTCTTCTTGTTTGATTCTGGTTTCTATGGTTATCATTGTGTTTATTATCATTTCTATTTTGATTTCTATCCCTATCTGAGTTCCTATCATCAGATCTATATTGTGTAGGTTTTTTACAATGGGAAGCTATATGACCCTTCTTATTGCAATTAAAACAAGTTATTTCTTCATAGTAATTATCTCTAGGTTTTGATTTTTCATTCCTATCTCTATTTTCAAATCTATCTCTACTTCTGCTTCTATCTCTACCTCTATCTGCATTTTCTCTGGTGTATCCTATCAAATCAACTTTGTTTTTGTCTTTATCTCTATTAGAAAATGGTTTATCTGGATGTGCATTTTTATAGATTCTTATTATGTCTGTTACTTCATCTATAGTTTTAGGCTTTCTTTCTTTGATAAATGATTGAAGTTGAGAATCACATTTGTTAATAAAATTATCTAGCAGAATAAAGTTTTTTAATCCCTCATATGAGTTTACTACATTTTCTAACTTAACCCACTTATTGAAAAAATCTTTCTCCATATTAATGGTTGTTTGAGGCTCTACATCTAATGATGGTACATTATCAAAATATTTTTTCCTAAAAGTTGTAGCATTATGACCATATGCATTTAATAACTCTCTTTTTAAGACTTGGTAGCTATCATCAATATGATGGTCATGGTTTTGACATATTGTTAGAGCTTGACCATGGACGAAATCTATCAGTATTTCAGACCATTCTTTTTCTGGCATATTAAATGTTGACATTTTTGCTTCATATCTTTTTAAGAAGTCTCCAATATCATCTTTCTGTTCATCAAAACTCTGTATTTTCCTCTTCAACCATGTCTGCGAATTAGGGTTGTCTCTTTGAGTGTTAGTATTATTCGAGTTATTTGTGTTTCCTTGAGTTGTCTGTGTATTTTGAGATGATGCTTGAGTTGTAGCTAGTGCTTGAGCTGCATCTAATCTCATTTTCTCCATTTTAGCTTCATGGTCTCTGGCTTTTTCTCTCTCTCTGTCTTGCCTTTCTTGATCTTCTTTTTGCTTCTCATATTCTTCTCTTCTGATCCTATCTCTGTATTCTTGCTCTTCCTTTCTAATTTTCTCCTGTCTCTCTATTTCTTGTCTTTTTTCTTCTTTCTGTCTCTCTATTTCTTGTCTCTTTTCTTCTTTCTGTCTCTCTATTTCTTGTCTTTGGCGTTCTTCTTGTCTCTCTATTTCTTCTTTTTCCCTTCTTACTCTATCTTGTCGTTCCATTTCTTCCTTCACCACTGCTTGTACATATGCTGCTAAGTCTTTTCCTTTTAGCTCCATGGCTTTTCCATCTTGCATGGCAGCTTCCTTAACCTCTTTAAGATCCACATATGACGATGAAGCCATTGTATTCTATATTTTTACCCAAATTAGACTTAGATTTATATGTATAGATTTATGTACTTAGCCTATGCCTATATAAAAACTATATTGATTCTGGCTATACTTCAACTTATTTTTGATTTAAGTTTTTCCACAATTATGATTACTTTTATTTCCGCATTAATAGATCACAACTATCCTACATGCTAGTCCAGATCATTTAGTTCAATGATAAAGATCTAGAGTTACCACGAATTTAGATTTAGTACTATGTCTATGACTAACACGAGTGTTAGTATTACTATAACCAATTTTCGATAAGACTGAATTCCGAATTCAATCCAGATCTAGATCTAGTCTTATTACACAAGTTTATGCTTATATGATTTCATTCAACCATACGAATATGTTATATGCCCATATATATTATGCATCAAATATATCTTTACCAAGATATAGATCTAGAATGCAAACTATTACCTTTTTTCACTTAGAGTCTAGATATTCAAAGAATTTGCAATTTCACGTCAGGCGACTGACTCACTATGCCAGATTAGGCACTATTTTCATGGCAAAATCAGTTTTGATTTTAGCCGATCAAACTAAAATTATATTTTAGTTCAAATTCTTTACGAAATACTCCTACCTTCAGTCAAGTTAAAATTAACAGATCTAATTAAATAATATAATTAAATAAAATAATATAATACACACAAATGAAATAAATAAATGAGACTACCTTCTATGGGAGGGGATAAAAATCTGACATATACTGATAACGAGGTACGTAACTCGGCAACAACGGATATGACGTTTACACAACAAAACAAACGACACACCCTAAAACACTCAATATAGCATTCGATCTAAATTACGTCTTTTCACAACTGTTTAAGGCTCCACCACCTGATTTTACTCAGGCTAACGTACGAGATTTAGACAGAATCTATTTCTAAGGGAAATCTAAACATATACTAATAAGAAAAAATGGACACTTAGCTTTTTTGTAGGTTTCAGTAAATCGACAGCAAATTCCACTGTAACGGTTTTTCTCGAGTTCTGACTCTATCTTCGGTACTGCCACTGGATACAATGTCGAGTATCCCACGTAATGCCCCAGATACGCTGATGTGCCACAGCAAAATATTTCAGATTCTTCTACGACCGTTGACGATTAATTCCGATGACTTGACTTGACGAATAATTCCGATGACTTGACGATTAATTCCGATGACTTGACTTGTGTAGTTGCTGACGAATAAACAGTTCTCCTGGCGATGAGTTGATCCACGTAGACGACTACTGGTACTCAACAGTTTCTTGACGTCAACTGGAACTGGCGAATGAAGAAAAAACGAATCTTCCGA
>JADKLZ010005243.1:12249686-12266169 GCA_021533235.1 Biomphalaria straminea | reverse complement strand
AAGTAGCCGTTGCACCTAAACTTTTCAAGCCGCATTTAATGGTGAAAAAATATTTTTCGTATCTCTTCTAGTTTCGGCGCCCTGAGTGTGACAGACGGACAGACGGACAGACGGACATTTTGCACAAACCTAATAGCGGCTTTTTCCCCTTACGGGGGCCGCTAAAAAGCAATTATTCCATTAATTACTGGTTATTAATTATTTTGTTTGATAGCAACAAGGGAAATTAATACTTCAGTATTTACAGATATGGTTAAACATGTTTCGTCACCTTAAATAATTTTGCACTTTCTTCATACCCATTCTCAGATAAGTTGTAACTTTAAATAATTATTTATTGGGCCTAATAAAATATGAATCAATTAAAAAATTAACCTCTTAGTCAATTAATTATTGATAATTCATTATTTAGTTTGAAATAGAAAAAAGAGAAATTACTTCTACATTCTTGAGAGATGTAGTAGTAGGCCTAACAGTGGAGTTCTTTTCTTAAGACATTTTTTTTTCTTTAGACAGACATACTTTTTTTCGTCCTTATGTTCTTCAGCCATGCTTGTCACTGCCTTACTTGTACCTAAGATAGGGGAGAGAGTTACGTGCATCATTGGGTCAATACTTGGAAGTGTTTGTACAGTAGCTATAGGGGCATCGCCCAATATTGCATGCTTTCTAGTTTTTATGGCATTGAAAGGTAATGTATCTTAAGTTCAATTATTGTATATTCTTTGGAATTAAGAGTCTAATATGAATTTAAAAATCACAGTTTTAAAGTGAATAAAGTTTTTTTTTTACGTAACAGAAATAATGACTCTGAAACTTAAACACCATCACAGGCCTATAGTCAGTATATATGCCTTAATTTAATTGTTTTCATAATTACTAGCAATACACGCCGACTACGCCCTTTGATTTCTTCTCGGTAAAGCCCATACATTGTCTATTTAGGACAGAACTTTCCTGTCATATTTTTTTTAACTTCCAATAAACGATCCCACTCACAAAGTTATAAGCTCGTGATATCTAGAGTCTAGTATGTTACATTTAACTGGAACCAGTGGCGTAGCTAGGGATTTGGGGCCCGGGGGGGGGGGGGCTTTACCTTTTTTTTTTTAGAGCCCCTGCATTTTGACATTGGACATCATGACATAGGGTCATCTACCATAATAGAGTGTAGATATATCTTCCATGAGTGTCCATGACTGAATCTAAAATGTACACAAAGACAGATATGGAAATAACAAACTCTAGTAGACTCTAACATGCTCTAAAGGTTTTTTAAAAAAATGTAATTGAATTAGATTTAGTCACAACGAGAACGTGAGAGTGTCCTCATCTTTCAGGTGTGTCTACTGGTACAACAGCAGTAGCATCAATCGCAATGATAAGTCAGTATTTTGACAAGAGAAAATCTTTTGCTACAGCTGTGGCATGTAGTGGACTAGCTCTTGGTTCCATGGGAGCGCCACCTGTAGCAACGTATTTCATTGAGGTAAGAACGTGTTTCAATTGTGGCACATCGACAGGGGAGAAATAAAAAGAGAGATACAAAGAATGTGTTGTTCCAATAGTTTAGCGTTTTTCTCAGTATTCTTCCAAACGCAAGGCATCCACATAACCTTATTTAGAGATTAAGAGTTTAAACGAGTTTTCTCTTCGTGGTTCAATGGTTTCCTAAGTGCAATGGAACTTTTGAGAGATCACAAAAAGAAATTCCCTTGACATCACGTTATGTGGACGTCTATGATAGGAAATGTAGTGAGTTAACAACTATGTCTCCATCCTCTTAACCACTGCATTGAGTATCATTTTTTTCTAGTGCCTTTTTGCTTTAAATGTCTAAAACTTGAATTATTTAGGCCTATACATGAAGTAACTGAAAGAGAATCTATCTGGACTGTAATAAAACATTATGGGATCCCAAATAAAATAATAGCCATAATCAAAGACCTTTATGATAGTTTCACGTGCCAAGTAACCCACTGTAGCAAGCTGTCAGAGGAATTTCCAGTCACAACAAGAGTCAAACAGGGATGTCTTCTTTCAGCACTCCAGTTTCTTCTAGTATTGGATTGGGTCACAAAAGAAGCCTACTCTAATTCAGGGAAAGGAATCCAATGGACTCTGACACAAAAGCTGGAAGATCTGGAATTCGCTGATGACATAGCCTTATTATAACACAAACTACAAGATATGCAATAAAAGATCACAGCCTTAAGCCAAGTAGGAAAAAGAGTTGGCATCAAAATAAACCACCAAAAAACAAAAGCACTTAAAGTAAACAACAAACAAATTGGAGACATAGAACTGGATTCCCAGGCCATAGACCAAGTAGAAAATTTTATATACCTTGGGAGTATAGTCAGTATATCAGGTGGAACTGATGAAGACATTAAAAGTCGTATAAATCTAGCGCGTCAGACATTTACACAGCTAAAACCAACCTGAAGAATTCTAAAACTAAGAATCTTTAAAGGGAAACTCCGATGGTTTTGATAATTTTTGATATAATATGTGTTTTCTTTCACAGATAATGAATATATTATTCTTTTTTTTTTATTTGAAATAATAACTTAGTAGGCCTAATTGATGTTTTTCTGACGTTATTTTTCTGCGCATCCAAAACAGTCAGACTTTCACCGGGTTTCTATGTGACGTCACACTAACCTATTAATTTAATCTATTGACTCATTTTATAGCGTGAAACCATAGATACAAATTCTCATTAAAAAAAATAAATCGCCGTCTATACGGTTAGATCTAGGATCTTGTAAGCAAAGAACAAAATGCGTATTAAAAGGAGATTTACATGCTTGACTAACCACGGCAGTGTATATTTTATCGCCTGACCACTCAACACACAACAAACACTATCACTTGGTTGTCTTGTCATGACCGACTACACGTAGTCTAGACTAGCCTAGAGCTTACACTGACCAGTTTGTTCGAATCAGTCAGACACACGATATATTTACTTCTTGGGATAGGGAGAGGTTTAGATGAAAATGTTTTTTTTTTGTCGAGTTGGTTATCCTAATGCTTTTACATCTCTCTCTCTCTATATATATAAAACTATTGCATAGCTCTGGACTATACCGTCACTAAGCCTAAGAGCCTGACAGCTACTGTAAGAAAGAAGCGATACGATTGGTTAAATCTAGTTTCCCTTTCAGTATTGTTGATGGAAGTGATTCGACGTATGTCTAAGATAAAAACAGAATTTCAAAGAACCCCGTTTTTTAGGAGGCGTGGCAAATTTACTGTCCAATTTATTAAATATAAAATTTTCTAAGCATTTAAATAAAAAATGATATAATGTTTACTATTACAACTTTTTACGCAGAATTTAAATATGTCAATAACTAAAATTTGAAAAACTATGAGAGTTTCCCTTTAACTCTAATGTCAAGGCTGTCCTACTGTATTGTTCCGAAACATGGAAAAAAATACAGACCTTTATCAACATATATGCCTGAGAATTATCCTAAAATAAAGTGGTAGGACAAAGTAGAAAATACCCAACTGTGGTAGATGAGTGGGCAGAAAAATATAGAAATGCAGATCTTGGAGAGGAAGTGGAGATGGATTGGTCACACCCTTAGCAACAGAGCTAGGCAGGCCTTAGAGTGAAACCGCCAAGACGTAGAGGAAGACCAAAAAGAACATGGCGACACAGCATACTGGAGGACGCCGAGAGGACCGGAAAGAGCTGGGAAGCCATCGATAAAAAAACTCTCGTTGTTTAATTCTTTTTTTGCGCAATACTACAGTTGGTTGATAGCTGTTACACAACGTTAACATGAGTGTCGATTATATTTTTTGTCTGACATATTATGGTTAATTATTACATAGGTACATTAAAATCTACGATTTTTAAATTAGAAGCAAATTAAACACTTCAAGTGAACATGCTTTCCTTAGTAAACATTAAATAGTTCTTAATGGAAACTTTTGAACATTATAGCCAAATATAGTGGTAGTTTCCTGAGGATGACTAATGAAAAAAAATGTAAGGTTGCGAAAAATATATTGATCGGTAGAAAAACTTGAAACCAATTTATAACATATAAAAGCTTACAACAACTTAAGAAAATAGAAATCTAAATTTCCTTTTAAAAAAAAAATCAAACTCAATAAATTTTGCGACTTCGTTTTCAATTAACAGAAATGCTTGCTTTGAAATTTGTTTTTCAAAAGTTATTAATAGTTGTTAATTAACTTAAGTTTTGCAAAGCTTTTTTTAACTGGTATTCACTTGTTTCAGGTTTACGGTAAAAGAGGCGCATTTCTTCTTTTCGGTGCTCTGGAAATGAACAACATTTGTATGTCCATACTGTTACGACCTACTAGCAGATACACTTACATTGTTCAATCAGATGATGGAATAGATGGTAGAGCTAACGTAGAAAACCAAATAGAACTTCAGAAGGAGCTGGAGGAAAACACTGATGGTATACAGGATGGAGCTACAAATACTGACGCCTTGTTAGACACGTACTCCGATCAGGAAATGAATGTTAAGCCTAAACAGACACCAATCGGTGATAAGAATCATGCTGCTCAATCCACAGACCCTGGTGTTAACAGAACCAATCAAGCAAACGTAAAATCACCAGAAGAAATTTTGTTGAAACCACAAGGACAGGAATCTTTCTCTAAGTTCAACGACTCAGGTAATATTCTAACCCATAATGAGTGTGACGCTGAGTCTGAACATCTTGGTATTTGGCGAAAAAACTCCAGACCTTCTCGTTCCATCTCCATTGAAATCAATGGGAAGTGTTTCCATCACGACGCCACAAGTTTCAGTCGGTCAAACAGCAACATGACATCAGTTCGAGAAAGATTAAATTCTTACGACAGTCGTTACAAATACTTTCATCCTGAGAGATTGAACATTGCCAGTACCTGGAGTATTATAAGCACTCCAGTAAGTGATGTATTGGTCGGCTTTGAACTATGCACTCTGCAAGAAAACACTTGTCTTTCAGACCAAGGGTCTACGGACATGCGCAACAAAAGTTGTTTGATGAGATTTCTAATGTGGCTCCACGATGCCTTCAACATTCATCTGTTTCAATCGTGGTCGCTCAGAGCTCTTCTACTCTACAATATTTCAGCCGTCCTAGTTCTCTATTTGTCTACTTACTTCCCTACCATAGGAGCTAAAGCTGGACTTGCTCAAGACGATATAGCTCTAATGTTGATTATAAGTGGTGGAGTTGACTTTATTAGTAGATTAGCAATAGGAGCGTTCACTGACCTACGTATATTGACGACCACACAGATTGTTGCCATAGCTCAAGCCATAATTGGTAAGATTCTTATTCTAAACTTTAAGAAACACGTTTTTTTATGCAACGTAATCTATAATCACTAATCATGAATAAGTCTGATCAAGTTGCAGCTTTTTAAAAGTGCTAAATTTCAATGTAGTAAACAAATATAAAGTAGTGATAAGTTGTAAGATTTACTAGCAAAAATTGAAAGTGTAAAAGCATTGTTGGCCTGATAAGCATGACCAGACCAGTGAGCACAAAATATGTAGATAATATAAGCACAGAACTCTCCATCAAAAATAAATAGAAACATTTATTTCAATTTTTTTCAGGTAATATATACAATGTCCTATATTTGTTCCTTTCCTAATATCTTTTGGCTCCTAGGCACAACTTGTCACTTTACACATTTCTACACATCTTTTGAGTCCTTAATGGTGCTAGCAGTTATCATAGGACTGTTTGGTGGATTGAGGCAGAGTTTAGGAACTTTGATTTGTCTTCAGTTTATGGGAAAAGAACGCTATGTTCAAGCACTGGGCTTCCAAACAATGGTATCAACACTTACAATGGCTGTGCACCATCCATTGTTAAGTAAGTGTCACAATCAATGACTTTTATTCAGCATAAGATTAATTTTCAGATATGCATTCAAATAAGACATGATTATAACTGTAGATAAGAATAGTATTTTGCATCATACCACATGCTTTATGTTAAACCTAGATAGATGTATTATTATCTACCCCCCTACTCACTTTATATTAAAAAAGCAACTTATTTTATATTTTATGCATAAATGCAAATTATGCTACTCAATCTTAGAACATACACTTTTATTTATTCAGGCATTCTACAAACTTTAGAAAGTTCATACATAAATCATAACAAAAAGAAACAGAGATGCCTCTAACACCAACCATTGCTAATGTGACAGCCATTACAATAATGAAATGATTGTTTTATTTGACAGGCAGCATCATGGAACTGAGTGGATCTTTCAATACTTCCTTGCACTATGTGGGTGTGGCAGCTTATTTGAGTGTTATTATTCTGTTATTGGAACCATTCACTAAAAAACTTGATGCCAAAAAGAATTTACAAGAAAATGAAACATGATAGTACCTGACAGAAATCAAAAGGAAAATGAAAATTTGTTGTTGTTTTAAACCATTTCATGACAATAAACAAGAAAAAAAAACACAATAAAACAATACTTTTTTTTTTACAGCAATACCTCCTTTATACAACTTATAGAGCAATTATTTTTCTCTTAATAATTTGTGAATGTTAGATTTAAAAAAAAAATGTTCCTCGTTTTATCCCTCTCCCTTCACAACCCAAGAAAGAATCCTGGTTAAACTAATGAATAGATCTACTAGACTTTATAATATTCCAATGATAGAATGTGGAACCATGGATAGATCTTTAGATATAGATTTAGAATATGATGCCCAAAATGTTCATGAACATTAATTTATGAAACTCTTGAATGAATGTGGAAATACCGGAAGACGTATAGTCCAAACAAGAAAAATATTTTATATTTTATAGCAAAATTTGAATTTTTATACTTTCAAAAATTATAACATTCAAACTAGAGTTTTCCCAGTGTGACTAATGAGCAAGTAATTCTTTTATCAATGATATACATCAACTTTTAGATTTCTAGTAAAATCGTTAGAGGCATTTTTGAGATGAAAATAAGAGTTGAATAGAGGAATTGTAAAAACAAATGCAATGACATGAAATAGCTTGATAAGAAACTATTTAAAAATAAACAACCATGTACTCTCAAACTAATTATGTTTACAAGATGTATATGAAAATAAATAGGGAAATAAGAAAATAACATGAATCAGTTGTATAAACAGTAATTAGAGCAATGTATGCAGAATATTTTCTATGAAATAGCTTGGGAAATGCAACAAAGGTATACACAATTTTATTCAGTATATATGACCATGAAAAGATTAAAGCTACAAATCAATAGCTTCAGCTGCACACCTCTGCAATCAGACAGGAACTTATATATTTTATCACAGATTTGAGAGAGAAAAAAAATCTAAAGATATCACAACCAAAAATACTTATACAGATTTAACATGAAATATTTTTATTTGTAAGATGTTGTATCCTTAATCCTAGTTCTTCCAATTTTAAAGCTGCAGCTGTGTCCCCAGCAACTTTAAGTCTGCCACTCATGTATGCATGGAAAGGTTTGAGTTGACCAAATAGCATAGCTTGTAGATCATCAAAACTTAAGCTTAAGACAGCAGAAGGATGGCCAGTGGGATCTGGTCCTTGACCAACAGAACCTTGACCTGTGACAGGATACAAAGATATGTTGTATAAAATACTATTCAAATTTAGATTTATATATTTATTAATTATTGTTTTTAATATTGCCAAGTGGTTGAATGTTGTGTCTATGTCAGAGCATTGGATGTCACATGAAAAACCCTGATTGTGAAACTTAAGTAATCTCAAGACTTTTTACTGAGTAACATAATATTTTCAACCAGATCTAATCAGTACATGGCAACTATTGGAAAGAGTAAATGAAATTAATTACTACGGATACATTGTTATAAATTAAGAATAAACCATAATTCACCAGCTCTATACTACAAAAGCTATCTTCAATAGGGAGTCACTGCCAATAATAACCATTATATAGAACTAGTTATGATTTTACCTGGCTTTGCTTGTTTTTTTTTTCCTTTTTTTTTTGTTTGCTTATATTTAAAAGGCATCTAAGCTGTTTTTAAGACTTTGTAAATATAATATCTAAAAAATGCTTGCCAGTGAAATCAACGCCACATTTTTTTTTCTATCCTAATATTTAGCTTGTTATAAAAATAAAAACCAAAGAAAAGTGTTAAACATTTCATTGAGCTTGAAGTATTTTTATGTTCTTGTTTACATTGTGCTCCAATCTGAACCTAGTCTTGATTTGATTCATGTTGTTTTTTAATGGAATAGGTACTCACCATTTTTCAAATCCAAATAATATGTCCCTGAACCAGAAACTTCAAACTGGAAAGTTTCACTGACTTTTTGTACTAGATTTTCATTCAGAGTTTTTTGAATTAATAACAACAAGCCATCTACATCAAGTGCTGGGAACAATTCAACATTGTTTACACTTTCTATAGGTTGAGTTTCAGTTGGCTCTTTCTTTTGCACAATGGAATCATGTAATTGTTTTGCATTGTCTTCAACAGGTTTAATACCTCCAACAAAAGTTTGTAATAAGTTAACAATAGTCTCAGTGTGATCTGAACCTGTAGAAAATGTTTTGATAGAGATGAATAAACTATAAATATTTAAAATGTCAGTTTTTCACATAGAAGTTTTAGGATAGATACATAGGTAATGACTTTGAGAAGATTTAAGGAGTGCCAATGTGTCAAATAAAACAAACCTAATAAATTAAGGAATTTAGGAACATGCTTGCTGTTACATAGTATATTTAAAAGGTTGAGAAACTGGCCTAATGCTAAACCTTAATATGTAAGATTAAGTATTATTTAAATTAGTTTTATTTAATTTGTTGGTAGGGCCAGAATAAAATAATATAAAAAAAATCTAAAACATAAATACAAAAACTTTGTAGCATAAATTATACTTCCGTCCATATTATATCAACAACTCTTTGGTGCATAACTACTAGTGTGTTGGGGGAGCACTAGAATATGGCAGAATATTGCCAAAAGAACAAAAAAAGAGAATTTTCTAGCTGAAAAAAAAAAAGCGGCAAAGACTGTGGGTAATACTAGTATTCCTATAATTTTAAAAATGTGTACCCGACACAAACATTAAATTAAAGAGTAGCCAGCTAGAAAATTAAAAGGACATTTTAAATATCTAAAAGTGAAATACTATAACATATGTAGGTAATGTATGTTATAAAAATAACCTGACTAAAACAAAACGTCTAATTAAAACATTTCATTTCATTATATAACTCCCTATTGCATAAGAAAACTGCTAAATTCAAAGCATTTTGAGTCAATCTTTCAGGTAAAAGATATTATTAAAATTAATTTGTTTAAAGCATAATAGAAATAGTTACTGGACGGAAGTATGTAACATTTGTATAAATAATAAGCAAAAAAAAAAATGTTTAAAAATCCTGCCTTGGTTTTCTGTAATGAGTTGAGCTAACTGAGAAATATTGAAAGGGACATCACTGCCACCAAATAAACTAGGAGGCATGCACATCTGAGCTGGCTTCTTAGCAGGAGGTCCTTGAAGAACTTTAATATGAGACCTGTTGATTTTTATTTTAATTCAGAAGATGTGTTAACTACATTTTGCATTAAAAAATCTTAAGTTCTGCAATAAATAACAGATAAAACTAAATTACTAATTGCAATTATTCATACTTACAGTTCCGCTCTTGTAATAGTGACACCCCAGTTCTGACAAGTCTTGTTACTGCTTACCTAATATAAAAAAAATGTAATTGTTTTTTTTTTCTTTCAAAGATAATATTGATTATATCAAATATCATTTATATGATTTGATTGCATAATTGAAATTTAAATACTTTCTTAATTTTACTGATGTTTAATGAGCTATTTGAAGGGACATTCAAAACATGACTGTACCATTACAGCATTAGCAATAGCTATTCTTTCTCCCTCAATCTCTGGCAATTTTTTCTGCACCAGGAGATTACAAAGAGCTGTCTGCACAAGAATTCTGATGGAAAGATCTAAATTTTGGATGTTGGTCACAGACTTTTCTGCATCAACAATTTGAAAATAAATATCTGCTCCAACTTCAATGATGCTTTTGTCTGCAGTTATTATCTAAACAAAAAAAAAAGTTTTTAATTAAACATTTTTTAATCCAAATAATTAGCAAAGCAACTGAAATTATCTGACTATCACTACTGTAAACAAAAACAAAACTACATTTGAAAAAATCCAAAAGCTAAACCTGTTTAGGTGGAACACTGAATGCTTTTAATCCAATATTTACTTTTTGAAATGTATCAATGAGAGGAAACACCAAGACGATTCCTATAAAATCAACCATAACCATAAAAAAATGAGTCACAAATGCTAAAAACATTAATGAACAAGTATAGCTATATTATATGTTATTATTTTTGGCATAATAGCATTATATGTTACATGATTACAAAAAAAGGGGAGGGAGAGAAGGGTTTTTAAAGGACAAAAATCAGTTGTATTTGCATTGCAATTACTCTATATTTAAGTAGCCTGTCACTTTAGTAAAAACATCACTGGTATTAACAATGTGTAAGAAATTCAATCAAGTGACATATTTGGTTTTGTCTAATGATATGTCTCACAAATCTCATAAGACATTCGATCACTACTTCCTTCAAGGGGCAAATGCCCTTGTGGGAAATAAACTCTCTATTGGTAACATATCTCTGTATTTTATTCCTAGAATCCTTCTCAGACATCACTGCTGCGCCATGTTTAGTGTTTTTCAACCTTTCAAGTCTTGAAGCATCGCTGGTGATAGTACAAAGGAGTTGATCCTAGCCTCCTAACTTACTTAGATCCTCCAGCGCTGTTCAGCAATTTGGTTGGCAAGTGGTCTCCACAAAGATCTGTCACTGGTCTCGAGGCTATTAGATTCATTTGTTCAGCCCGATTTTTTTGTGTTTGTTTGTTGATGGCTAGCAGAAAGAGAAATGGAGATAAACCCTTGTTTCACACCCGTTTCAATGTTAAAGAGCTTCATTATTTCAATGTCTACTTTAGCACAACAGCTGGATATGTTAGAGAGGTTTTGCAAAATCATGAGAAATTGTTCTGGGATGACAAATTCTCTTGCTTCTTTTTTATTTGAGTGATTAGCTATCAAATACTTTTTTTGGTATTCCAGGCTTTGCTCAATGATGGTTTGGGGGACAAAAATCTGTTCATTGCATAAGCTGCTTCTTTTGAAGCAGTTGAAAAACACTATTATATTGTTTATCAATTACTTAAACTCTGTTAAGTCATTAGTTTACCTGGCTGATTCAGGCAACCCTCTAATGGCACTAGGGAAGAAGGAGCACATTAGCCACATAAACAGCTGAACTCTTATTCACCTCCTCTGTGTATGTGTAGGTAGTGAATGGGAGAAATACATCCTAATGATCTAAGTAAGAAAACATTTCTTTACAAAGTTTTTCTAAGTGAGAATTTATTTATGAATACCTGGTCCTTTAGATTTTAGAAGATGACCAAGTCTAAATACAACAAGTCGCTCATTTTCTGGGATTTTCTAGAAAAAAAAAATTAAAATGTGTTGAATGAGAAGTATACAACTTTCACAAAAGTTTCAGTAACCATTTAAATGACAATTATAAAAAAAAAATATTCTATTCAAATTAACAATGTTTTATTTAAAAAAGTAAAAACAATATTTATATTTTTACCTTCAGAGTAAACCAAATAATTACTGGAAACATCATAATGTACATCACAAAATATGCAAAAAGTAAACAAAACCTAGCAAGCCTGTCACTGTTAAGCTGTCTTTCTGAAAAAAAAAAAAGATCAACAATAAACAAAAAAGTCAGCTTTTAAAAATTTGGTGCACATTGCAATTATTTAAGTTCAGATCAAATACATAACATTGCTTAAGGTTAAACTTGAAACCTTCAGTTACATTTCATTAATAGGCCTATATAATTGAACTGTGGAAGATTATAGACAGTTTAATTATTTATTGTACATTAATAGTTAGTTCTGTGAGCCTTAAAAGTACTTTTTTTTGTTGTTAAAAAATCTTACCTTTTCCAAAGATGTTAATTTTTATTAACATTTTAATGTGTTTACAAAAATACTTGATACTATGTGTCCTTTTTGATGGTTGTCTCTATTAGCCTTATATTGTGGGTTGATTTTATAACTTATGTAATAGTTCATCCCTTTAGTTAATTGCTTCCCATAAGTTTACAACAATATATATTACAGTGTATCAATGTTTTTCTGGTACTGGGCACATAAAGGTGCATATTTCAACAATTTTAATTGAAATGTCATCATTTTTCTCTCATTGTATTTTGATATATGGTTAATTTAAAATTGTAGAAAATGTATGAAATGGTGTGCATGTTAATGTAACATTAAATCCCTGAATTTGGTTAGAGTAAGATTTAACAAACACCAGGGAGAAATGAATGAATGTTACTCTAAAGCTCTCAAAAGTCTTGTTCTGTTTACTTTTCGCTACAATTCTTCTAATCCTAGTCTTGTTTTTTAAATCACAGTCTTTAAGCAAACTTTCCCTTTCTATGAAACAAATAACTTTTTACAACAAATGCCTAATCCTGTTATAGCAAGAGAGGGATAACCAGTCACCAGAGAGGGTCTATTTTGCAAAAAACATTCACAGCAGGGATTGCATTAGTGATGACAGTGAACCAAATATAAAGAAATTAATTTTTGTTATTGACAGGAAGAATCATTTTTAATTGTATCCAGGCATGGTAAATAATAGAACTTAAGTGTAAGTAAATCTGATTCGTGACACAGTAAAAAGTACTCTCGTGGATAGAGGGGCTAAATTAAATCTAGAGACTATCTCAGTTATTCAAAAACAGTTAGATTAGCAGACAGCAAAGTTAAAAGATTCCAAGCTTGCAAGGTCTTTTTATTAAATCATATTAAAACATTCGAAGGTTCCGTTCACTATGCATTAAACTTCTTGTTCAACATCATTTACCAGTGTCGATTACCTTTGTAATGTTGTTTAGACTTCTCTGCACATGACACAAAGTGGAGGCGCCTAACATACAACCAGTTGATCTTAGCATTTAGTTATTTCCAGTGTCAATATCAGTGTTGAAGCTCTGTTGCAATTACTTCTGCCAGTGTAGTTTATAAAATGCTTTGTTCATGTTTCGGAAGATCCTTAAGAGTTGATGATTATTATCACTTCCTAGTCCAAACTATCATTATCAATGAAGGTTATTAAAATACACCTAGAGCCAAGAAATTTAAACTACTCTAAGGACAGCATAATATACTATATAAAATGAATTATAATGTATATATGTACCATAAGAATTATTTAGTTTTTTTTTTACTTACTTTTTTGTTTTCCATGTTTTTCCAATGATCCATTATTCCTTTCGTATGTAAAAATAGATCGAAAGTTTTGGCTTTGATATTCACTTGAACTTGTGTTTTTATTGTAGGAAAATATTGATGAGAAATCAAAAGCTTGACCATATTCATCAAAATCACTAGTTGGTAATGCAGTGTATTTAACAGAGTGAGACTGAGAGGCCATTTTAATACTAGGTCTAATACTAGTGTCTCTAGAGTCTCAACCTCTCTCAGCCTCTAGTTTCTAGCTCTAACTCTAGGACTAGACCTAGAATTAGAAAAGTAGAATAGAATAGTAGAATCTAGATATAGACATAGATAACTCTAGACTAATCTAGATGATAAACCTAGAAAAAGTAGAATAGTTGACTAGTTGACTTGAATAAACTAGTAAGTAAAGTTAGTTAACTTTAAAAGTTAAAGTCTTTTAAGTGACTTACGTTAGTAGGCCTAGTAATTACTAATACTAGTACTAATGTAACTAATACTACACAGTGTAACACTAGGTCTAGGCCTACTCTATGTCACTAGAGTGTAGAGTAGAATTTAGAATGAAAAAAAAATAAAAATAGTTTCTATAGACTATAGCGTATACGGTATACTATAATATAGGCATAGGTCATCTACTATGATTTACTATGTCTAGGGTGACTAGATTATTTATTATATAATATATCTAGATCTAGTCCATCTAGATGAGATAGAATCTACTTGCTACTATTATAGTTTATATACTAATAGACTTATAATTATAATATTTATAATAATTATAACTTACTAAGTTTAAGTCTAAGTTACTTCTAAAGACTTAGCTACTAATTACTAATACTACTACTACTATACTGTAGTATATATAAAAATATATAGATCTACTAATAAATAAATAATAATTATTTTTATTAATACTAATCCTATACTCTTAAGCGAGCAATTCTTGTATAATATATATATATATATATATATCTATCATCTTCTATTTCGAAAACGGCTCTAACGATTTTCTTTAAAATTTCAACATATATCTAAATGTTAGTGAGAAAAAAATTCTCAACTCATTGGCCACATCGGGAAAACTCGAGTTTGACCGTTATATCGGTTTGAAAAATGTCTTATTATCGAAAAATTTATTTTGGTTTGAAGGTTTTATGAATGACATGGAGAATTTATGAATGAAAGTTTTCCATGACGTAAACGGGAAAAACGCTGCTTACGTCACTAGGCTTACCAGAGTACAATGCAAACAAGAACGAGTTTTAAAATATCAATGGACCTAATTAAACATTTGCGCATCATCTTATTGAAGATTGATTTATTATAGAACTATGGAAGGAAAGTCATGAAATTAAATGTACCGATGCATGATTAGTTATTGCGTTTTAAGTGCTTAATAAATTGTGTACACTTTAATTGCGTAGAGCGGTGTAGATTCCTCATTAATCTTCGGATTTGATGTCAAGCCTTATTATAATTATTATTTTGCTGGTAAAATTATGACCATGTGTTCATGCTTCAGTGTCTAATGTCCCGTACCAAAACAAAGGAAATTGTGATTACACAGTTGCTCTACGCCTTACTTTCTCACACTGAACAAGATATCTAGCTAGCGGTCAACGAGTTTGCGTACGCTGCAGCCACTTTTGATTTAACTATAAACCTCAGTAAAAAACTTGGGGTTAGGGCGTGGTGACGAAAGGCCTAGGAGATATCTGAATGGAGGGATGTGTAAAAGCAGGCCATATCCTTCCATGGGCTGTAGCACCAGTAGCACCACTGGGATAGATGGATGGCAAAAGCCGGTATGAACTTCTTATAGTCTGACAGTCTGGCTGAGCAGGGCACATATCCCGTCAAATAATCTGAAGAGTTTCTTTAGTGTTCTGTTTGTTCTATATTATATGTAATTGTACATGGCGATTACATATCAAGTCTCTTAAGTCCTCCTACAGTCTAGACAGCGTAAAACTATCGTAGGCCTACTGTACTATTATTGGCTTGGAAGAAAGTCTTTGCAGTTTTACCCAATAACGTAGAAATTTGCGTCACTCGATGTTTTGTACTAAAGCCAAAGCCATAATTGAATATACTAATTCCAAAATTAAATGTCTGAACGTACCAATTTACATTTAGAACAAACAGAACACTTAAGAAACTCTTCAGATTAGTAGTCTTTATCCGATCGTTCATTTTCGTAATTATAAAAAAAATCCCAAAATGACTTCGGGTATATAACCTTTCTTATGAAATTATTAAACCGAGCAAGGCTCGGCCACCTGATATTAGTACTAATACTAGCTTAACTAGCTAGTACTAGTAACTAGTACTGCCTACGCCTACAGTCTACACTACAGTACTAACTACAAGACAAGAATCAAGATCTACTACTAGTACTACTTACTACTACTAGACTAACTAGTCTACTAGAGTCTAGTCTAGATCTAGTTAAAATCTAGTAGTAAGACTAGACAAGAAACTAAGAATTGACTATCTAATCTATTCTATATACTATATCAGTCACTATACTGAGTAGACTTATATGACATGAGCTCTATATTTTCAAGCTCTAGTTTTATTTTCTGCGCGCTGCCATTTTGTTTGTTGATATCTACAGAAGTGTTGCCAACTTGTAAATTAATGGTTGGTTGATTGTGGTTGGCCGGACCTTTGTTTTTTTTGTTTTTTTTTTTTGTGTCCGGCTTTGGTAAGTTGGTCAGTTATTCTTTGGTTGGTTGGTAGTGGTTGTATGGTTGGTTGATAATGAATGATTGGTTGTTGTTGGTTGGCTGGATGAATGGAGATTTGGTGATGGTTGGTTGGTTGTGAATAACGTGGTTGGTTGACTGGATGGATGTTTGGGTTTTGTGGCTTTGGTTGGTTGGTTGTTTGTTTTGTTTGATAATTGGTAAGTTGGTTTGATGGCAATTGATGGTTAGTTAGTTGGTATGGTTGGATGACGTGGCGGCGGTGGTTTGTTGATTGTTTGTGGTAGGTTGTATTTTGGTTGGGCTGTTGGTTAGTTAACTGTATAGTTGGTTGGTAGGTTGTAATGGTTGTGGTTGGTTGGCTGAATGGATTTTTTTGGGAGGGGGCGATAATTGGTGAGTTGGTTTTATGGTTACT
>JADKLZ010005243.1:12198587-12225346 GCA_021533235.1 Biomphalaria straminea | reverse complement strand
AATCTAAACTTACTGGATCTAATCTAGATCAAAATCACTATTTATTTGTGATAAATTTTAGAATAATTATAAAGTTTCTTCAGTAGTAAACATTGTGGGTGTGTCTTGGACTACTGTAGCCATGGCGACATTTTTTACTGATAAAAAATTGTTAAAAAAAAAAATTTAAATAAAAGTCTAAATAAGTCTCAAAGCTTATTATTGCTATGTAAACAAAGGATGAAGAACTCTTTTATTGAGGGAAAATAGTTCTAGCATTGTTAGTTAAAAAGTTAGATTAAAAATGCAATGAAACTAAGGTAGGGTACAAGCGTCTTTCCCAGAGACGCTCCGCGCTTTTAGGGTAGTTGGACCGTCTCTGGGAAAGACGCTCCGCACCCATTGAGTTAACATAGTTATTGTCACACTCATATATGATTACTTATTACTATTATTTGTCTTGTTTTTTTTTTTAGTGTCTAAAACAAACAATAATCCAAGCTTTGTTGAAAAATTCACCACTAGCCTGCTAAATAGATTACAGGTAAGTAAAGCACTGATTTATAAACATTTTTATACATGTGAACATCCCTGTACACTTCATAACTCTATGATCCATGGTCTCATACAGATATCAGTTCGCCACATTCACATCAGATATGAGGACACAATTACCAATGGAGACCATGCCTTTGCCTGTGGTGTTATGCTCAAACAGTTGTTGGTCTGTTCCACTGACTCCCACTGGCAGCCTAAAGGTTCTGACGCTGTTCCCAACTTGATACACAAGGTCTGATTACATTAAGATTCTATTCTATATGCCATGAGCAGTTCAAAATTTGAAAGTCAATATTTATTTATTAACATAAATATACCTGTTACTTAAATGTCAAATCATGTTTACATATTTTTTGATTTTATAGAAATTTATGTTAATAAACCGAGGTAAACTTGGAAGCTTATTATTTAAATTTTTTTCATTACTTAAGCTTTTGGTTTTTATTCCCTCAAGATGCTGAAAATGGATGATTTGTCTCTTTATTGGAACCCTTATGTTCCAGAACAACATCTGCTAAAAACACGACTCAATACAGATGGCTGGAGGGTAAATTTCTATTCTTCTTCTAGCCAGCTTTTTGCTGCTGAGCTCTAGGCTCTTTTTCAGTAAAGTTCTATAAAAAGTAATTCAGTGTTCATTAATTATCTCACACTTTCATAAACTTAAAAGTTTGTATCTAATATTTATTTGATATGCTTAATTTAATAATATACTTTAATGCTATGATTTATGTGAATCCAAGTTACTGTGGTAAGCTATCATTTTATCTTTAATTATTATCTCATTACTTACAGAATCTTCTACGTATGTCCATTGATTCTCATACTATTTTTGAGGAAGAATTAGATTTCAGTAAGGGAATGTTTTTCTTACACCATACTTTACATTATTTATTCAAAGTTAACAATAAGATATACTTCTTCATTTGATACAAATAAATATAAGGAATGAACTGTTTATACAAAATAATGCTGCAGTATGTAAAATGTGTTTATAGTTATGGAACCAGTGGCAGCACAAGCCCGTCTCATTGTTAATACAGATAACAACTTTACCTTACCTAAACTTTTCATGGATTTCACAATTGAAGAAGTTGAAATTTTACTATCTAGACAACAGGTAATGTACTAATCAACAGGTAATGTACTAATAACTAAGTGAGTGCAGTTTATTGTATGTTTAAGGTCATAAATTATTAATTTCAATAAATCACTTTCAAATTTTTTTTTCAGTTTCTGAATCTGATAAATCTCAGTGATTCCTTCAAATTAATGCGTGTGAATCAACGCTATCGCAAGTATCATCCCAACATTAGTCTGAAAGTAAGTCCCAGATCATGGTGGATTTATGCCTATTCAGCAGTGCTGGAAGAAGTGATCCGTCCATACTCCTGGGACAGGATCAGAGCTCACAGGTATATGCAACTATGCTCATGCATGATGCAAGCACTGTTATCAATACTTAAGCAACCTCATTTATTTTGATCTTTTGCAGATGCCTTTTGTGGTTTATTATACTTAATTTTTATGTTTACAAAGTCTGCACAAATAGTTCATTCATCTTTCTACTTTCTGTCTATAGAAAATCAGTTTCTCTATATTTCTTTGTATCCATGATTTATTAAAAATAACTCTAAAGTTTATCAAACAGTAGAACATTGATACAATATATATATATATTTTCTCTTATATATATTTTTTCTTTTAAGTATTTGTTAATATTGAATAACAAATCTAAACTGACCACTGTCAGACAGTGTTTATGTAGATCACAGCAAGGACTCCTTAGCCATGTGAAATACTGCCCTCCTCCTTATAATATTATTTAAGTGGGATGATTAAGACATTGTTATAAATATATTTTGCAGCATCTAAAATTTCTCATCAAACTATGATTAAACACATCATAAAATGTAAGGGTTAAAGATTTGCACAGATTAGTCTGTTCAAATTTATTTTAGTATTGTGATTTTTCTTTGAAAGAAACTTTTTATAATAAATAGAAATTTATTGTGTTCTTTAACTGCAAAGGCATAGGTTTCAATAGGTTTTTGTATCCTACATCATTGCATTTATTTTAACTTGTAGACAAGCTTAAAAGTTAAGGATAAATAGCTTTGGAATTGAAGCTATTTAAAAGTACATGCTTTGTTCCTAACTAACATTTTTTACATGGAATTTAGAAGCAAAATGTGGTTTTAAGGCTAGCTCTGATTCCATGTTCTACTGTTCTATAACAAGACATGTTTATTTTTGTTTTGTAACAAGATTTGTTTGTCTTTGTTCTATAAAAAGACATGTTTGTCTTTGTTCTATAACAAGACATGTTTGTTGTTGTTCTATAGCAAGACAAGAAGACATGATGATTTTCTTTGTTTTATAACAGGACGTGTTTATCTATGTTCAATAACAAGATATGTTTCTCTTTATTCTATAACAAGACATGTTTATCTTTGTTCTATAACAAAACTTGTTTGTCTTTAATTATTTAAGTTAATTTCTTTTTACACACCTTTGACATCCAAATTAGAAACAAGTTTAACCAATACAAAAACTTGTATAAACTATACCTTGGAGACCTTGGAAATAAATCAACTCAAGATAAACTGAAAGAACTAGAAGAACATTTGGATGTGACAAATATTTTGATTGCAAAGGAGCAGGCAAAACTTGAGGTTAGGCAAATTAGTTTGTAATAGAAATAATTGTGTATTAGCTAAATGATGCTTTGTATTTATAAAAGCATTATATTACAATTACATTTTCAGACATTTTTAAAATGATTTTATTATTGAATCAATTTCTCGCACACTTTATTTTTAATTTTACAGCAGAAGCTGTAGGGACACCACAGCTAACATTTTCATGATTTCATATTATCTGTTTTCATCCAGTTCTTAACATGATTCATTCCTATTCTCTTCAAGCTTATACTACTTTTCATTTTGCCTTGTTTTTGCTAGTCCATGAGCAATCCTTTCAATCAAACAATTTAAAATTTTGTGTTGGTCTTAAACATTTTTTATTCAGAAACTATTAATTTAGAAGAAAGCACTAATGTTAGCTCTATGTAGAACAAATGTTTCTGGCTCACAGTTTGTTAAAGAAGCACCAGACAAAGCCAAGCAACCTATTAAGAAAAAGAAAAGCTGGCTGAGCAAGTGGCTTTGGGGTTCTGAGGAAGATGTCACATTAGATGTGGAGACAGAACATTCAAGTATGTCCTGACAGTTTGAACAAAGTTTTTTTTTATATGAAAGCAAATCTTATTTAATTAGAAATATTTGTTTTCATTCTTAACAAACAATATACAATTTTGATAATAACATACAATTTTTCTTTTTAACAGGAGATTGGTTATCAAACCTTACATCAGAGGAAAAAGAGAAACTATATGCTGGGATTGGCTATGATGATTCTAATAGAGATGTTAATTATCCTAAAAAGGTAAAACAATACAGGATAAGTAAATTTGATTTGGTTTATTTTAACATCAGGTTAAAAATAGACTTTATAAATAAATAAACACAAGAAAACACATTTGTAACTATAAAGTAGTTTTTTTAATGGTCTTAGTCATCTACTCTACTTCCACCTGCAATATGAGTATTTATTGTTCCAATTTTATTAAGCAGACATTGTGCACATTAAAATAAAGTATTTTTAGCTGCGGGTGCATTTTTATTTCATCAGTATGTAGCATCCAAGATACAAGTCATTTTAAAGAGATGTTGTGTGTCTATGGTCAACTACAGCAAAAAAATTCTCCAAGTGTCTGTGACACATCTTTTGTCCACTTTGGAACACAGGCCTGGAAACAATGCATTTAGGTCAGTAGTAAGTCTTACTTTAAATTGCAAGGCCAAGGTAAATGAGGTAGAACCAGTACTTTTTTGTGATACCATTGTGAATGTGTTTCTTCATAAATTGTTATCACCCTTGGAAAATGAAAAAAAAAAAAAAATTCCATTATTATTGATAACCTTTTATTTAAATACTAGCCGGATATGATCTTAGTCTGCGAGCCTTAGTTTGAATATTATTGGATTCTGGTCTACATCAAACATGGCGAATGTTCCCTTCACATTTTTTAAATATTTGCCACAAAAATGAAAGAAGAGTGAGAAAATGGGTTTACTAGTTTAGCCAACTTATTGATTTCTAATATAAAATACTGTCAAAATGAGTTTACCCAATTTTTTTAAAAGTTTTGTTCTTGATTAGAGATAAATTTAGGTATTTCTTAAATTTGTATAGCCCTCCTGTTGTGGGAAGGACCTAAGACATACAATGATCTTAGGAACATTTGTGCCAAGCTTTATCAAGATTTGTCAACTGGTTTTGATTTCTATGCAAGACATACATACCTACATTTTACTTTATACATTAGATTATAGAAAGTATTCTAGATATTTCAATGATTTGCATAAACAAAATGTTTATTATTTTTTGTTCATATATTGTAATTAATATCACTCCACCTTTAGGATATCTTGCAATACAGAGAGCTTTGCTGTGGAAGGAGCTTCTATAGAGCATGAATTAATTCCCATATTGACCTCTGACATTGGTGTTTATGGTAAGCTTGAGAAGCCTTACTAAATTGGTACTGTTACAGCTTTCAATATATTAGTTGTTTCACCACTTGGTAAGGGTTTGGTTGTAACTGCTACAATGAAAAGAACATAAATAATACTATCCTTGTCAAACAACTCAAATTTATTTTCATACTTCAACACAAATACATCACACCTAATTAACTTTTACATACTTCTGGTCATCCATTGGTTCATTGGAACTTCTCTATACAAAATAACATTGAATTATAAGTTCACACACACTTTGAATTATAAGTTCACACACACTTTGAACAAGGACATGTGCTAACCTCTTCCTGTGAACAAAATGATATAATTCTTTAGAAAGTTAACTTTCAAAAATGTTCTTTTAGCTCCATCAGTCAACCAAGTCTTCACTTTAGACTTTGAATCTAAACCACTTTACATGGATGCTGACTATTCACTTAGTCTAAATGTACAGCCAGTGGAAATAGTTTATGATGAGGTGTGTAATGTAATAGAATTAACATAATCTAGTATCATGAGTAATAAAGGAATATGTAGCTAGGAGCTGTAAATCCTTTTAAAGATAACTGGATAAATGAAATAGTAAATTAAAATGTTCGAGTCATTTTATAAATATTTTGTTAATTGAATACTAAAGTAATATCTGTAAATCAAAAACTGTGCGCTTGAGTTAATCAGTGAGTTAATTGTGTTTGTTTCAGCATTCTATTTCTGAAGTGACAGCTTTCTTTCAACTCCCTCAAGGTGGTCTAGACATCAAGTCAGCTGCTTACAAAACATTGACCAATGTGGCTCATATCAGTCAGGCAGGACTCCAGTATATCATAGAGACTCACACAGTAAGAAACCTGATGGTGTTTAAGATAACACATTATGTTGGAATTATTTATTTTGTGCTCCACCATTATTAATTAGATATTACCAGAAACATATTCAGAATTTGTGTATTAAAAAGAAAATAGAAATTAAATATGTAAATATATGTTGATGACACATTTGCAAACATAGTAATGTGACATTTTCTATGTATTCAAACATGTCCCACATCTTTTCAGTTCACTTTCTGAAGATTTCATTAACTAAGTGAAATAGTATTGACTTTTTTGTCCATTTGTTTGTTACCAGACAATTCACATTGCCCTAAACATGAGATCACCATACATAGTCATTCCTGAATATGGAACATTACACAGGTACACATTTCCAGCAGTTTATTGTCTTATATTTTTTTCATTTTTTTATGGTGTGTTATGAAAGAATTAGACAATTTTTTCAATTTATTCTAAATTATCTTTGACTCTACAGAGGTGGTAATGTACTCATCATAGACTTGGGCACTTTGCGCATTGAAAGTGAGCTACAGCCTAAGGATGTGTCACTAGAGGTAGACTTTTAGTATTCATTTTGAAATAATCATATTCTATTGCAAAGGGAAAAAATACAATTTTAAGTAGCTCTAAAGTTTCAAATAGTCAAACTCCGTAAACTGGCACATGGGGGAGAGAGAGAGGTTTGCTAAAAAGAAATAAGTAAAAGTCTTCATAAAAAAAGCAAAAATCATAAAACAAGGAGCCATAGTTCTGTGCAGTTTTATGCTTAGTACAAAAGAAGAATGTCATGTCAACTATTTATTTAGTTTGTTTTATTTCAAGAAGAATAAGAATTGACACTTTTGATTTAACAGGATAGTATAAAATAATTAACAGGATAGTTTAAAAATAATTTAAGTAAGTTAACTATAAAATTTTTTGTATATTTCTTTTTAACTCAGCTACTACTATGTTTTCAATTGTTAAAAAAAAATAATAGTAAAAAAACAAACTGTGCTATGATATTTTAAATGTACTAATGAAACAGGATGCAACAATGTCTGAGATAGAATCAAGACTTTATGATCAATTCAATATGAAGATAAGTGACGTTAAAGTCCTTTTAGCAGATTCTGGTAAGTGTCTTGCATTGTTAGATTATTTTAAAGAGTGTAATAGAAAATGTTCTTAGATTATTATGAAAGTAAAAATGAATTTAGTATTAAGCTGCTTATTTGTTCTCTGTAAAGTTATCACATTAATAGTACAAATGACTATTTGAAAATGTACTTATTTATTAATAGATGTTTCTTTAAATTTTTTTCACAAAATTAGGTTTCAAAATATATCAGTTTTATTGTCTAAGTCTACAGTCTTTTATTTGTTGTAGGACCATAAGCATATGAACACATATTTATTCAGTTTGCTAACAAAAAAAATATGCACTTATAAAAAACTTAAACTTTCAAATGATTCTGTATAGTTTACAAGGAAGTAAAAAAAAGAAATCATCCTTTTATCATCAACATCTTTTATTTAATGTTTGCTTTCTTAATTATTTATCAGTCATTCTGGATGTACATAGTGGGAGCTTTAAGGCCTTTCTGTGTAATCCAGATTACCAGCAAATCAAAGAATGCTACACTTTTGTCAAAAGAGAGGTCCAGCGAAACCTGAGACACATGAAGGAGTCATGGTATAACAAAAAAGCAGAAGAAATCTAGTCCTATGCTGACAGTAAAAGCCAATTATGGCGCTCAGCAAACTGGCTCATCCCCCATACTCAGTGCTGATGGAAACAAACTCCTTACAGACAAAGAGGACATACTTTTTCACAGGGCTGAACACTTCAGAACAGTCCTTAACTGTCCATCAAGCATTAGTGCCGAAGCAATCACACGACTGGAACAATAAACCACTCACTCACTGACCCTCCCGGCTAAATGAAGTAACGGCACCAATTTCAAATCTCTCAATGGGTAAGGCATCGAGGCTAGACTCCATCCCTGCTGAAATTTACTCACTTGGCAGCTCAGAGCTTACTGCTAAACTAACAGAAATCTACCAGATAATGTGGGAACAAAAGAAACTACCACAAGACTTCAAAGACGCCTCCATCATTCACCTCTACAAGAGAAAGGGTAATAGGCAGTCTTGCGATAACCACTGTGGCATATCCCTCCTATGCATTGCTGGCAAAATTCTGGCTAGGGTGCTACTAAACAGATTACAACACCACCTAGAAACTGGCCTACTCCCGGAAGTCAATGCGGCTTCAGGCAGGGTAGAGGCACGATTGACATGATCTTTGCAGTCCGCCAACTCCAAGAGAAATGTAGAGAACAAAATTCAAATCTCTATACTGCTTTCATAGACCTGACTAAAGCTTTTGATAATGTCGGTCGTGAAGGCCTTTGGCAAATCATATCCAAATTTGGCTGCCCTGACCAATTCATAACAATGGTGCGCCAATTCCATGATAACATGCAAGCAGGAGTTCAAGACAACGGAGATTACTCCAAGCCTTTTCCTGTCTCAAATGGCATGAAGCAGGGCTGTGTGCTGGCTCCAACACTTTTCAGCATAATGTTCACCGCTTGCTGAAGGATGCCTTTCACAGAGAAAGCATTGGAATTGGCATATGGTATCGCACCGATGCAAGCATATTTAATGATCAGAGATTCAAGGCTAGGACCAAGGTAAACTTCGACTGCATCAGAGACCTGCTATTCGCAGATGACTGTGCCCTAAACACTGCAAACGAAGAAGACCTTCAAAAGAGCCTGTCCCTCTTCCCTAATGCCTGCACAAATTTTGGACAGAAGTGCTGCATCAACCTCCTCCAAATAAAGCTGTCACAGAACCAAACATTCTCATAGATGGCCAGAAACTAGCAAATGTCAAAAAATTTGTCTATCTGGGAAGCACCATATCAGCAAGCGTCAACCTAGATGATGAGGTTGACTTCCATATTGCTCGTGCCAGTGATGCTTTTGGCAGACTTCAAGAACAAGTGTGGCAATGGAGAGGACTCAGTTTAACCACAAAACTGAAAGTCTACAGTGCTGTAGTTCTCCCGTCACTCCTATTTGCATCAGAGTCATGGACCCTATACTCTGGCCACACCAAAAAGCTAAACTCCTCCCATCTTCGCTGTCTAAGGAGTATCCACAAGGTGCGTTGGTCTGACCACATACCAGACACAGAAATTCTAAAGCTGTCCAACATGCACAGTATTAATGCGACAGTAAAAAGGTCCCAACTCTGATAGGCGAGACATGTAGTCCGCATGCCAATCGCCTTCCCAAGCGACTTCTGTATGGAGATTTATGTACAGGAAAACGCTCCCAAGGCGGCCAATACAAGCGCTACAAAGACACCCTCAAGAGCTCCTTCAAGGATTGCGGTATCGACATTCATGGCTGGGAAGCATAAGCTCTATATCGCTCCACATGGCGAGAAGCTCTGAGTCTCAAGATTTGAAGCAGTAGAGTCGCCAGTGCGATAGAGTGCCGAACCAGCAGAAAGCAGAGAGAAGAACCAGGCCCATCTGCAACCGACAAAACCCACCCATGTCACATATGCGGCCGGCTTTTTAAAGCGAGGATTGGACTTTACAGCCATCTTTCGAGTCCATAGGAAATGAGAAATGTGCTCATCTTCGAACACGAAGGAGGAGCTATATATTTATATACATAGTGGGAGCACATTGAATATGTTGACTTCCCCTTTCCAGTCTGCTACCATTTTTCTGATGACCTTTTCTGTTTACTTTCATTACTACTACACCTTTTAAAAGTTTGGAGAATAAACTTGCAGTCCTACATAATGATCCCAGCTTTTCTAATTACTTTCATATATTTATATTGCATTCAAAAATAATTTACCATTAACTTTTTCTTTGATCAGCTGATGACTGGCATACAGCACAGATTCAATCCAACTCTGAATTTCATATTCTTCCCAGTGTCCAATTGATTATAACATTCTTCAATGCAGTTAAGCCAGATTTTACACAATTGCCAAGGTAAATTTAGTTGATTTATTTTTATTGTTTTCATAGCCATATTTATACAATCATTCTATTGCCATTTAATTATTGAATTGGTTTATATGAAGGATCATGGCTGGGTTTCAAGTTTCAAGTTGAAACTGTTCTTAAAAATATTTGTTTCAGAAAAATTATCTCATTTTTTTCCTTTCAAATCTTGTTATTTCAAATATTTCTATATTAAATGCTTTTTTATTTTTTTTTTATTTATCAAGCCAGGTTATAAGTAATGGGAGTTTAATTCCATCATATTGAACTCATTCCATTCATTTGCTTATTGAATGGTTCATTTCTATCCTATTTTACTTGAAATGTCAGTTTTCTAAATCACATGTAATACTCTAAAAAACATTTAAAATATATTAACTTGCTCTCTCTTTGAAAAGTCATAATTAAAAAAATATGAGTCATGTTTGTGATCAAAACAAAAATTGAGTAAGTAAATTACCACATTCATGAAAAGTTTCATCTGACACACAATTAGATCTGTCTAACTAAACCAAACTTAAGCATAAAGCCATTTGCTTTGTTCTTAATGTATCAAATGTTTGTTGACTTTGATCTTGCAAAAAATTGAATATACCAACATTCAGTTCAATTGAACTTTGGATAGTGCAATAAAATTGATTCTACTTCATTAAGTTTAATATAACAATAAGAAGTCTTGATTGTATGTTGAATGAGGCTATCTCTTTATTTTGTTTTCAGACACAAACTGGAGGCCAAAATTCCTTCTCTAGAAATCAATATTTCAGACAAAAGACTGCTTTTATTAGCAACATTTTTCAGGAACTTTCCAATTCCAACTAGTTCCAGCATTGCTACTATTGGTGAAGACATGACTGATAGTCATGGTGCTTCAACTCTTGCACCTTTTCATTTAGTAAGCATATTTCTTATGTACATTTTGATTTCTAGTTAAAAGTAAGATACATTCATTTTTTATTAATCTTTGAGTTAGTAAACCACAGTCATTGTTGTCTGTCATCAGTATTGTTATTGTCTTAACTTTAAAGCAAATATATGTTGTCACTTGTGATATAATATTAGTTTTAGTGATTCCTAAAAACTTTCCATTTATACTGATATGTAGTTGTGTCTTACAGCTTACACCAAGTGATTGATTGTCTTCCCTGTCTATATAATTGTCTTGTATTTTTAGAAAACTGGTTATTCACTATTTGACGATTCAGCATTATTTTTGGTGAGATTTTTCTTTAACATTTGTTTAGCTGGGAGAAGCTGCTTTTGAATATGTTGGCAGACAAATCAGGCAATGTTTAGAATGAGACTGTAATCTTTTTGTTACTTTTAAAAAATATGCACCAAGCAAAAAATGTTTCTCTGCAAATCTTTTAAGTTACACTTTGAACTTTCATTGTTTTATATGATTTTGTCAAGAATCAGATTTTAATTAATTAAAAATAAACTGAAGTAACTTTCTGCATTAATTCAAAACAAATTTTGTATCCATGTAAACAGATTTTGTATTTAAATAAAGTAAAATCCATGAGATTGTAGAATAGTTTTGCTTTGATGCATATATATGCTGGGTAAGGGATAGAAAATGTTGAAGTTTGGTACTTTGTATTCTAGTAGGTTCTGTTAAATATTACCAAAGATTCCTAATAAAATTAAATCCTAAACATATGACTGTTGTTTTTCTTATCATGGATTACATTTGCAAGTTAAAACCCCACTATTGATGTTAATCTAATTTGTTATCAAGTAAATTAAAGAAAAATACAGTGATTGACATAATGATTGGGTTTGTAGTTACATCATCTAAGGAGTTGTTATTTTAAAAAAATCATTAAAATTTCATCTGGTTTGAAATAATATGAATAGAGTCTACACACAAACTTTTATAACCATCAGTAAACTTTATGTTATATTTGACACCTGTTCTATTTATAAACTTCAGAGCTTAGTGTGCTGGAATATCATTCATGGTTTTTAGTTCTATCAATAGATCACTTTGTTTGACCAGTCACAATTTAGATAACTGAGTTCATAGTTTTAAATCATTATTCCTAATTCTTTTTTAAGTTTTAATGTTAAAATATTTTGAATTTTTAGGTCAATAATAGTTGTTCAAAGACATACATTACTTATTGATACCATCTAATTGTCAGGCTTGATGTGTGTAAAATGTATACTTCTGACCTCAGTTAAAGAAATTAATTTGTTGTAGCTTCCAGTGTCTACATTTTACAATTTACTATTTCTACTTTACAACTCTCACACTCTGATATTTTTCATGTTCAATGTTTGTACATTTACATTTATTCTTGATATTTTTAGTTCACATATTTTTTCTTCTGATATTTGTATCCCAAGACAAAACAAGTATTCTTTACTTTTACTATCATATTATGTCCAAGTGTAGACACAACATCTTTTGTATTCTGTGTGTAAAGCTTAAATTTGCTGATCTTTGTTAAATCAATGTTCTTTTAACTCTTTCTCTCCTAATTAACGATACCATCATTGATTTGACCTCATTAAATTAAATTAATTTTTTTAAATATAGCATTATTTGTATTGCATAAAAAGAACATGGATTCTCCTATAATTCTGTACTAAAAGTAACATTTTCTGATCACAAACAAAAATGTTATTGAAGTTTAATCGTAACAGGGTAGGAGAAACAAATGGAAAAAAAAAAAAATTTCTGTCAGAGCAAGTAAAATAATTATGGAGATAAAGAGTTAAGATTTATGTAACTATTTTTTAGTGCATATTTTTTTGAAAGTACTCCTTAGTATGTAAAAGTCTTTTAGATTTCGGCATGCAAAACAATATCTAGTATTTTTTCATCAAAGTGTCAGTCTTTATTATTATTTTTTTATTGATTTTAATGATTCTTTTTAATTGCATTTTCTATATCTTTGTCACCTATCAAATACACACTTTTTTTTAATAACATGAGACTGACATCCTGGTTTGTTTCAGGATCTAGCAGAAGCTCAACTAGAACCAGATGTTCATGAGCTAAGGTATATCAAAAGATCAGTTCTGGGTAGATCACTAGTCAATAAAGTGGATGGACCTAGGAGATCACTATCTAAAGTACCTACATTGATGTATACAAGAGGTTAGAGAAAAGCAAATGTTTATACTAAACATCATATGTAGAAAATAATTTAATCTTAAAATAAAATGATCTTAAAATTGATTAAGCCTTTATGTCTGTCTGAAATGGTCTGATTTAGTTAAACTAATTTTTTTATTGCGTTCTTTCTTTAAAAAATACAATTTGTATAAACTCATTTTCAGAAGATTGTCTATATTAAAATTAATTTAGAATTATTTACTTTTGCATTTAATGAGTAACTTATTTAATTTCTTTTTGAGTATCAACTTAAATGATTGAATGTACAATGTTTAAGTGTTGGAGGAAGCCTATTTTAATAATCCATTGTTGTTGTTGAACATTGAATAAATAATTAAATTCAAAGTAAAATGTTACTATTTACTCTTAGGGGATGAGCCATTTTACTCAGCATCAGATTATTCAGATGAAGAACTTGATAAACTTTCAGAGTAGGTTTTAGTAGTTTTCAATAAGAGCAAGTTTTCTTCACTCCTTGTATTGTTCAATGTTGTATTATAGCATAAGTAGAATTTGTATTACAGTTTAAGAAGAACTTGGTATTGTAGTATATGTTGAATGTGCTATTACACTAGAATAAGAATGTGGCATATTGTATAAGTAGTATTTAAATTCTTTTCCTGTGACAGTTTAGTTATTGATGAAGTGAATTTACTTTATGACTGATCCACACACTTTTTCTTACTCCCCCCTATAAGCATGCTCGCTATTAAGTCTGTAGATGACAATGCATCTGTAGCCAATACTATAAACATGTTGATGAGAATGTCTCTTGGAGAACTAGTTGTCAATCTTTCTAAAGTAAGTATAGACACTTACATTAGTTTGTAACTTGGACATAACAATTGTACAAGTTTTTAATGCTGAAAATATTTTCAGGAAATGGACAAGGAAGAGAAAGCTTATCTTATGATTCGCATAGACAGACTAAGGATTGATTCAGCACTTACAGTGCATGGTTATGCAGCTTATACAACTTTAGGTGGCATACAGTTGGTTGACAAGATACATGTTGGTTAGTGATTTAGTTAAACACTTTTTTATAAATCTCTTTATCAAAAATTATTTTTTTTGAGCAAATAATCAGATTCCTAATCTTTATTTCTTAGACAAAGTAAATCTTATAAAACAAAAGTCTAATTTAGATTTTCTTTTGCCTTGGAAGCAATCATGGAGGCTTTTAATTTTAAAAAATTGGTCTGAAAAGTGCCTAGCTCTAAATATCACTTACACTTTGTATAATATTTAGAAATTATTAATTGGAAGATAGATATATAGGCTAAGTGTCATAAAGGAAGCATTTTTCATTTCAAGTGAACATTCTTGGCTTGCCTAGCTCTAAATAATCACTTACACTTTGTAGAATATTAAGAAATTATTAATTGGAAGATAGATATGTAAGTGTCATAAAGGAAGCATTTTTCATTGTAAGTGAACATTCTTGTCATATGTTTCTACTTTTTAAAGAGTATTAAATGAATCTTTTGCTTAGTCAACAAGTACATAAGGGAAATAAATGGAAGTATTTTTTTTATGTTTCATTGTTTTATAATCAGGTCATTCTGGGGAATACATGGAAGTACTCAGTACAAACACAGTCAACAACAATAATTTGGTGTCTATTGTTTACAGAAAAGTAGGTTACTATGAGCTAATATAATATTTTATATAGCAGTGATGCCCAACCTAATTCGACCGGCAGGCCATTTTTGATTACGACAATAGTGTCGTGGGCCACATGACCGAAAAGGTACAAAAAAAAACCGAAATGAAATTCACCTGAACCAATGTTAGAAACCGATGGCTCTCTTCAAGGGATATTTGAAGTTGTTCTTTGTTTTTAGACGTCGGAAAATGGATTCACGTCTTACTTAAAATGTAAAAGACAATTATCATTGTAGCTATTTTACCAACGACTCATTTTCGTGTCTCTTTTTGGTAAACATTCCCATTTCTAGGCATAGTTTAACAATCTTTTATTTGCGGCTCTACTCAAGAATGGCGCCTTTTTTTTTTTGTGTGTTTTAAAATCCATTCATATGCTTGTTTTTTAAAGCAGACACACTTTCTTTACAAATCAGATAATTTGAATTATTATCATGTTCCACACAAAAAAAATATGTTCACTGTTCCTGTTAGATTCTACCTTCAAAGTCCACTTGTAGTTTTTTCTACTTTCTCATTTCATAAACGTACACATGTTAAGTCATGGTACCAATCTATTTGAGTCAAAGTGAGGGCCTAACGAAGGTAAAGATAGATTTTTCAATCATTTTATTTTTTTGAGTGACGGGATTTTCTACACTTTGTGCCGACTGTTTGGCGGGCCGGATGGAACTACGACGCGGGCCGAATTTGGCCCGCGGGCCATAGTTTGGGCATCACTGTTATATAGTATGGAAGTTATCTTGAGCTTGGCATTAAGAAAGTTTTTTTTTTAAATGTTCCTATAAACTTTTATATGCATACTATATTTTTAAAACAATTATGCATATTGGGAGTAAATAAAATGTTTCTTTGAACTTCCAGGTTGATCCAGTGTGTCCAGACTTTGCCACTTATTATGCTGGAGTTGAACATGCAATAAAAATCAAGATTCTTTCTCTCTCAACACTCTTTGACCAAGCCAGTATGATGTATTTAAATGCTTTTCTTCAAAGTATTATGTCCAGGTAATTAGTGAAATTCTCAACAAATATTTCAAGAAGTACTTAACATGACATTAAAATTTGGTAGTTAATAATGGAATGACAAATTGATTGGGATTATATTTGTTAGAAAACATTCTGTGAAGTAATATACTTTCAAATGATTGTTTTATGAGGTTAACTTTTCTATGCTTTGTTTTCTAACTTCTGGCCAATTTTTTTGGATGATGTTATCTTTATTAAGTGTAGTTCTCTAATCAGTTGGCAGTTAAATGTGTGTTTTTCATAAAGTAATATTTACTATCCTGAGCCTGACCTTTTCAACACCTGTCATAAGTAAGATCTTAGAATCTTGACAAATAAATGTTCACATTGAACATTACTAATATCTGCTTTTGAATAACAATTGTAATTTTATGTAACACTCTTTGGTTTTCTTTCCCCTTAAGTGCATAATAGCTTATCATGCTTGGGCTGTAGAACTTCACAGTTTGATGCAGGAAACTTAATAAATATCAAAACTTATTAAATGCCACATAATATTGAATTTATGTTGGCTTTTCTAACAAAATGCAAAGTAAATTTTTAAGTTCTTTCAAAAAATTGATTGACCTCTCACTAAATGTCTGCTAAGCCACTCTACATTTCAATCTACTACATCTCTTTCTACCTAAATCCTCTGACCCATCAATAGACCCTGGAGACACGTTTAAAACAAAAACAAACAAACAAAAACTGCCGATCAAACATTAACTGGGTTGTAATTTTGATTTGAATATTTTTCTTTTCTGTTGAGTAATTAACTAAACAAATGAATATTTTCTTAAAGTGATTTAGATAAACACAAAAAGAGAGTTTGAAATAAAATGTACAAAACCTGTTCAGAATAAAAAAGACCATTTTGCAATCCTATAATGTAATATGTAAATAAATAATAATGAAAAAAGGTCATTCAACTCTACACTGTAGTATAATTAATAATTATAGCTTTGTAGACCTTATGTCTCATTCTTAATTGAAGTAAAATAAACACAAGATTACTTAGTGTAAATAGCATTATCAATGTTGTACAGTGTTAGTGTAAAAAGCATTATTGATGGTGTACAGTGTTCAGAGCTAGCATGTTCTGTACTTAGTGTAAATAGCATTATTTATGTTGTACAGTGTTCAGACTCTGGACATGAAGACTAGTAGCAGTTCCATAATGTCTACTTCTGAAATCAGCATGAAAGATAAAGTGTCCATTAAAAAACGTATCACCAGCATTACCGATCAAGGTAAATAGTAGGTACAATAGAAAAGACTTTTGATCCTAAAAAGAAAAGTATAGGTAGTCAAGCACTTGACTGTTAAAATTAAGATTTCAAGTTTCAAATCCTTGTAGATTCTAAACTTTTAAATTCAGAATTTTAGAATTTTCCAAAACTAGACTTTTCTTACATTTAGACTTATTAATGGACAGTAAAGTTTGTTGCTTAATTATCTGGCCTCATAATACTCTTATTATGATCTATAGAAACATTAAAAGTTAACATCATTTATGTAAAGACCAAAGGTTATAACAATCATTATATTCAATTTCAGTGGATAATTTACCTGCCAATGGAACCAAAATACATTTAATTGCTGAACTTGAAGATATTACAATTAAATTGACTGACTCTGATAATCAACTTGCTGAAGTCAAAGTGAAAGGCAAGTTTTTTAATTATATGTATTTTAAAGCAAAGCCTTTTTTCTAATTCTTAAGGCCTTGTCTTGAAAAGAAAATATTGATAAGTGGCCTGAGCCTAGTGTATATTTAGTATTTCCTTTTTTTTAGGATACCTAAGTTTTTTTACTATTTGCCATCAGTTGTTGAGCTATTTACTTCCTAGGAATCTTTGGTCTTTTGCCTCTTTTATTTGCCTCTTCTTTGGGCTATTTATAGTTTTAACACTCTGAATTCCAAAGTTCTTTTAATAAGTGGGTTTGACAAGTTTTAACAGCTATAATTATAATCTAGCATTTTTTGAACTCATGATTGGATTTGAAAAATGAATAAATTTATGATTTTACAATTGTGTTGATAGTCTAAATTCAGATTTCTTTCTTTTTTTCTTTAGGTTTTGAAGGCTGTCTGATAGCTAAACCTTCTAAAATAATCCTAAGGTCGCGACTTAAAGATTTAAGTATCAGAGACTGCAGTGCTGGGGCCATTTATCAAAATGTAAGAATATTTTTTTTATTTTCATAAATTGTTTTAAAAAATCATTCAAATGTTATTTCAGTTTAAGTTACCAATGTCAAATTAGTAGATAGTCTATTCCAATTTTATTTAAAAATAAAAAACAAAATATAAAAATATATATGTATCAGTAATGTATAAGCTATTTCCCATTTTCATATCCATTAAAATAATTTAATTACCAATATTTAATTAAACGGTCATTTTTTAAAATTGATTCTTGTTTATGTTTTGGTAGGTACAATAAATAATTGTTTGAAGTTTCAACTTGATCGGAGAATGGGCGTGGGAGAAATTATAAAATAACAATACCCCAAAAATTAAGCCAATAACCATATCTCTGAATACTGAAGAATTAATTTTTCTTGTCAGTATCAAATAAAAGTTTTAATTAATTGACAGATATGTTAATTTTTATTTTTATCCAAGAATTGGTGTGGGAAAAAAATTGTGTTTAAACTTTTTTACCAGACAAACAGATAGAGTGACTTGATATAAGCTTTGTAATAAAAACTTGTATACATTTTTTAAACACTTTTCACAATTTAAGCAGCTTAAAAATAATTGTTCTTTTTCATAATTAAGAAATAATTTATTCTTTATTTGAACTCTTACATAAAAAAATATTTCAACCAATTTTATTTGTTCCTAACAGATTCTGTTACTTCAAGATGACAGTGTATTTGATCTGAAGGTAGAGAACTGAGAAATAAAAATCTTATTTTGAAATATTTTTTTAGTCATTTTAAGTTTTTTGTAAGTTAGTTATTTTATTATACTAACAACCTAAGACATTCTGGTTTTCATTTAACTACTTCCAAGATATGAGTTCCAATTCATTGTGGTCCAATTTTTCTTAACTGAAAAAGTATGCCTCATAGTCATGAACTATTGTTTGTACCTCTAATCATTTGTTTCTAAATCTCATTCTTTTATCAAACAATACTATTGCAACTAATTTATTTCTTTGTATTTGTTTCAGCTTGTAAAATACAACAAAAGTTCCAGTTGTTATGACAAAACAGAAACTAACCAAGGATTAGATTACAGTATTCGATTGTGGCTAGGACAAATACAGGCAGCCATACTTGGAAAATTCTATTGGGAAATAACTGTAAGTCTTTAAACAAAACAATTTCTTTTAAAATTTTTTTCAAGACATAAAACACTGAACCATAATCTTCAAATCCAAAAACAAAATTTAATAAAATACTCAGACACACAAAAAAAGGCACATTCTTCATCCCATATGCTAGGACAAATTTGTCCTTCTTCCCTAGCGCTATTAGAGCATGGAATGAGTTGCCTGAGCTAGCCAGGAAAATTAGTGGCTTGGCAGAATTTAAGTCATTGGTTAATACGCATGACTAAATGCCAGTGGCGTAGCTAGAGTATATGATGCCTGGTGCGGTACCTCATCTTGGTGCCCCCCTCCCAAAAAAAAAAAAAACTAACTAAATAATAACATTGCAAAACCTTACTTTTTTGTTCAAAATAATATGTATTCATTAATCAATTATTGTTAATTCAAAAAAATCACTTTAAGGCCTACATAAACATACCACAATTCGAATTTTACGTGCTTTCTTGCTGGCAAAAGAATCAATAATTTTATCGATATCAATATCTTTCCACCAGCTCTTGTTCAATGGACAAAATGGCCAAATTAGTGAGTCGTAAATTTGCCATCATTATTCACTAGTAAGTCTTGATCAGTTTAAGTTTAGAAAAACTTGCATGTAGCGACTCTTACCGAAATAGTCAAAAATATGCGAATTGTGATGACGATATTCGGGATTGAATCATCTAGCAGATATTTTCTTATAAAATTCAAGAATTCAACGGGTCCTTGTTTTGGAAGTTCGGAGGCTTCTGATGAAACTGTGACAAACCGCTGAAGCTTCTTTCTTTCGCTCCAGCAGAAATTCGTTTTTAGCAATGTCGCTAGGAGTAGGCCTACTATCGAGATTGATTTCGACCCGAGGAGTTAATACTTTTCTCACCAGGCATCTTTTTCTTACGGCCAATACGTTTTTGAGGTTCTGTACTGATTCTCAGATCTGATCACACGCTAACAGCAAACGTAATGCTGGTTTCAGCGATGTCCTCTTTATTACTACTTAAAAATGTCTCCGTTTTTTAGTTTGAGTGAGCAGTCTCGAATAGACAATCCTTGTTTTTGAAGGTAGACTTGCACATCATTAATTTCAGTTAATACAGGAGTCCAAAATCCAAGATAGGGGAGAAAATTAAAAGACTGAATAGCAACTAATAATTCACCTGCTTCAGATCTAGTCGATGAATTTTCATCTCTGCTAGTTAATGTCTCCAGAGTTTCTATAATTTTAGAAAATGTATCCCTAACCATCTTAACGGCTTCTCCTCTGGCGCTCCAGCGGGTCTCAACTAAACGTTTAACGGCTAGTTCCGGTTATTTTGATAAGGATATCCCAGCAGTGTGTTGAAGTTAAGAAAAAGGCGTGTAAACGGTCCAGTGTACCAAAAAAATTTTACCGAATTGACTTCAGCTTCACCAGCTCTAATTCCTGCTAATTAAGAGAATGGTTTGAGCAGGCAATGAATAGTGCTTTGGGATTGACTTCTAGAATACGTTTTTGGACCGCAGCATTATCATAGCCTTGACCCCTGCAGTCCATTATGTCTAAGCTATCCTAACGCAGTCTCTCTAGAATCATCTCAGTGATTCCAGCAGCATACTTGTCCGTTGTGTCGATAAAGTTAATAAAAGACTCACGAACCTGCACCCCGTCATTATCCATGAGAACGTACCGTAAAATTTGGGAAGTTTGATCCAGCTTTGAGATGTCAGGTGTACTGTCAAAAATATTTGGCTTGTTTTACTTGCTGTATGATTTGTTTTTTAACGTGATCCCTCAATATTGTAATAAATTCATTTTGTATTTGTGGAGACATGTATATATTCGGTCTGGAACAAAGCTTAGTTCGAAGCACATGCTCCCTCAAGAGTGGATCGTACTTTAATAGTAATTTTACTAACTCCAAGAAATTGCCTTGATTTCGCCTTTTTTTGTTAATCGCGCTAGCAATGTTCACGAAGTGCCAAATTTTGCTTTGAGAGAAAACAAATGATACCCAAGATTCTCTTCAGGTAGTCTCTCCAGGTTTTCGTCTCTTGTATAATCAAATCTTGGGCCTTGTTGTCAATACTGTTCCCTACTCTCAGGCGAACTTCAAGTTTCCTCCAAGCAAGCGATGACTGAATGTGAGCGCTGCTAGTCTCATGTTTTTCTATTTTCGGGGATAACCTCCATCACTCATTGAATCCATCTTTGGATTTAAATGAAGATTTGGTACTTGATCTTGTTGAGAAGATTATGCAGGGGAAGCAAAATAAGGATTCTTTTTTTTGTTTTGGCGAATCGGCAAAAACAAACCTTTGAAAGCTTTCTAGCCTTTGTTTTTGCAGATTTTTGATGTCTGTACACCTCTTTCAAACGCTGAACTGTTTCAGATCCTTTGGTGACAAGGTGTATGCGAATATTATCTGTGATGACATCAGGCCAATCTCCAATGTCGTTCAGTCTAGAGTTATTATCCTGCTTTCTGTATTGTTTACACTGTCTGATGGTTCAGCTTCTTCAGCATGAATTTTTTAGGAGTGTACTAAAGACATGCTTGTGTGCTGTCCTTTAGTCTCTAGAACCTGCGGTATTGAAATCTTTTCTTCTTTTTCATCATTCAGGATGTCGGAATCATAATTTTTTTCTGGACTCAATGATAACCGTCAAGGAGATGAAACAAAATAGCAAAATGACTAGTTTATAAGTCGTTAGCTCATGTTTAAAATACAGTAGTTTATGTTTACAGTAGCTCGTGTCCATACACTAAGTCGTTTTTAATGAAAGGCTCAGGGAAATAGGAAATTAATACACACTTGGGAATTTTGGGGCCCCTCTCCAGTTGGTGCCCTGTGCGGCCCGCACCACCCCCACATTGGTAGCTACGCCACTGCTAAATGCACAATGCATAGGACGTAATCATCTTTTTTTAAGTAACGTCTGTAACATATAAGATAAGATAAAAGTCTAACATATACTTTGTTTTTTCTCTTCTTTATATTCAGAATCTCATTTAAACTGTAGAGATTTTTAAAATTGATTTAAAGGAAAAGGTCATCGTAAGAGATTAAGATTAAAAGTATTTGTAGAAATACCCAATAAAACAATAATTACTATTATTAAGTTACTATTATTCTTTGGGGGAATACAAAGGAAACTTTTTATGTAATGTAACAAAAATATGATGTTACTTAAAACATTGTCTAAATATATTTAAAATAGCTTTTTTTTTTTTTTCTTTATTTGTAGGTTAGATATAAAACATTTCAGTAAGGCTCTTGTAAATAACAAGCTTGCTTATTTTAAACATTAATCTTTCATTCTAATACAAGAGAAAACAATTTGTTAATTTTTTTTTTAATTTGTGAAGAGATTCTTTGAGCCTTTTATCAATCAAGAAATGACAGAAACTGCCAAGCAAACAGCACTACACACAGTGACAAAGCAGGTTTGTAGTTTTTTTTTCTTTTTTTCAAAATTAGGAAGAAAAATTAATAGTTGTAAAATCATTAAAAAAAAAAAAAGTGCTCATTAACGGTAATAGCAATTCAACAATTTTTTTTTAAGTTCTACAAATTTAGATTTCTTTCATTGGCCTCCTTCAGTCGTAGAACGACTATGGTTCATCTCGCACACTTCCTCGTGTGACTGTGGAGCCCTATTTTGGAGAGACACTCCCGTCCACAAGTATCGCAGGTAAAGGTGGTCTTCGCTACAGTGGTAGAGGAGCTGGCCATTTTCCGCGTTGTCCGCTTTTCTTCCAGAGCTGAGGCCCATGCTCTTTCGCTGTCCATAGCTTTCTTGGTCACTGTCTCTCTCCATCTGGTGCGGTCTAGAGCTATGTCTTCCCACTGGTCAGTATTGATGTTCACTGATTTGAGGTCCCGTTTTATTACATCTATGTAACGGAGGTGGGGGCGACCAGTTTTTCTTGAGCCAGTCGCAAGTTGTCCGTAGAGGATGACTTTCGGTATACGATTGTCCTCCATCCGGCGAACATGTCCAAGCCAGCGCAGGCGGCGTTGTCTGAGGGCTGTAAAGATGCTGGGAATACCTGTTTGTGCAAGGATCTCTGTATTGCACACTTTTTCTTTCCATGTGATTTTCAAGATCCTACGAAGACATCGCAAATGGAATGAATTCAGTCTTCGCTCTTGCTTTGCGTAAGTGGTCCATGATTCACTGCCATACAGCAGCGTGCTCATAACGCATGCCTTGTAGACTTCCATTTTGGTCGCTGTAGTTAGCTTCTGGTTTTCCCAAACTCTTGACCTAAGTCTAGCGAAGGTCGATGCAGCCTTCCCTATACGTTTTTTTATCTCCTCTTCTAGAGAAAGGTCGTCTTGGATTGTGGATCCCAGATAGCAGAATTCATTTACGGCATCCAGCTTGTTATCGTCTATGAGGATGGAGGGTGGTGCTGTAGCAGGGGGTCCCATAACATTTGTTCTCTTTGTGCTGATAGTTAAGCCATATTCTTTACAGGCCTGAGAGAAGCGGGACATTAGTAACTGAAGTTCCTCTTGTGAGTGTGCCACAACCGCTGCGTCGTCCGCGAAGAGCATGTCTCTTATGAGGGTTGTTCTGGTTTTAGTTTTGGCCCTCAGTCTAGCAATATTTAGAAGTTTGCCATCGAATCTGGAATGGAGATATATGCCTTCGGTGGAATTATCAAATGCGTGGTGGATTAGCATTGAAAATAGTATTCCAAAAAGGGTTGGAGCAAGGACACATCCTTGTTTTACTCCGCTGTTTATATTGAAACTTTCAGAGCAGGCCCCATTGAACTGTACCGTACCCATCATATTTTGGTGGAAAGAAACAATAATATTTAGCAGCTTGGGTGGACAGCCTATTAACTCTAAGATTTTAAAGAGGCCTTCTCTGCTGACAAGGTCAAAGGCTTTGGTCAGATCGATAAATGCGATGTACAAAGGCATTCTTTGCTCTCTGCACTTTTCCTGAAGTTGACGGATAGAGAAAATCATGTCAATTGTGGATCTCTCTGAGCGAAAGCCGCACTGTGATTCTGGATAGACTCGATCAGCAAGTTTTTGTAGCCTGGGGAGTATCACTCGAGCAAAGACTTTGCCTACAATGCTTAGGAGAGAGATTCCCCTGTAGTTGTTGCAGTCGCTTCTGTCGCCTTTATTCTTGTACAGGGTGATGATCTTTGCATCCCGCGGATCCTGTGGCACAGCACCTTCTTGCCAACATTTACAAAGCAGTTCATGTAGAGGTTGGATTAGTGTAGTTTTACACTGTTTTAGAAGATCTGGGGGGATGCCATCGCATCCGGGTGCTTTGCGGGCAGCCATGTTGTCTATGGCTTTGTTGAGCTCTAACAAGGTGGGTATTTCGTCTAGCTCGTTCATTATGGGTAGCCGTATGATAGCCTTAAGAGCTGAGGCAGAGACTGAACTTGTTGTGGCGTAGAGTTAGGAGTAATGTTCGACCCATCTATGCATTTGTTGACACTTGTCTGTGATAATTTCCCCAGTGGTTGATTTAAGAGGTGCTGACTTGTTCTGGGAGGGTCCGAGAGCCTTTTTAATTCCTTCATACATCCCTCTTATGTTGCCCACTTGGGCTGCGAGCTGGATATTCTCACTGAGCTCTACCCAGTATTCATTGGCACAGATCCTTGCTGTCCTCTGTACAGTGGCTCTAGCTTCTTTCAGGTTTAACAAGTTGCTTTGTGTAGGTTTTGCCTTATATGTAGCGAGTGCATCTCTCTTTGCTTTAATTACAGGTGCTAAAATAGCTGATTTAGAGTCGAACCAGTCATTTTGTTTCGTAGTTTTTCTTCCAAAGATGTCCAAGGAAGACTTTTGTATGGTGGACTTGAGGTGCTCCCATTTTTCTGTTGCTGAGTTTCCAGAGAAATTTTTGTACTCGCATTCAAAAGATTCCGCAAACTGTATCTGGAGATCAGGGTGACACATCTTGCTCACATCTGGTTGGGGTCTTCCAGTCTGCTTGGTATGGTGGATTTTTTTAGGAAGAAGATTTATCTTGCAACATACCAAGGAGTGATCTGTGTCGCAGTCTGCACTGTGATAGGACCTGGTAAGTTTGACAAATTTTAAACACATTTGTCTTACCATGATTAGGTCTAGTTGGTGCCAGTGTTTGGAGCGAGGATGCCGCCAAGATACTCTGTGCTGTGGTTTAGTTTTAAAGTATGTATTAGTGACACAGAGGGAGTGTAGTGAGCAAACCTCGAGTAGTCTTTGTCCATTTTCATTTATTTTGCCGACACCAAAACGCCCAATACAGCTGTCCCATGCAGAGTTGTCAGATCCAACGCGTGCGTTAAGGTCGCCGAGGATGATCACCTGTTCTGTGTTTGGGATCTCGCTGAGAGCAGATGAAAGGTTGTCGTAGAACATGTCTTTTGCCTCTGGTGTGGAACACAAAGTAGGAGCGTAGGCACTTATCAAATTCACGTGTCCAGTAGATGTGTTAAGGCGTAGTGATAAGAGTCTTTCTGAACCGTTGCACTTCAGCTCTACTGTGTTCAGCAGGGTGTTCTTTACTGCGAAGCCAACGCCATGTTCCCTAACTTCACTTTCAGCTTTGCCTTGCCAGAAGATGGTGTAATCTCTTTCTCTGATTGACCCAGAGTCAGCCAAGCGAGTTTCCTGGAGGGCGGCAATGTCTACTTTGAGTCTAGACAGTTCATTGTTTATTATAGCGGACTTTCTGGCATCTTCTATGTCCGGTAAGTTTTCGTTAAGTCCGGTTAGTAGAGTTCGCACGTTCCATGTGCCCAGTTTAAGAGTGGAGCTCCTCTTTTTCTTTTCCTTTGTGTCGCCTGGTACATTGGCTTTGTGCCTGCTTTTCGGATTTTGTCCTATCCTCGTGTACCCAAACGAGGAAGACAGGCATGACGGGACAGCACCTTATTGGCTGGGGGCTGCCCAGCTTGAGGCGGGCGGTAGCTGTCCATTGGAATCCTAGGATCCCTCCCACCGACGGAAGTGGCCCCTGGCGCCCAGCTCTACGTCAATTGAGCATTTGGGCTTATAACCGGTGACTGCCACTTCCCGTGTTTGGCCGACGCCAAAAGGCGAAGCTGGAGTGTCCTCTCCAGTTTTCTCTTTGATGTTAGGGCTTTGAATGGGTGAGATGAAAGCCTGGGCATTGTTTATGGTCGGAACGATGTCGCCCACACAGCAGTTCCCCCCTCTCCGCGCAGCTGATGTGGCCAAAGGAACGGAATATCCGATACATTTTGGGATCAGTAACGCCGCAGGCTCTGCCAGACTGTAGCGCAGTGTGCCACAATCTGCCTAAGGGTCACCAGCTCCTGATTTTTCCTCAGGGTTGTCTCCCGAAGCCTTTCCCGCGTTTGGGTATAGCCGCAAGGCAGCGGAGGTTTGGATTCAGAGTTTACCTTCTCCTAGATGGGTAGCCAACCAAGGCTAACGAGCCCCTTCTGCCCGAAGCTTACTGGTTTAGGCGCCAGTTACTCGCCTTTGCCCCTTCTCCTGTCTGTGATAACGGTTCCGCCAGGCTCAATATCTGAACCATACGTGAAGGCCATGAGTTGGACTGGTTGTCAGAGGCTATTTGAGACGCATGCCGTTGGAAGCATTTTATAGGTAATGATGGGCTTAAGCTCATTACCACTTCCGGCGTTAACAACCTTGCGGAATTTCTTACAAATTAGGAAATAAAGAA
>JADKLZ010005243.1:12121346-12175824 GCA_021533235.1 Biomphalaria straminea | reverse complement strand
GAGGGGCTGGTCTGTTTTTGTAGTCATTTCAATGGAGGGATGTCAAAAAACAACAAATTAACCTTTAACTGGAAATGTAGATAAAATACTTTTATTGGTTCAAACAAATGGAAATTAAGTTAGACTACAATTTTCCTCCACAGCATTACTACCACAAAAATACCAATATAGATGCAAATATGAAATGGTATTCAAACTGTAATGGTCAAAAAAGAAATCAAGATCTATGACTAGTGGTTATTACATTTGACCTTTAAAAGTTTGAAAGGCTAAAAGTTTTCATGGCTTGACTAAGATAATAAGTCTTTCTAAAAAACATACTACATGGAATCTTGCTAGGTTAAAAGAAGCAGTAGAAAAATGAAGGAATGGTCAAGCTTTATGCATTTTTTTTAAGAAAAGCAGATGGCAGGATAGATTATGTGAAGTTATGAAAGAGTTATTATGGGTGCCCCAGTGAAATCAACTTCTCTACTTGGTGTAGTGAAATAGAACTGTTTCTCATTAAGCTTTTTCTGTTTTACAGTTCCTGATACAGATTGCACTGTCCAAACTTCGATTAACAAAATTAGTCACTATCATGCCATTTTTCTTAGTCATCAATAATTCCAAACAAAAATTGAGATATATGGAAGAAAATGAAAAGGCAGATCTTTGGATTGACATAGATCCTGATCAGGTGAGCTAGAAACTTCAGATATTTTCCTGTTTTAAATTCACAACACATATCTGTTAATTCTTTTCTCAATGTTTGGTTCAAACTTGAAGAATCAAATTGTTTGAATGTTTTTAAGAAGCCAATACTTGTAACTTATAATTTTATGCATAAAGAAAACAAATAATATAACTATGAATACCAATGAAAAACAAGTATACTGATGAACTTAATTTGCTACCTTCTATTTTAGTAGGCCTACTAATTGTTTTTATTTTTTAATACTTAATAGTTTATCAATTAACAATTGTCATCTTGTTCTGTGCTAGTACCAACCATTTTGGCCTGTAACAGAATCATTTAACATGTATGTGAAGTTTGATGGAAGCAATGTCTCCTCCCTACATTTTCCTATCAAGTCATGCCATAACACTGTTCTTAGAATGGATCAAGGGGTAGGGCATTTTTTATAAATAGATTTTAGAACTTCTATCCTTTTTTTTTTTACATTTATACATCCAATGTAATGACATGACTTAGAATTTGAGCCTTGACTGTTCTATTACACAGAGAGCACTGTGTGTGGAAGTGTGTGGTGGCACTGATACACCCATCACAATCCTATTCTTGAATTATGAGCGTGGAGATGCACCTGTCAGAGTAGAAAATTTATGTGAAGATGTTTTTATAAAAATACATCAAAAGTAAGATTTTTTTTCTTTCAACCTGAGGTCTTTGATATAAGCAGCAAGGTCATATTGATTTATATAAACTATGATTATGAATATCCAACTGTTAATATTGTTGAACTATGGAGTTTTGGTTTTATGGAATTTAATAATAAAAACTGTCTTTCCTTTAACTTTCATTCAGAAATCAAAGTCAGGTGACCTTGCTATCACCTAATCAATCTATTTTATATACCTGGGATGAACCTTCATCTGAGAGAACATTGATGTGGAATGTTTACAGTAGGAAAAAGCCAAGTTTTCCAGCTTTTATTACAAAGGTTTTCTTTTTCTTTCAATGTATGAAATCCCTATCATTGTGAATTAATTTAGTTCTAGTGTGAATTAATATGTTTATAGAATGTATGTTTAGTAAATAAAAAAAAATGTTTAATGTGGTTTATTATTATATTAAATGTCAAACTATGTGAATGTTGAATGACTTTTGGCCTGTTCACTTAGGATGGCTCTGGTGAAGTCAGACTCAGTGTAGCCTCTTTGAAGATGACTGGTGCTCCAAGTGTGGATGTGACAGATGCCAAAGAAACAGATGACAGCAGCAGTCCTGAAGGTTAGTTTCAAATTAATTATTCTTGTTACAAGCAAAATAAAAGTTACAAGCAAACTACTTTTGTTAAAGCAGGGAGGAAAAAATTTTGTTGCTTCTGTAAATAACATTTAATGACTAACTTTTGAGAATTTTCAATTTGAAAAAGCAAATGTGTAGAGTATATTACTAGAATAGAGGCATTATTTCTCTTGTTTAGTTGTATTGTTATTTTCACAGCTGGGGGGGCCATGTAAAATACTGAAATCCTACTTTATCTCAAAGAAAAGCCACATTATTATTATTATTTTTATTATTATTGTTATAAGAAAGATGAAATAAAAAGACATGAAAAAAATACTTCAGTGTTGACACTTAAATAATATGCATTAAACATCTTTTGTAAAATTACTCATTAGTCATTCTACCTTCCTTGTAAGATGTAAACCTGCATCATAAAAGTATTCAGCTGGTGTATCTATTAGATAAGGTTATAAAAATACTTTCTTTGACATGTCTATATTTGTTAGTATTTTATCTTCCAGTGTCTTAATAATTTTAAACTTTATTTAGATAAGCCTATTGATTTCCTGTTTAATCCATGTGCAGATGAAAGTGATGAAACAGATGCTTTGATTGCACCACACAATCGATCACAATTGGGCCATACCAGAGTGGACAAGCTTTTAATATTTTGGGTTTCTTACCTGGATGGACTGCAACGAGTTTTACTGTTTACACAAGATGAACGAGTGTCAAAAGCTGTTCGCAAGGTACAAAATAAATTTGAATTTCATATTTTGTAGCTGAAAAAAAGTGATTTTGATAGGCAGCATTCTCAGTCTAGCCCTTTAGTAGCTTTCATAGCTCTAAGGTCAAAGGTTATCTATATCATTCAATGTGCAGCCAAAGCTCAAGTTTCATTGATAATATGCAGAGCATAAGATATAAGAGTAGTTATCAAGTCTAATAAGGTTGAGAATGACTGATCTAATGTACACTTTGATCTAAATGTAAAATGTTGTTCATTGACTGCCACAGTTAGCTCTCTAAATTCTGGTGTTCTTTTGACAACTTGTCAAACATCTCCTTTGTAGTTGACACTAGTGTTTCTGTCATTAGTTGATCATTGTCAGGTTTCATGCATGCCTAGTACAAGCTATATATTTGTTTATCATTTACATGTATGCACATACACATAGTAACATACACTGTTTAATTGTTTTACTGGCTGTTAAAATAAAGGGTCAGCAACATACCTCTCAATCAAGAAATTTCATCTGGTTAAAGCTTTAATGCTGATTTGTGTTATGGATATAGATCCTAAAGTTTACTGGAAATATACATCGAAGATGTTATGGTTTTTGTAACAAGTTTCTTGAGCCTTCCAAAAATTTTCCTACAAGATTCTTTAATTATTAAAAGACTACAGAAACATTAGAAATACAAGTACAAGGAACAAATTCTATAAAGAACTGAAATGAGTTATAAATTACTGGCCTAGCGCTTACCTGTTTGTAGATATCAGAAGACCAAGACAAATGACATGGAGTTGTCATTATGTCAGTAGTGTAATGTTAACATATATATTAGAGGTATTGAATTGTCAGTATGTCATTGGTGTGGCTTTGTTATTAGTCATTGAGCAAATGAGCCTCCAGCCTGCCATGGATTTAAAGATTCTAGGCTAATGGTCACAAAATAGACAGGTTAAGCTTTCTACATCTACAAGTTATTACTCTCTCCCCAACATAGCACATTGTAGTGCTTCTTTCCTGATTACACCAGCCTCCAACAGAACATGGCTATTTGTTCAATAATCTTGCCATTGTGGAGCTAAGGCAAATTTGAAGTATGCCATGCTTTAAGGAGGATGACATAAAGGAGGTGCTTTTCAGAAGCACTCCAAACTCAGGCACTTTTTGCCCTCACAGATATAGAGGAGCAGATGGCCTCTGTTGGAGAACTCCATGTCTGCATCATTAGCCAAAACCTGCAGACTACAACTGGGTTTGCATAGTCATGTAAAACACTGCACTCATCTGTAATCTTCAGAATCAAAGACGTTGCATTAAGTAATAACCAAAAAAAGTTGTCCATATTTTGTTAAACATAATTCTGCCATTTTTATTTATCCAAGTCTTACATCTTTTTCAATAATATTAACAAGAACAAACTTTGCTCAGAAATTGTGTCAGAAACTATTTCAATAACAACATCAGTTCCTGTATAAAATAATTATCAATGCAAACTTGTTCTAACCTCATAATGTCTTAGGATGAGACTTCAACTCAATAATCTGAAATTTGATGATCATCACAATAACACTATATGATTTTCAGTAAACTTACAATGATATAATTATTTATTTGTAATTTTGTTTAAAGTCTAACAATTAAATTTGCAATCATTTATCTGGTCTTGTAAAAATAAGAATTAATGTCAAGAGAATACAAACATACAAAAAAAAGAAGGTTGAATACATCAGTATATTTTAGTTATTGGGTTCAAATTAAATTATAAAAAATTAAACTAAAAGGAAAACTTGACTGTTATTTAAGATAATTAATAAGCAAAATCATTGAACAAGACAATCATATTTGACACAATCTTATAACCACCCATGCATTTCTTTCTAGTACTGACAGTGAAGAGCCATTGTTAATCTATTTTATAGGGCTTTGTTCAAAGTGTAGATTTCCCTCGCAGACAAAATCGCTTACAGGTAAAAGTATCTAAACTACACAGTCCACTACCCTCTGCTTCTGTGTTCACACTGATCATGCAACTCTTTCTCAAAGTTGATTTCAACTGTAACATTTTTATGACAATATTATCTGAAAAAAAGAGTTGCACAGAAAGTAGTCAACACTACAGAAACAAAACTCATAGAGCTCTCTACTCTTTGTCTGCATGTTCTTGTTTTTTTTATAATCCTTTTTTTTTTGTTTTTCAGTTGCTGATGAATTTCTTTCAGTTGCTAATTTGTCCTGAAATGTTTTGAACAAAAATTAGTTTGTTTTTTTTTTTTAGCTGAGTAGCCTATATGTATACATATATATGTCTATATTGTTTTCTAAAGCATTTCATTTATTTTGTACATTTAATTATATCTAAATGTGTTGTTACCTACTGTCCATCAAATCATTAAAATTGAACTAGTTAAAAGTCTAGTTCAATTGTGCTCACACATCAGTTTGTGTCCTGAAAACATCTAGACTGGTTCGAATAACTGTTACACAAGAGGACAGATGGAATATATATTTCTGTAATATTCAATCATTACTATTGATAGTTTTCAAAAATACTTTTTTTTAAAGGGATTTAAGTGTTGAAAAGTGGGATCTTGATAGCATGTGGCTAATTAGCTAAAAATGGAAGTCCTGATTCTTTAGAAATTACAATAATCATACACATGTCGCTACATATCTTTTGACTGTTTAGACTTACTATTGTTGTAAAATAGTTTATAAAAAAAAGAAAACATAACAATTGGAGCAGTCTAAACCTAAACTAATGCTTCACTTGTTGATCAACACAATGTAGAATACATAATACACATTTTAGTTTCTACATTTCTATATGCCTTGGAGACTTTATGTAACTGTTTTTCAGAAAAAATGTGGATGACAATCAGAATTATATTCAGACTTCTATAGCTGAATGTCTTCATAATGTGAATGTACTTGTTTACAGCTGTATTTTTAGATGTATTAAGATAGCCTGCAATAGCCTTTTTTTTTCTTTAATAGTTCAATAAACTTTTGTTTTTCAATATCCATTCAGGCAATAATGTTCCATAGTTTTAAATCCTCAATCTATCTCTAAATTATTTATACATGGATAATTCCTTTTTGTTAAATTACTTTTGGTGAAAGAGCTATAAGATTTTGTTGCATTATATTTGTAAGTGTGCTTGTTTACTGATAGAATTCCATTCACTTTACTTACATTCTTTCCCAGTATCGTTTACATTTGGTGTCAAATAATTTTCAAATGTAGATCTAAATAACCAACAAAATTTTAGTTGATAATGTTAGCATCTGCTTCATTTCAAGTAATTGTTTCATTTATTTCTTTAAAAAAAAATAATTAGAAGATTAGTTTTTATAATATTTTAAATGACATTTATTTACTTAATTTAGTTTTAAAAAAGATATTCTTTTTCTTATAACAGTTACAAGTACAATCTTTTAGTTGTCCTTTAGATAAAATAGTCACTTGTTTTTCATTAGCATGCTTTTTGAATAAAGATTTTATTGAACACATTTTTTCTTTCTAGGTCAATGAGGGAGAGAATGCAGACTTGGCTATTTTTGCTTCCCTTGAAGGACTCTGCATTTCAGTTATCAATTCATTCTCCCAAGAGATAGCACTGTTGTCTGTAACAAGCTGCCCAGCAGTCTGGGAAGTTGAAGTCAAGGACAAATGGAGATCACTAAATGTTGAGCTGGCCACTTGGTTGGAAGATCAGTGGCGAGGGGAAGTTGTAGAAGCCAGTCTGCATGACCAAATTGAGGTAAGGTTACATTAGTATGTGACTTTTGTTACCTAATAGTTATAATTTTCTTATTTACAAAGATGTTGAAATCTTTATTGGAATCTTGAAATGAAAAAAAAATGTTTTCTTAAAATCTTAGTTAATTAGTTACCAGTAATAAGATTTTCTATACAGGCTGATTTAAAACAAATGCAAATGACAAAGCCATTTATGGGTGCTTTGAGAAGGACATTCCGCCCTGGACTTTGGTGTCAGTACCATTCATCCAAGCATCACATGTCAGTCAATATGACATTACAAACTCTACAGGTAAATACTCATTTATAGTCATCTTTATTTTTTTTTAAAGAAAAATTGTATTCATAAATATTTTATTAGCTTCAAAATATCAGAATTTTTTTTTTTTAATTCTTTTGTTTCTTGTACATTTTATTTCAGATTGACAACCAATTGCCTGATGCTTATTTTCCTACTGCATTGGTTCCCACACCTATCCCAGCCTATATTTTAAGACACATGGGCCCAAAACCATTTATTGAGGTTGGCTTGATGAGGAGAATAGTTCCAGAAGAAAATATTGACACTATAAGGTGAGTCATAAGAAGCTTAGACAACCATTGATAATTTTCTTTTTTTTTTTTTTTTTTTACAATTTGTATGATCCCAAAGAAAAAGTTTAAATCTATACAACCTGTCCACATAGGTGAATATTGTATGACAGCAACAATTGTTACGATGCTAATATAAGCTCTGGTTGTATGAACACAAGACAGCAATAATCATAACTTTGTCATTGTTGTATATTAAATATGAAGGCAAAACATTCACTGCGTACATTCTATTTTTTTCTACTTTAGATATGCAAAAATACTTGTTCAAGAATTCAATTTGAAACTGGACAAAGGTTTTATTTTGTCAGTGATAGACATCATTGGAAAGTCTGCTCCTGTGGAGAAAGAAGTAAAATTTATAATCTGTTGGATAAGTTGATTAAATGTTTTTGTTCAAATGTGCTCTAATGATATTTAATAGATATATTTAGCAATACATAGTCTAAAAATGATTCTGATATAACCAAACATTATTACTGTATCACTTACATTATTACTTTATGACTTCTTTATTTTCTCTTAAATGAGTAAGCTGGAATCAAGAGGTTTTAATATGAATATGGAAATGTAAAAAATAATACATTTTTTATTTTATATTTCAAAGAGTTTTCAGCTGCAGTGTGACTTATGCTTAGCAAGACAATCTTTAAAGGAAGCCACAACAGTCCTGGTAAATATAATGTCAATTATTTTTCTTTTTTCTTACTTGTATATAAAGATTCACATGACTGTAGTAATATTCTTAATTGTACATGGTAAAAACTCACATGACAGTAAGAAGAACTAGTAAAATCCAAACTTCTCAGATTACTTAATTTAGTGGTAAGCAATTTTTCTAAATATATTCTGCTAATTAAAAAGTCCTTAAGTTTTTTTTTTTGTTTTTTATTTGTTGTTTACATTACCATCATTATCATTATAAAACAAATTGATAAAATGCTTAAATATTTTACTTGTGTACCCTAATTGTAAAGATTTTTTTATTCAGGTGCTTAAAATGTCCCTGAATTCAGTTTTTTTTTAAAGGCTGTTTAGTAGTTGTATCATAGCATACATGACTTTGACACTCTTATTCACCATTGGCCACATTCACCATTAGTCCTTTATGTGAACATGCCTTACATACTGGTACTGTCAAAATTGTCAGTCCTTTGTGCACATTTCATTAAAACTGTGGGCATACACTATCTTATTCACTTTAATTTATGATTGTAATAATTTGTGAAACTTTCTACATATTTAATTTTTCAAATGTAAATGTTTACACAATTTCAGATAGCATCAAGGCCACAAAAAATCTTTTTTGAGTATATACACCTTTCCCCTTTAAAAGTAAGTTTTCTTTTGGTCAGTTAACTTCTACTTTCTTCTAACTCCTATTGCTTAGTCTTTGACTTTATGTTTTGAAATGACATATTCATGTGTATGTTTTGGATTCTCTAAAACAGCTACATCTTAGCTTCTCTCTACATGGCAAAGCTTCTGTTTCAACTGCGGGAGCTCCAACATCAAGCATCAAGAGTGACATTGTAGATTTTTTCCTCAACTCTCTTGGTGTCACACTTACAGAAATAAAAAATGTGGAGTTAAGGTAGTCTTTTTAGTGGAATTTTATTTGAATATATAATATATATAAAGATAAAAATAAGATGATATTTTTAAAAGAATATTTAGGAAATGGTCCTTAACTAAAATCAGGGAAGTCATGTTCCAAAAGTCACCCAATGAAACATACTCAGCCCCAAGGATCACAGTAAACGGACAGCCCCTTAACGTGGTAGACCACTTCACATATCTAGGTAGCATAGTGTCAAATGACGCCGCACTTTCAAGGGAAGTTGATGACCATCTGGCCAGGGCCAGTTGCGCTTTTGGACGCCTTCAGGCGAGAGTTTGGAAGAACAAATCACTCCGCCTACCTACAAAAATTAATGTCTACCAGGCGGTGGTTCTCTCAAAACTTCTATATGGCTCTGAGACATGGACACTATATAAAAAACAGCTAAGACTTCTTGAGCACTTTCACCAAAGATGCTTGCGCTCCATCATGAACATACGATGGCAAGACCGCACTACAAACAGCGAGGTCCTTGCGAACGCCGGTATGGACAGTATAGAGGGACTTCTTATGGTCCGACAGCTACAGCTCTTGTATGGGAGACGAACATATGCCAAAGGCAGTCTTTATTGGTGAGCTAAGAGGTGGTCAACGTAACAGAGGTGCCCCATGGAAACGCTTCAAAGACCAGCTAAGGCGTCAACTTTCCTTGGCTGACAGAGAAGAGAGCACCTGGCTGCATGCGGCGTCGGAACGAGACAGCTGGAGCTCACTCACGAAGGCCGCGGGATACACATTTGAGACCAAAAGAAAATCTGCTGCCGAGGACAAAAGCAGACGACGAAAAGAAAATCTAAATCGACCACCTGCGGACAATGGTTTTGCTTGCCCTGGATGTGGTAAAATATGTAGGTCACGGCTGGGGCTGCATATCCACGGAAAATACTGTATTCCTCACTAATCTTCGGACTCGAAGACAAGCCTTATTATTAATATAATGTTTTAAGGACAATTTCATCACCTCTTGTTTCACTAATCGTAAGAATTTTTTTTTCTGATAACATATATACATACTTTTTTTGTTTAAATTGAAACATTGATTACAAAAACTTTTTGAAATTTACTTTGGTGTTCTAAATGAGGCCTGTATAAGAATGAATAGTATAAACAGAGAACCCATGAACATCATAAGTGTGTGCTATTTTTAGTCAAAAAGACAGAAAAAAAAATCAACTACCTCTTTTTATTGCTAGCAACAAAGCAGAACATTTTACACAGGTTTAAATGATAATGATATCCAAATTCATCTTAGAATTTAGTTTGTTCCTAAATTTTCTTTATTTTTTCTGTACAACCCAATTTAATTATAAATATTAACATTTTTTTTTCTTTCTATGTAAATACTATATTATCCCTTGAGCACATGATTATACCCTTCATTGAGAATTTAAATGTAATTGAATTTTTTTTTTAAATGTATTCCTTTGTGGTTGTGTATTGTAATGTTTGATAATGACACTTACTCAACCTTTAGATTTGTGTTGACTTTGTGTATTTTAGAATGGCTTATTTTGAGCGTAAAGGTGTCCTGCTGTCCAGCAATCAGCTAATGGCTCAAGTGCAGTCTCACTATATCCATCAAACACTACAACAAGCCTATGTGCTTATTTTAGGACTGGATGTTTTAGGAAATCCTTATGGTCTTGTCAAAGATTTCACCCAAGGACTGGGAGACTTTTTTTATGAACCTTTTCTGGTACTGCAATTCTTTCTCTTCTACTGGTATTATAGTAGGTTATCAAAATAGAAATCAAAACTACATGTAATTGTTTTAAATATTTCATCATATTTAAGCATAAGGAAATTGTATACATATTTTCCTTTTTTTTTTCTAGAGCAAACATTTTCTTTTCTTTTAGAGCTCAAACATTTTCTGTAGATTTAAAATCTTTATTGGATATATACAAATATGCAATTTGGAATATTGATACATATCACATATCACAGCTCTTCTTATTTATTTCTATCTTTAACTTGATAGCAACTACCTTAAGTCTCGATGTCTAGGTGTCCCTGGTTCAGCTGTGGTTTGCAAAATAAACAAATAACACTTGATCAATCTAATACAGAAACTTTAATAATCATTACGGCATCTCACAACAAGCTGGACTCACTATGACAACTAACACACTTCCGGTCATTTGCGCATATATAAAAATAGATTATACATTCATACACACATTCATCCGTGACAATACATAAATATTCAATTTTGATTAGAAAAAATATAATTTAACTGGTTAGGAAATGAGAACTATTTGTCCACTAGGAATCTGTATTGATATGTAAATGTTTAAATATTGAACATTTCCTCTCAGCGCTGAGCTTCCACTTCATTTCTTTCTCTGTTTTAGGGTTCTATACAAGGTAAAGATGAATTTACTGACAGCTTAGCAAGAGGAGTACAGAGTCTAATGGGAAATACCATAGGTAGGTTTAAATTACCTGTACCTAATCTACTAGCAAACCTCTTTGCAATACTGTAATTGGGATTCTTACTTGTTTTTAAACTAGTATAACAATAATAAGTGTTTATTGCAGGAGGAACTGCAGGATCAGTTGCAGGTATTGCTGGCAGTATAGGGAGGGCACTGGCTGCCATTTCATTTGATGAAGATTATAAAAGAGTAAGTTAATCAAATATTTGACTCAAAACCTTTTTCATGGTTCACTGGTAACTTTGATGCTATTTATTCTGTTCTACACTTTGTTTCTAGAAGAGAAGGCTACGATTGCAACAAGAACCTTCTGGTCTTCCTGCAAGTTTGGCTCTAGCAACAAGAACTCTAGTCATGGGAGTTGGTCTGGGACTCTCAGGTGTCATACTTGATCCTATCAAAGGTACATTGAAATACTGTGTCACTGAGAATGACTTGTATTTTTGTACTGAACCATAACTAATTATGTTTCATTTTATACTTTAAAAAAGGGGCAGTGCTAATAAGTATTTAAATTTAGGTAGATAGAAAATGCTAACATTAATACGGGTTAAATAGTTACAATAACAATTTGTCCATCTAGGTGCTCATTAATACCAGTAGTTTAATTAAATAGTTACCATAACAATTTGTCCATCTAGGTGCTCATTAATACCAGTAGTTCAATTAAATAGTTACAATAACAATTTGTCCATTTAGGTGCTCATTAATACCAGTAGTTTAATTAAATAGTTACAATAACAATTTGTCCATCTAGGTGCTCATTAATACCAGTAGTTTAATTAAATAGTTTCAATAACAATTTGTCCATCTAGGTGCTCATTAATACTGGTAGTTTAATTAAATAGTTACAATAACAATTTGTCCATCTAGGTGCTCATGAAGAGGGTGTTGAAGGATTTTTCAAAGGTGTTGGCAAAGGTATTTTAGGACTCCTAACAAAACCAACAGGTGGTGTAGTGGACATGGTCAGCATGGCTTTTGATGGTCTGAGAAGGTGAAATTCACATTCCATTTCCACATTAGTGTTTATATAGACATACAGCTCTAAGAAGATGTTCTGGTATCTCAAATTTGTATTATTTAACATGAAAGACAACTCCATGTAATGTGTACTTTAGTCTTTAAGTTAATTTATCTATGCATTCATAATGAATTTGAAGCACTTTATTTGTATTGAGTCAAGTCTCTGTTGAAATTTGATTTGAATAGAACTGCTGAAATGGAAGGAGGTGCTGTGGCTAGAATGAGACTTCCTCGTTTTATTAATCCACATATTGTAAGTATTTGATTTAATCTTTTTTTAAATGCATATATGTATCTTTTTTTTTTCAATGGTTTTCCTAAATACTGACAGGGAGATAACATGCTGTAACATATACTATCTCATTATGACTTTATTAATGCTGTTTACACATAAGCAAGCTAACAAAAATGTGTTTCTTATATTTTTAAAAATTTAAACAGAAATTTACAAATTCTTTAAAATGACAATAGAATTTTTCTTTTCATTTCTTTGGACATGTGGGAAGGGGGGATGATATCTGGGATGTTTCTGTGCTACTTTTAGGCACTTGGCAAACACAGCTCAAGTCAGGGATTCAAAATCAAGCACCCATTAGAGATAGTCAAGCTGTTTAAGCCATTCAGTGTACACAAAAAAAAGTCTACTCAAGTAGTCCATTATGAACCAACATGTTCTTTTGATGGACAACTGATTGAAAACATGAGTACGGTATATAATTAAGCAATTGATCTACTGTCATTAGCCTCTTGCATTAAATAGAGAAGTTCCAATGGATTTCCCAGCATTATTACCTGTAACTCATTGGGGAATCATCTCCACTCTCTGGTGTCTTGATGCTGTCATGTGTTCATTATAGAGGAATAAATATTCATCATCATTTTCTGCTCATTCAATGTTCACATTTTAGGATTTATCTTAGTAAAAAAGATTTGGTTCTAAATTACTGAATACAATTAGGCACTTATAAGATATGTTCCCTTTTGTATTAAACAGATTCAATGGTCAATTTATATATAACCTTGACATGAAGGATATTGCAAACAACACAATCTCAATAATAAATTTATTAGTTTCCTTTTTCTTAACTATTTTATAATACCGGCATTAAAAACTGTAAAACATAATGTATGCTGGCCACAAAATTCTTGATTAATCAGTACATGCAAGCTGCAAATTTTTTTTCCTGCACTTAAGTAGAAAAATGTTAATTTCTTCCTTGTGCTACATAACCATTAAGAAACTACTAGCTTAGTTTGGCACAGCCTCTATATCCAAACCTACCCAAACGAATGCTTCATGGATGGATGGTTTGAACTTACAATATTGTCACTAGTCACCATATTTTTGTCCAGAAGGCTGCCTTGTTATACGTTTTCTTTCCAGTTTATTAAAGCAATACCAAAAAAATAACTTTTTGACATTTGAGAGACAATTCCAGTTCTCCAAAGAAACACATTTAGCACATGCTTATAGTTCCATGTATGTAGTACTGACTCAAGCACAAGTGCATGCACTGGAATATTCAGGTCTGGGCTTTGGCAGATTCTATGGGCTAATGAATTTTTGACCCAGAGACCTCAGAGGGTTAGGGTAAACAATGTTATATCAAATGCACGCATAGTCAACACAGGGGCGCCCCAGGGGGCTGTGACATCGCCATTATGGTTCATTTTGTACACCAATGATTTTCAATCCCATAGTCCTTTTTGCTCTTTCACAAAATTCGCTGATGATGCGGCTCTTCTTGCCCAGCTCTCAGAGAGTTCAGACGTAAACGAGTATTTTAGAGAAATAGACCACATTGAAAGGTACTGTAAAGATAATTTTTTATTATTAAATGTAAAAAAAAAAAAAGAAATGATTATCGTTTTTCGTAGGGAAAAGAAGGAAAATGATATTGTAACTGTAGCTGGAGAGACCATTGAAATAGTGCAAGCTTTTAAATACCTTGGCACTATCCTAGACAATAAATTAAATTTTACAGCAAATACAGATTATATCAGCAAAAAAGGGCAGCAAAGATTACGATTACTGAGAAAACTGTCCTCTTTTAATATTAGCGAAAAGGCCTTGGCTATGTTTTATCACGCTCACATCTGCAATATTTTACATTTCAATATCACTGCCTGGTATGGCAATCTAAGCACTAAGAATAAAAGTAAACTCCAGAGAATCCTAAATGCTGCTGGTAAAGTCATTGGCAAAAAACAAACCCCATTAGGGCAGCTGTTTGAGGCAAACAAAATCTAAGAAGATTCTAGAAATAAAAAATCACCCTTTGGGTCAGGATTTTGTTATTTTACCATCACAAAAGATATACAAGACACTGATAGCAAAGACAAACAGACACATAAACTCTTTTGTTCCTCTGGCAATCAGATCATTAAATAGAACCAATCTAATGTAAACTTTTCATATGTAAATTGTGAGTGAGTCTGGTGTGAATGTACATTTTTTAAAATAATGTTTTGTTTTGTATAATGCACAAATTGTAAGACAAATTTCCTTACGGACAATAAGGATTATTATTATTATTATTATTGCTCCAAATTAGGCCTCTTGCCTGGTAGGAATCCTGTAATTTACATTTAGCAAAACACTATCAGTCATGGCTCTTGTCACAGGCTTTTAAGGTTGTAGGACTCAAAGGGTTAACATACAATTGACTTAATTTTAATCAACTCACTGGCGCATATTGCATTTTAGTTGCTTTCTATGCATGTTGTAGAATAAATATTGATAACGATACAACTAATACTAATAGTTCTAAAAAGACATTTATGGGCATCCATTAAATTGGACCACATGAAATAACCTTAGCCACATGGAATGCTGCACTCCTTTCATCTTCCTACTCACAGAAAAACCTTATTACATTATTTATATTTTTTAAATTTTGTTCTAGTATTGGTATATTTTATTTTTCGACTGAAATGTAATTCAGAATAAACATAGATCTGACAGCTATCGTCTGTGCTTTTTTTTATAACTTCTATGTGCTTATAGATGTGTAAACATATAAAAGGAAATAGTTGGTGCATTTATTTATTCTGTATACTATTTATTTTTTTCTCAGGGACTTCAACCATTTTCTCCCCATAAAGCTTCTGGCCAAAGATTGCTCCAGAGTGTCCTTAAGGGAGATCTTTCTAGAACTGATGTCTACTGGGCTCATGCCCCTTTGAGTAGAGAAGAGAAATCTGCAGTGGTATTGATTACTGATAGGTAATTGTCTTATTCTATTAGCACTTCATCTTTGTGAAATACTTCAGTTAAACTTATGAAGTGATGTCAAACAGCTTCACTGTTTTAGAAGTTCAGAACATTGAATAATGCAACAATAGAAACAAAATACTACCTTCACTTGACAAGTTCATTGCAAAGTTGATCAATTATTGATTTTATGTACCTGTAATAATTATACGAATTTCTATTTTTTTTCTCAGAAACTTGTTATTTCTTGAAAAATGCCGATTTTGGGGTGGCTGGGATGTGGATTGGAAAGTTTCATTAGATAGAATTCTTGGTGTCCCAGCAATCAAAGATGAAAAACTGATTTTCAAGATTAAAGAAGTGAGTTTCAACATTTTCTCTTTTACTTTTTGGGGGGAAAACAATATTTAGCATATTTCAAATTCTTGGTTTTATCAAAGTGGTGTATCTCATATCCTTTGACTAATTAAGTATCTGAATCTGCTGGCTACTTTGATATTTAGATCCATGTTAACTTAACTTTTACAAAGTGATTTTTTTTTCGGACACAGGATGATTCTGGTGTAAATCTATTTTCAAGTGGAGAAAAAGAAATTGCCAGCAAGGAAACAGCCATTTTAGAATGGCTGCAAGGTCAAATCTCCAAGGTTATTAAATATAATGCACAGTAAACAAAAAATCCTAAACTGGTGTTTCTTAAAGTTGCTTCTAAAAAGAGTGACTTTGTACAGTACTTAATGATACTAGTACAATCATAAATAAAACATTTATAGGAGTGTGCATTTCAAGATCAAAATGAATATTAAATATAGTTGTATTTAGAAATTTCATGTAAAAATCAATTTTATTTATTTTAAAAAAACAACCTAAATGCTAAAAGTCCAAATGTTAATCATGTTTAAATGGAGTTTGAACAAATATTTGTTTTGTGGAGTACTTATTTGTCAAGTTTGTATGGACAATCATTTTCTATTGCATTTGTAAGATAATTTGCTGACAATAAAGAATCCTTTATATAGATTTAGGAATATCATTTTATTATTATTACATTAAAAAAATATTACTTTACTCTTTTTTTTTCATAGACAATACTTTTATTATTATTTAACTATGTAAATACCTGCTATAAAAGACCCAAACTAAGTATGCATCTTTCTGGTACAATCTTGTATCATTGAGCAGCCACTATGCCTCATGAGATTAATAGCAAGATTCAAAGCTTTAAGAGTTGTAATTTAAATTGATAACACATTCAATTGGGAATCAATTTCCTTGAAATTATCAAGCATTGAAAGAGTTCAATGAATGTGTGTACTAGAAGTTTGTTGTTTAAAATTATTTCCAATAAAAATTAATATATTTTTTTTAATTATTACCCAATGTGGTCAAATATTTTTTATTTATGTTATATCAGTTTGAAAAAGTTATGTTTATATTTTTGTTATCTGCATTTAATATTTATAATTTTGAAGTCTTTTAAAATTTAAGTAATAAATTTAAGTTGGTCCTTTGATTTTTTATGAATTAATTCTAAATTCATTCTGCTATTGTCCATTTCCTATCCTTGATATTGTATGTACCAATCACCAGTGTGAACTCTGTGCAGTACATCCCACCACTATGTTGCATTCATTTTTCTGTGGTCAAGAAAACCTATTGTGATATTGTTATACTCTTTTTTCCAAGTTTGATTTATTGACTTATTGGTCTGTTTCTGTGCCAAGTATACACTTTTAAGTACTATCGGCATGCTGTAACTTTTTTTTTTTAATTCATGGTGATGTTTTACAGAAACTAATGTATTACTTTAAATACCAGCATATCTAGTTGTGCTTCTAAATGATGCCATATTTTAGATTCAAGTGTTTAGTTATTATAAACATATTTTTCACAATCAATCCAATTATATCACTATAGGGCTCAGATGTAGTGTTGAATATATAAACTCTTGAAGTAATTAGAGAAAATTAGCCTAACAGTTGTTATATTACAGTGATGTGATAGTGTTTTTTTTTTCTGTAAACTTTTTTGTCAGTAGATTGAGAAATTATTTTCTCTCTCTACATAACCTATCAAATATTGTCATTTATTCTGTGTTTACAGAGCAAGTTTTGTGTTGCTGTCACTCAATGAAAAAACAAACAATAAATATTATTAGAAATTTAAATGTGTGCTGTTTTTCTTAGTGGCTGTGTGTTATTGTAGTTATAATTAAACATACAACTAATATAAAAAGACAGTAAGGTTCAGGTAATAAAACATAACTACTATTGAAAATTATATTTTATCCACAATTATTTCAAATAGAATGCCATTTTCAATTTGATGAAAAGGGATTTTGATCCTAACATTTTGGTTTTTTTTTTACTTATGATCTAATCCATAACACACTAAACAAAAACTTAAGTTTATGTAAAGCATTATCAATGACGAAAAATGTGATCTGTACAATATTTTTTTTCTTTTATTGACTCTTTTTTTAAGTGTACATTTTTTTGTAAGTACATAAATCAATAATAAAAATAACATTTTTATTCTAATTATTATCTAATACTACTTATCATAGATGGCTGCCCTCTTGGCATAAAGCCCTGAGTCTCAAGATATGAGACAAGGAGAGTGGCCAGAATGAAATAATGCTGAGCCAACAATAAGCAAAAGGAAGCAGGCCTATCTGCAGTAGACCCAATTTACCCATACCATGAGTGTGGCTGGATTTTTAGAGCAAGGATTGGACTTTACAGTCATCTTCCAGTTCAGTTTATGTGTTCATCTTCAACAACAATGGAGGAACTATCGAGACAGGGCTGCCATCCCTCATTGGCTTGCAGGAGGTTTGGGCTAGGATGTACATTACCAACTCAGAAGAAACATATATATATAGTTGACAAAACATTTTAAAAACCTTGTATTAAGCTGTACTTCAATGATAGAAGTACAGTTAGAGTCTAAAAAGTGCTTAGAGAGAAATTTATATTTTTAGTTATTGATGATAGACCTCATACAGAGATTAAGAGATAAATGATTTTTCTTTTGAGTTGAGAACAAAGGTCAGAATTTATTTAATGAGAAATTTGATAAAAGAGCTGGGTTTATGAAGAGCAAGTAAGCAAATGGCGGAGTTTGTGTATTAACTGGGAAAAAATCTAAAGGTGAGAAATAAATTAATTATAAGAGAACACAATGGATTCAGACCCAAACGTTTGCTCAGCAGCATCCATACATCTCATGGCTGGATATAAAAATTACTAATGCCTTTGCAGAAAGATTGCACCAATGCACTCGAATAAGGGTAATGTTTTCCTATGCATTTAGAGCTCCAGTAATTTTCAAGAAATGTGTATTTTAATATTTCCAACATGAAAATTATATTGTCAACATAGACTTAAAACTTTTCAAAGTAAATAAATAAGCTTGTATAATTATAAAACTTTTTCTTTTCTAAGAAAAAATCGGGATCAGCATTTCATAAAATGTGCCCTATGATGTCCTAACAAGTATGATGCAATGCATGGGGTGGTCCTTTTTTAATAAACAAAAAAAGTTGTATTTTTATTGTAGTCATAAATCCTTGTTTGAATATTAACCTAGTAACATTATTAGAATGTTTTAATAATAATCTAGTAAGAAATGTTTCATTTTGTAAGTAGGACCTTTTAAAATGTATCTACTGTTTTCACAAAAGGTATTGGGAATAACATCCAAATCTAAACATGTGGAACACGACATTTAAAAACGTCTCCACTGTTGTGATTCTTCTCACCTTTTTTATGTCAGAAGAGCTGAAATTCTCCAAACCAATAAACTTTGTTTTGTTCACTACTTTTCTGTGACATCTTAACATGAGAAAAATTTTACAATGATCATGCCCATAAAATGTACATGTGCTTACCCATTTTAATTTTATTAGCATAAAAAAAGAATTGCAGAGTATTTGGTTGAAAAAAAAATCTGATTTTTTTCCCTTTAAAAGGAATATTTGAGAACTGAAGCAATAGGTATGTAACATATTTATTTAACATAATTTATTTTCTGAAAGCCCTTACTCTATATTATATTTAATTATAGATGTAGTATATTCTAAAAATGTATCAAGTTAAGAAATTACAACTTGAATAAAATGCACACACAAAATATGAAAATTCTATAAAAAAAATCTTGTCTAATTTAAAATAACATGAAAAAATCAGCTTTACATTACTGGTAGATCAACATTAACACTTTTTTTTCATCTTCTTATTTTGTGCCTTAAAAATATAATATTAAGATTTTATTCATTTAAAGCTGTCCTTATTATTCAGCTTAAACCTCTTTCTGTTTTACACACTTTTAGTCATCTTTAAGACAACTGAATTATTTTATTTTACAATTCATTAAAATGAACAAATGCACTTAGAATGTGGTAAATCAGTGATTTGAATCAGTAAGAAATATTTTTAAAATTAAGATTGATTCAAAGATTGAATTAACCATGTTTTGACAACTTGTAACTCACCATTTTTCAACAAACCATTAACAACTAAAACTACAAAATACAACCAATTGATTGGTGGATTACTGGTGTAACTGACAAAAGCACATAAAAAAGGATGACTTATGAATAATTAAATAGTTTTCCTTCTTTTAAAAAATAATATACCGGTATATAATATATATTACCGGGTATATATGTCTTGTCCATTAGCATGCTTTTTTTTTTTTTGCCAAAGTTCAAATGTGAGATAAAACTTAGCATGAAGATAGTCATCATCATCATTAAACTCCATATGAGGGTTTAATAATCTTCAAGAGACTCAAATCCTCTATTGCAAAAGCCTTGAACAAGAACCCTGTGGTTGAGTAATGCAGTTCTGTCTGCGTACAGGTCAAAAGTATGTGGCCTGTCAAAATAGATTTCATCAAGTCTGGAACAGTTATTAATTTAAAAATAGTTTATTATAAATTTAAATTACTTTATTCCATGTATAAGCAGGCTGAAATTAGTTTTTTGGGTCCTTTTTATAGGTCTTGATAAGGAAAGGACAAGTGTACTTGTTCAACCAAGTTATTGCCCTGAAGTAGTTTTGATACCAATAACTTGTGGTTGTTTTTTTTATTTTAGTCAAAAACAACAATTAGAAAGGATACTTTGAAACTGCAAAACTTTTAGTAACAAGAAAAAGTCTTTTGGTTGTTTTATAAACTTATGGGATGCACCATTCAGGTTTTAAACCAATTAATGTAGACAGAGACATCTTTTTAATCCAATTTAAATACAACTTTGCCACCTTTAAAGCCTGTTATTGCTTTTACAATGGCATTTTTATAGTCACTGAGAGGAAAGAATTCAACAGGTGGAGGAACAAATTTAGACTTTTTGATCAAATGACAAAGGTCTGACAACATTTCATATCGGGCAATATCTGTTAAATGTAATCTGTTCCAGTTTGTATTCCAGTAACCACAAAGAGTAATTTCCTTAAAGATAAGTGCTCCAGTAGGGGCAATTATTGGTTTCTTTGACATTCCTCCATATGTAACCATTGTGCCCTTCTGACCCAAACAACGAATAAGTTCTGTAGCTGAGTTTCCACCTATGCAGTTTAATGCCAATTCAGGTTTTTTAGGCAATGAATCAAGCACTTTTTTCATGTCTGAAGAGCGTAAAAAACTTTCAGAAATGACTATATCAGCTCCAAAAGCTAATAATGAATCTTTGAGTTGCTCAAAATCTGGTCTGTCCCTAACTATGTTAATGGTGGTAATTTTCCACTCTTTTGCCAGTTGAATTACACTTACACCTACACCACTGTTAGCTCCATTTTGAATCACAACATCCCCAGGCTTTAAATTTACATAGTCTTTAAGCATTCTGTAGGCTGTACAGGGATTTACAGATATAGTTGCAGCAGACAAAACTGGAATATCTTTGGGAAGTTTAATAATATCTTCATCCTTTGTTATTTTGTAAGATTGCCAAGTACCCCATGCAGTATCTGATGGAATAACCAAATCTCCTATTTCTAATCCTTTTACTTCATTGCCTAATTTAATTACTCTACCTACACCTTCATTTCCCAAAATAAATGGAAGAGGTGGCTGAATAAAGTATGTGCCCTCTATCAAATTAATATCAGAAGGATTGATGGGTGACATTTCCATTTTAACCAGAACTTCTCTTGAATTCAAATGCGATGAAACTTCAGTTTCTTTAAGCTTTATGACCGATGTAGGATCACCAAAGTTTTCAATAAAGAGTTGAGTAGAGGACAGCTTTCTTACTGTATTCCTAATGTTGCAAAAAGCATGTTTTTGTATTATTAAAGAGCTATATCTTTTGCAGCAGACAAGAAACATGGAGGCAGCCATGTTTATTGTTTTCAACGGAAGTCAACTTGATTTATTATCATGGATCTAGCCTCACGTTACCATACGAGATCGGATAGGCGACATGGCAACAGATTCAACAAGAATGGCGACACATCAACAATAATTTGAATAATGATATCCTACTACTAACTTAAAATGGCAAAAGCTGGGAAGCGAGGCAAAAGTGGAGACGTAAAAGCTGTTGCTTCTCCTCGTGGCAAAGGAGAAAATAATTATGCATCTGGTTCTTTTGCTGAGGTGTGTACACTGTAACACTTGTCACTACTGTGACTACTGACATACTAGACATAAAATGATAGATGATAGTAATAATAGTATACTGAATAATTAATTATTATTTATTTATTTATACTAGATCTAGATCTAAATAATCATAAATAAATAAATTTATATATAATAATAATTATATATAATAAAATTCATCTAATAATAAAATAAAAGTAATAGATCTAGTAATTATTAATTAGAATATAAATATAAATATTTTTGCCTTATAAAAAATACTTATATACTTATACTTAATGAGGGCGCGGTGGCTGAGCGGTAAAGCACTTGGCTTCCGTACTGGAGGTCCCGGGTTCGAATCCTGGTAAAGACTTGGATTTTCATTTCGGGATTTTCGGGCGCCCTTGAGTCCACGCAGCTCTAATGGGTACCTGACATTAGTTGGGGTAAAGTAAAGGCGGTTGGTCGTTGTGCTGGCCACATGACACCCTTGCTAACTGTGGGCCACAGAATCAGATGATCTTTACATCATCTGCCCTATAGACCACAAGGTCTGAAAGGGGAACTTTACTTTTTTTTACTTTTACTTATACTTAATACTACTTTATTTTAATTCATATTCAAATGATTGATATTCCAATCATATATAGATCTATATTCATAATCATTCATAATGTTTTTATTTTAGATTTAAAATTCTAGAATCTAGATCTAAAATAAGTATAAATAATCTAAATAATCAATAATGTATATTTAAGTCATTCATTCATTCATTGGCCTCCTTCAGTCGTAGAACGACTATGGTTCATCTTGCACACTTCCTTGTGTGGCTGTAGAGCCCTATTTTGGAGAGACACTCCCGTCCACAAGTATTGCAGGTAAAGGTGGTCTTCGCTACAGTGGTAGAGGAGCTGGCCAGTTTCCGCATTGTCCGCTTTTCTTCCAGAGCTGAGGCCCATGCTCTTTCGCTGTCCATAGCCTTCTTGGTCACTGTCTCTCTCCATCTGGTGCGGTCTAGAGCTATGTCTTCCCACTGGTCAGTATTGATGTTCACTGATTTGAGGTCGCGCTTTATAACATCTATGTAACGGAGGTGGGGGCGACCAGTTTTTCTTGAGCCAGTCGCAAGTTGTCCGTAGAGGATGACTTTCGGTATGCGATTGTCCTCCATCCGGCGAACCTGTCCAAGCCAGCGCAGGCGGCGTTGTCTGAGGGCTGTAAAGATGCTGGGAATACCTGTTCGTGCAAGGATCTCAGTATTGCACACTTTTTCTTTCCATGTGATTTTCAAGATCCTAGGAAGGCATCGCAAATGGAACGAGTTCAGTCTTCGCTCTTGCTTTGCGTAGGTGGTCCATGATTCACTGCCATACAGCAGCGTGCTCATAACGCATGCCTTGTAGACTTCCATTTTGGTCGCTGTAGTTAGCTTCTGGTTTTCCCAAACTCTTGACCTGAGTCTAGCGCAGCCTTCCCTATACGTTTTTTTATCTCCTCATCTAGAGAAAGGTCGTCTTGAATTGTGGATCCCAGATAGCAGAATTCGTTCACGAATTCATTCGTTATAACTATAATAGACTCTAGACTCTATAGGCCTATTAGGCCTATAGATCTAGATTCTACTGAGTCTAGATTTCTAGATCTATATAGTTAATCTTGTTAGTTATATTTACTTATAATGGAACATGCAGACTAGATTTGACATAGGTGTAGGCATAATTTATGGCATATTAGGGCTGATAAGACATGATAAGGTAGAGCTGTGCTCAACTGCAAGTTGAATATAGCTCTAGAATATGATTCAATTATAATACAGTACAAGCCAAATTTCAAATAATATGTTAAAAAATCAAAACTAGATCTAGATCTATATCTGAGCTCTGCTCAGGCCACAGGCTCTGAGATTCTAGCTCACAGTTAAGTCAAAAATTTTGGCATTATGATAGCGTATATCCTATCTTGAGCGGATCTTTGACCTAAGGTTTGTGAAAAATTTAATGGGAGATTATAAATATTTTAATCTAGGCCCGGCCTATACTATATAAACGCAGCTACTAATTTTGACTTGTTAGTTTCAGAGTTTCCTTCAGGATTAAAGATTATTAAGTCCTAGCCCAAAACTCCACAGTTTGACCTGCATTGTTTGAAATCACAAACTAAAGATAACATTGAAAATCTTCAGGTTATTATATATGCTATATTTTACAAACCAGCAATGTGGTATTCATCAATCATTTCACTTTCTAAGTTATTTTCTAGCATTGCATTAGGTGTGTGCAGGATGTAGCCTATGTGGTATAATATGTTATATCATATATAAACTCTAAAAGTGAGGGACAAAGATTGGATGACCAGTACCTCTCTCACAGCCAGGAACATATCAGACAACATATAACTGTCTTGTAGTAAAAATCACTTGCTATATTGCTATTTTCACGACGATGTTTTTTTTTTTTTTTAATAAAAATTTAAATTTATAGTTTGTTTTATCATTGATTGTTTTTTCTAACATAAAATCTATTTTGTTCCAATCTAGGAAACTTGGAATCCGTGCTTAGCCTGGATTGTAGGTAAGCAGCCTGAAGATTTCAAGCATGTTGAAGCCCTGAACATAATAACTCTTACAGGGATAAGAAGACTTTTCTCAGTGGTCACCAAGGAACTTCTCTTTAATGAAGTAACATTTTTATTTGCTTTTTGTTTTTTTTTGTACTAAAATTTATTTAGAGTTTTTTTTGTTTTTTTTTTATTATAAGATAAGATACAGCAAAGTTTCTTGTCAAAATTTAAATCTGTCTATAGGAAGTGCTGTACCTGTGTGAGAGCAGTGGTACTAATTGATAAAACCTCCTACTCTACAATTCTGATAGATTACCAATCCTTATATTGCTGGTATTGTCAGCAGCCTTTGGTACACTAGACAGATCATGAGATTTAAATGGCCATGTTCTATACAATTTTTGTTTTTTAGAAATCATTCTAATGTGCTCTGGTCAAACTTGCTTTGATGTTCCAAAAGTGTCGAGGTGAATGTCAAGTTTTATATTAAAATATAGAATGCACTAAGGATCGTCTCTAGATCCAACAATGTTTATCATATACATCTTTTTTTTTCATTGGAGATCCCACTTCTCACAGCCAAAATTAGTGGAGCTGTTGCAGTGTAGAGCCTTACATGGTCAACAATAAATCTGTATGAACAATTATAAGGCTGATGTCATTCTAATTAATCAGCACTTAAAAATTATTTCTAAATAGGAGAATACAGTCTTCCTTTCATTACAAATTGTTGGGCTTCTTTTGTCAATACAACTTGAAATAGTTAGTTGTTGTTTTTTTTCCAAACTTTGTCTTTTGATGCACTGCAGCTCTATTGATTAGGCCATATCCTAACCTTGTTTACAGAGGCTGACTGCTAAAGCATCTGGCTTCTGAATTAGAAGGTTCCCAGGTTCAAATCCTTGTGAATCCTGGGATTTTTAATTTTCGGAATCTATAGTGTGCTTCTGAGTAGCTCTAATAGGTACCTCATGTTAGTTGGGGAAAATTAAAGGTGATTGGTCATTGTGCTGTACATATGACACCCACTTTACTTTAACCACAGAAACAGAAGACCATCATTATCTCCACTCTAGATCGTAAGGTCTGAAAGAAGAATTTTATTTAATTAAACCTTACTTAAGAAAAAATATTTTTTGACATTTATACTTATCATCTTGCAATGCTGTGTTAGCTGCCACACCTGATGAAAAAGTAGCCGAACACCAATGGATTTAAGAATAGTTACGCACGTAGTTCATAGTTTATAATCCTTTTATATAAATGCAAAATTTAATTTTGTTGTGAAAAAAAGTTGAGATCAATACATCGGCAATGATGAAAGGCTCTTGTTCTTCAAAGAACATCATTCCATATATAGCTCAGAGATCCCTATGCCCCATCAATTCATTTCATCTGTTTGTACAGACTTTTTCTTTCGCATAACATTTTCAGTATATAAATCATAGATTTGAAACTTGCTAAGATAATTATAAGATTATTGTGATATTGTGACCAACATTTTCAAAAATTACTTAGATTTGTTTGTCCTCTCATATCTATATTATGTTGTTTAATAGAACTTTATAAATCCAATTATTGTTATAGCTCAATAATATTCTATAATAATCACTATTAACTTTCTTTAAAAAATTTGGGTTCATTTATGTTTTTTAAGCCAAGTATAATCCTTATTCACAACAAATTAATTACTTTCGAATTTTTTATTTTTGTTCTTATCTTTTGAAAGTTGAAAGTGCTTGGTAACCCTCATGGCCAGAAAAAAGAAAAAGGTAAAGATGCTGCACCAAATAGTGATGTGTATGACAGCATCAAGGTGTATTTAGAAACCAATGAACCAATTCCAACAGATCTATTGGCTAAAGTCTTAAAATGGAAACTGATGATGATCAAAGCTAATGACCTAAAGCGAAGAGAAGCAGATGTAAAGGTGCATTTAAGATATTTTTTAAAACCATTTTGTGTTTGAGATGTTTTTAGTTTTTTCATTTTTTATTAAGCCTACAGAGAAGATTTGTTGTTTAAAATATTTAACAGCAACACCAAAGTCTACAAGATGAAGAACTAAAAAAAAAGAAAATATTAAGAAGATTTGTGAAACTCTATAACAAACAAAAATAATTTCATTGCTCTTAGAACCATGTTTCTCTGCTTTTGTTCAGTCACTTCAAAGCAACAGTTGGTTGTACTTAATTGTGTCTGATATCAATACATACATTTTTAACTACTATTTTTTTCACACTAAATACAATACAAATGGGGTATTTGTCTTTTTTTTTTATTTACAAAACACTACTAAAATGTTTCCTAAAATTTTTCTTGTTGTCACCATCTCTGAATTTTACAAAAACATATTTATAATTTAACAAAAAATCTAAATGGACATGTTACATAAATAAACATTAAGTATGTTTATTTTACATTTCGGTCTTAAAATCTATCCTCAAATTACATTATTATTCCTCTCATCCCACTTTCAACTACTAGAATTGTCATAACACATTCAGCTATTCTTTGAAAATCTTCATCTTTGTATCTAAATAGATGGTTGTTCTGTTTTTTTTAGCTGAGGATCCTTTAAACATTCATACTTTCCCACCATTTGCTTCCATTTGACAGGAAATGTACATTTATGGTGTTATTTATCACTTATAATTTATTACAAGCACAAATATTTAAAAATACAACTTCATTTTATAAACATGAAAACGAAGACTAACTGAAGATTGACACAACACTCTAAGAATAAACTACAAAAACATGTGAAACACTTAAAACATTAGAACAAGGGAGACTACACAAAGAGAACACACAATATTTTGTATGAGCAAAAATACTAGACTCAACAGAAATTATGAACTTAAAAACAAAAGACTGAGTGTGATGCTGAGAAGTGATCTGGTGGAGGCTGAGAAGTGATCTGGTGGAGGCTGAGAAGTGATCTGGTGGAGGCTAAGAAGTGATTTTGGTGGAGGCTGAGAAGTGATCTGGTGGAGGCTGAGAAGTGATCTGGTGGAGGCTGAGAAGTGATTTTGGTGGAGGCTGAGAAGTGATTTTGGTGGAGGCTGAGAAGTGATCTGGTGGAGGCTGAGAAGTGATCTAGTGGAGATTGTGCTTCTAGTTGCAGTTGTTGAATTACACAGCATTTTTGCCTGTGCTGTAACTGCACACAGCATGCATTGTAAATATTGTATAGAATATATAGTTGTTTTCTTTTCCTCATATATAATAGCCTTATCTTTTGAACAAAACAAAATGATAGAAACTGTTCTCCCCCCTCCCCCATTTTTTTCACATCAACATATTTGAAATTCAATTCTTGATATTTGAAGCTAGCACATCATCCTGCTTGTTTACCATCAGCCATAGACATTAACATCATCTGTCCCGTAGATCGCAAGGTCTAAAAGGGGAACTTTACTTTTTTTTTCAATCACCGAATGTTTACTGCATCATTTTATTTAAAACTAAAATGTCTGCAAAATAACATGAAACTGTATTGACATTACTCAAATATTAGGTACTGTAAAATGAATTTTTTTTGTACAATGCAATAATCTTGGCATTTAGTTTAAAAAAAAAAATAATTTTTTTTAAAGGCTAAAAAAGTGAAGGTAAGAGAGATGAAACAAAAACATACAATGTAGACACATATATATCTTTATCTATTTCTTGTAGACACATATATATCTTTATCTATTTCTTGTAGACACATATATATCTTTATCTATTTCTTGTAGACACATATATATCTTTATCTATTTCTATAATGAAAATGTACATTAGTATTTTACATATTGCATACTTATACATATTTGCTTCTACTGAAACTCTTATGAAATCAATAGTTCTGCTCTGTTATTATTAACATTATCTAATATGTTAAAAAAAAAGAGTAAAGTGTATTCTACTTTTCTTTTGTAATTATATTTACATTTTACTCCATGAATGCATAGACTTTGGCCATTACAGTTGATTTTAGACTAACAAACTTCAATGATTCAATTAAAAAGAAAGGAATGTAATGTGTTTACTTTCCCACCATTTCTTCAGTCGATTGATATATTTAAAATTGTTGTATCTCTGCTCTAAGGTGTAGTTAGTGACCAGACTTTTTTAGCTTTTATAATATTTTATACTTTTCACTACTATTGTCCTGAAGGGTTAATTTTGAAACCTGCAAAAAAAGATTTTTTTTTATCCAAAAAAAAATTTATTTCAGAAAACTTTCATAAGTATTATTACTTTTTTCTATGCAAGCCTCAAAGAAAACTTTCCTAATTAATCTTATTTTTTTAATATCTTTTTTTTTCTTCTAGTATCTAACACTTATAGATTTCAACTATTATTATTATGTCTAGAGAATTTATTTGATATTTTATTTCATTTATTAATTTTCTTATATAATATCAATTAATACATTGAATTATAATAAATTATTTTATGTATTTTTTATATCATCAGATATGAAATTTGTCTTATAATTTGTACATTACACATAGCAAAAAATTATAACAATAAAATATGTTCATGCCAGTTTCAATCAAACATTTCATGAAAATACTTTAAGATGTTATGGTAGCATGGGTATATTTATTTAAAATAATGTTATTTCCTTTTTGTTAGGTTTTCTTTTCTTTTTTGTTTTTTAAGTAAAAAAAACGTTCTTAATAAAAACAATAATATGGATTTTATTGTTAATTAAATTATTAATTTGTGTATACTTGCTTATTCTTTTTTTGAAACTATATACAGCTTATATATTTTTGAAAACACATGTTTTTCTAATAAATTTTCAAATAAAAATTATATTCAAAAGACAAATGATTCATATTTTTTTATTCAGACAGGATTAGATAAAGACAAAAGAAATAAGTCGGCTACAAAATCTCCTAAAAGAGGTGGCAAAAAAACTCCTGAAATTCAGATTGCCAAGGAAGGAAGTAAACTTAAGAAGCGAGGAGAAGAGGATGACGATGCTAAATATATTGGTAAGTTTATGTCCCTAATATTTTGTTGTATATACAAAACCAATATATGTATCCATTGAGTCAGGAATGAAGTAATATACTAAGTGTATTTAGAAAGCTTTCATTTGACAGATGATGAACCGGATGATGGAGCACAGCAGTACATCCTTATTTCTGGTTTTCATGATCCACACATTTTTAAAGCTTTAGAAGAGATTGGTGTCAATGTTTCCTGCATTATCAGATTATCTACTCAAGACTCAGATAGTCAAGTCAAAAAATCAGACATAAGTAAGTTAAACGTTTGAGAACAAAACAAAACACAATATTGTTAAATTTATATATTCATTCTAAATTTGATATTGCATGTTTCGTAAGTAAATTGACTGTTTGACTGGAATGTTCTTCCTTAGATAGTGAAGATCAGCACAAAATAGAAATCAAAATTCCTGAAAAAGAATTGACTAAAGAAATTTGCTTGTTTTGGAGAGATTTACTGCCACTTTTGCAACACCTGCCAGATTCCTCCCATTGCCATGATATAGCTATCCTGGATTATGAAGTAAAATCATTTATAATTCCAACTGATCCCATTGATGCAGAACAAAAGGTTTGAATTCTTACATCAACTTTGAAATATTTGTTCCTTTTTCTTAGTGAATATTTTTTATATCACTATACTATGCAGAGTGGTAGTAGCTTGAAATGCTTTTACAAATAATAGCTGATTCTCTCCTCCCCCCCCGCCCAAAAAAAAATCCTTCAAAACTCTGCAAATATTCAAACATAATGTTCTTTATAATGGTTGTATTTATTACCAATGCATTCATATCATTACTCTATAGACACTAAAACTTTGTTTTGTTTGAGATAGTCAAAATGTATTTTCCTTGAACCATCTAGTAGTATTTTATCTTCCATAACATAATCAACTGGCAGTCAACCTTTAATATATGCAGCAGAATCTTTCCCTATATTTCTTTATCATAAAATACTTTTTATTCAGTTGTCATTTGAACAAAAACTGTTTTCTCCTTAAAGGTTCAATACAGTTCCACTTTATTTGAAGAAGTAGCTGTCATGCTCTACAACCTTTTAGAAGCTAAACGACTTTATGGTACTTTCAAAGAAAATTTAAATCTTATTAATGTTCCTGTTTTTGGAGATAAAGAGTCATTCTCTTCAGGTTTGTTAGATATATATTTATTTTGTTATGACGACCTGTTGGCTACATTATTCTAGAACACTTACATTACTATAGAACATTACTATCTGTTTAAAACTTTTTAGATTAATTTGTCATTTTAGCTCTCATGTTTATGTTTGTAATGTTATCACAGCACCTTGAGCCTACAATTTGTTTGTTGACGGCACTCTATAAATTAAATTATCATAACTATATAAAATATATATAAAACATAATTTTCTCTAAGAGTTTAAATTGATGAAATGCATATAGTCTCTTTGGTTCCTCAGTGGCGATATTTTCACTATTATGCTTCTTTCCTATTTTAATTCATATGAATTTGTAATATTATTAGCATCACTTGAAATCAGTTGAAAGGTCCCGCTAAAAAATAAAGTGAGGGGGAAAAAAATAATTTAAATACATTGTTATATTGAGTCCATCTTATATATTTCTTTCAAGTAAATTTGTAACTGTACACCAAAGTAAAAGAAAGAGGTATATATATATTTCACATTTCAAAAGTATTTTTCACTAAATAATTTATTTTTTCCTGTTGTCATTTGTGATGTCCAGTTAATGTCCAGCCTTTAACTGAGTCAGAAAATGCTCCTAGTGCCAGGTTTCTTAAGTCTGAGGTGGACATGAGATATTACAATGACCTGATGAACTGTATTCCACAAGAAAGTGTTAGTGTCTCATTGATCATGAGCTGCATGCTAGAACAGGTACTTGGAGTTTACAACTAATAGATAATAAAAGTATAACGTTTGATTTCCTTTAATCAAATTATCAGTATAATGTTTTATTTAGTGTAATAGTGTTGTAGCACTTGTACTAAAATATTATACAATGTTCATGACATGAATAGTAATTAATCCAAATATTTTTGAAAGGTAATTGCTACAGAGGAAGAAAAGATTCCACCTAGTGAAGAGCCTCCTCCAACGAGATCTGATGGCATACATTTTCACCTTGCCTCTTACTTGGCTAATGCAGCTAATAAGCTACCTCTTTCGGAAAAAGAATACAATGTAAATATCTAATTAATAATTGAAAACTTTTTGCATTCTGGTTAATCTGATCATGTAAGATTCTGATCTAGTGCCAGATAGCTAATCCAATCTCACACATTGATCCATCTCAATTCACATATAAATTAGTATTAAAGTAAAATGAAATCAATTTGTATTGATGAATATCTACAGGCTTTCAATATCAGTGTAGCAATATTAAAAATACAAACTTCAGCACTAGCTGTTATAGGAATTTCTATTCTTCTTTTAATGTTCTCAAATCACATACCATTTAGTCTTCTTCCACCTTGACTTTCTTCCAAGCCCTTCACATGCAGTTAAAAAAAAACAAAAAAACTAACCACCATTTGTACTATTACATCATTCTGAAAATTCTAAACACACACAAACACTTAATAACTTCCTTCAAGACATGCTCATTTTTAAATAACTGGCTCTTCTGATTACACTACCATACCCAATGTTACAAAATGGCTTGAGCTATACCTAACATTCACCAATAAAATAGTGTTGTGAATTTAACTTTGTAATTTGTATCATTCCTTGTTGATTGTGGCTGAATGACCTAATTCACTTGGCTACCCATCATGGGCTTTAAGTTCAAAACCCAACTACAGCTGTGTTGTGTTTTCTGAGTGTCTCATAAAAACTTCTCCCAGATACCCCCTCTCCCCACATGTCCAGAAAAGAGACTTGACCAGAGCACACTGGATTGCTATTCTTAGTAGCTTTGTAATTGTTAAATTTTTTTTTTGTCATCAGTTTCAGTTATTATGTTGAGAAAATTAGTTCTAAACTTTCTTAATGCTTATTTCTTGCTAGCTATGAGTAACAATGCAAATAAAAGATATTATATATTGACCTTCGCACTGATTTCTTCATTTGCTTCAGGAACATAATTAATCCTTGCATGATTAAATATCCAAATATATGTGTGAGATCCAAGTCTATTGACAGCACTGAAGCTTTGGTCTGATTGAATAAAATAATAGAGCCAATAAGCTAATTAAGATTACAATTATACAGTGTTATTTGTTTTGTTCTGCACATTTCTGTCTGAATAAGCAGTTGGTAAGATTAATTATTGGTCTTATTAAACAGTATATACTGTGTCTTTGTGAGAGAGCAAGAAACATTGATATATGAGATTTGCTTCTTTTATAATTAAGCAAAAGCAATAATTTCTCAACATTTTAAATATTTAAAAAATTCTATAATTACAAAGCGTAGGCCTATATCAAATCACTCTGTCTGTCTACTAAAAAGTCTGTACATGTTATTTCTCCAACACCAAATCTTGGATTCAGATGAAATTTTGAACAATTGCTACTTTACCTGGAAAGACAAGAACAAAAAAAAAAAAAATCAATTAGTTAATTAACTATAAGTAAGTAGTTATTTTGTTTGGCCTCTTGATCAAGGGAAATAAATTGACTGAAGTGGTGGTATAAGATGAATTATTCCCCTTTATAGTTTACTGCTTGAAAGTAAGTTTGAAACAAACAATAGATAACTCGCACTTCACTAGCGGAGTGGTTAGTATTTCAGCTTAAGCCATGAGTTCAAATTCAGTTCAATCCCCTTTTTTCATATAAATTCTTTAAAAAAGTGAAAATTCATCCATGTATGCCTTCCCCCCTCCCCCCATATTTTCCCATCTGATCCAGGTAAGTGATAGGATCATAGTGTGTTGAGAAAGCTAAAAGCATGAAATAGCATTAAACAAAGATAATTGGTATAATATTTTTGATTGCACAGATTTATTGCAGTTGGTCTAGATCTATTACAAAATTAATTACGTGAATGGTCAAAAATAATTGATACAATATTAGGTCGTATAAGATTTGTTTTTGTATTGTAAAGTATTTTTTATGTTTTTCTTGTTTTTAATTAATTGTTTGAATTTTGGCCCCAATTTTTTTTTAATTTGAAACCTTTTTTTATTTAACTCTAGGCTCTTTCTGAACTTCTGGACTTGCCTCAACCTCCTCCTGAAGTCCCTATGCCTCCTCTATTAATAAATATTCATGATAAAATTAGCATGAGGACCAGACATTTGAAACCTTACTATGGTTTTGATCCACACAGTATGTATTTTAAACATTTTTTTTTATTAGTTCTTTAAATTTTTTTTTCTTTTTTTTTTGCTGTGTTTGTATATTAATAAAACATTGATTTTATGTCATGTTCAGTGACTAAATATTTTAAATGAATATTACTACTTCTATACAAAATATATTATCTGAGCATCTACAAGCAAAAGCTATCCCCTTTAAACAAAGACTTGAACTATGTAACTTGTTCCATGCAGTTAATACTCATATTAAAACAAAGTTTGATATATGTATAGTTAAAATTTTTCCCAGGAAAGAAATCCTATGTATTTACTGTGATTTTGTAGATGTTTAATATAATGCTTTCCCAAGATAGAAATGTTGTGGTGAGTATTTAAAATATTGTATCATATCATGGCTGCCAATAGTAATCAGCAACAATAATACATAATCTATTGACATCTTTAAAATGCAAAACAATGTATACAAATTGGCAAAGAAGGTACAATGAAAAATAGTATGAGTTTGTTCTGAACATGTTGAAATTTTCTTTTGTAGAATTAAAGCCATCAGAATAGTTTCAACGAAAATTCTGTATGGCCTACAATTGTGCTAAAGAAGCTTTAGAAATAGAAGAGACCCTGCAAAAAAGCATAGAAAATTTGAGTTCACACTTCTGTTGTAGAATCATGACATTCAGTATATTTTTCTATCAATAAAACTCACTTACATTCATTATATTAATCATCTTCATTCAATCCAAGTAAAGCTTAAAATTAATAAGTATTAATAATTTAAATGAATAATATCATTTGTTTCATTCTTAAAAAATGTAAAGTAATTTGGATTCAATTTTTCTATTTGTTTTATGAACAGTTACCGAAAATGACATGCTTCGGTTCCTTCCTTTTGCTAAGCTGTGTGACCTACATCCTCCCCCTACTCCTGAATCCAAAGAGAGTGCAGTCAGACTTCAAGAACTTATTCATTATTGTGCAAGTGATGGTCTCACAAAGCCAGGTATTGCATCATTCTCTAAGATGATATTAATTGTATTGTTGTTATATGTATTTTTTATGCTATTTCTGTTTCCCATTCCTCAATAATTATATTATTTTACAAAATAATCAATACAAGAAATATATTTCTATGAGTTAATAGGCAATTTTATTTAAAGAAAATTAGTGAATTCTCCAAAATATTTCTCCAGAATAGTAAGTAAATTACAATCTAGCTAAAAAGTACATTTAAATGTTATTAATTTCAGAAATTGACAGAGCTTTTAAACAATTTGTCTTTGAAAGTATGGATCTTGCTGCAACAGACTCTAATGGATTCTTTTTAAAAAAAGATATAGAAGGTGTACCTCCAACAGCCATCCCATGGGATGATCCATATCCACTCTTCAAGATAATGGTCCCAGATGTTAATAAAATAAATATTGAAAATATTAAAGAAAATGGAGTTGCTGAGGAATCTTCAGGTGAATAGTGTTGACATAAATTTAGTTTACTATGCTTAACCAAATGCATGGCTCTAGTCAGAATTGGTTTGTTTTTCTTGTGTGAGCAAAAAGCACTATCTAAAGTTTGATGAAAAACTTAAAATAGTGGAACACCTCTTCTGTATGAGAATGATCTTAGCCATTGCTAAACAAATCTCTAATATTCAAGAATATGTGTTATTTTGTTGCATTTATTATAAACTAGCTGATAATTCTAAAAAAAAAAATTATTACATTTTTGTATGTGTAGGAAAAATCTTAGGGATTTCCTTCCTCCATTTCAATACACAACAATCTTTGGATTGAACATTAATTTTTCCTATCTTTATGTGTGCATTGAAACATTTTTTTATACATGTATTTTTAGCAACCCCTAAAAGGGGAAAAGTCACTTTAATTTTTTTTTTTTGAGGGTTGTCAGTCTATCTATCCTTCCCTCCATCCATCATGTTTAGATCTCTAAAACTAGATAAGACATTGAAGATTTCTTGATATTTTGATGCTGGCAATATTCTGATTTGACAGTTACTTTTGCCTTATATAAGCACACCATTTTATTTTTAAAATTTGATATATAAGTATTTTTTTTTATACAACATTTGTCAAGGCTCTTTTTCTTCTCTAATATGTGTAAATGTACTTCAATGCTGATTACTAAATGTACCCAAGTCCTGGGCAATACCGTAATGACAAATATATAAAGACAGAATAAAGATTCAGAATGCCAATTCACAGACATATAACATGTTTATAATGTAATGTTCATTGCATAGACTGTAATATAATACAGAGCGCCGAACCAACAAAAAGCAGGCCCATCTGCAACTGACAAAACCCACCCATGCAACATATGCGGCCAGCTTTTCAAAGCGTGGATTGGACTTTACAGCCATCTTCGAGTCCATAGGAAATGAGAAATGTGCTCATCTTCAAACACGAAGGAGGAGCTATATAATATAATACAGGCTCATTTATGACAAATGAAATATCCAGTATCAATTAAAATATAAAAGCTCAATATCCCATAGACTGAATAATAAACTTCATCTATAACCATAAGTCCAACTGTCTTGGACTAGGAACAAAACCACACTATTTTTTTATGAATTACATTCCATTCAAAAAGCATCTCACAAAGTAAAAACAATCCAACACAAAAAAAAATTTTAAGTCAACAACCAGATTTGCCCCCCCCCCCTTCTCCTCTAATGTTAACAGGAGACCCAGGCTGACCAGAACTAAATCCTAAAAACAGTAAAAAAAAAAAACAGGGAAGACTACATTATCTAAGGGAGGTGATTTTTTGTTATGTTATATAACATGTATGCATATGGTCTTGTTATTACAAAGCTCAGTCTGTCTGTCTGGTAAAAAGTGTGAAGATGTTTTTTTTTCCCATTTCCCATTGTCAGATCAAGTTAAAACTTTGCACTTTAGTTTATTAACTTAACTTTTCAATTTTTTTATTATTTTCTACATAACACATGGCCTGAGCCTCAATGTTTGGTTGGGTCTATTTTTTTCATACCCTTTGGTTTAATGCTAAATTGATAATTCAATACATTAGAATTTCATCAAAATTAAAATTTAATAGAATTTGCTACTTTAGTTTTTTGCTTGTAGGTAGGCCTAATATATAAATCAATTCATTAAACTTATTTTATAAATGTGGTTGATAGGAATACTTTTTAATTTAAAAAAAGTATAATTCTGAAATGCCTTCCAAAACCACAGTTGACCCAGTGTGGGCTGTTCAGGCTGTTATAGCAGGGTAAATATTGATCCTATAAGTTTATGATCATTTCATGGCTATTTTAGGAGATTTAGGACACCCACAGAGAAGATGAGTTTCTACCATATTCCACAATCTCTGCCTAGGGCTAAGGTTATTTGTCTCAATTTGGATAAACACACACCTTCAGCAACTTGATTTCTAATATTACATCACATTTTGTTTACCTTATGTCAAAGAGCAGGCTTTTTTATCTAATTTTCTATTTCATCTGATCTTGAAGCTAAATTAGAGCTTATGGTTCCTGCTACCTTATCAGTCAAATCTTTATCCAGTATTCGAAGAGTAACTACTGTTGGAAGTACAAAGGCTTTGACTCCTTTTGGAGGGTCAGGGAAGGGTGAGATGTACTTCAAAGTTATTTTGTTATTTTGTTGCTGGTTTACATTTTCACTAGTTCAGATTTTATTAATGGTTTAAAGGTATGTTATAATTTATTGATGTTTACAGAAGCTTTGAAAGTTTTAAGTCTATACAATGAAAGTTTTAAGTCTATACAATGAGATTACACATTCTAGATCTAGAATGCATATAAATGGTCTACAGAATTCTATGAACTGTTGAGTTAATAAGAAGAATATGTGGGCATTACTTATGGTCAGAAAGATGTTGCCCACACAGCAGTTCCCCCTCTCAATGCAATTGATGTGTCCAAAAGAATGGGAATATCCCATACAGTTTGGGATCAGTAGCACTACAGGTTCTGACAGGTTGTAGCACCTATGGGTCACTAGTTAGAAGTTTTCTTGATGGTTTTCCTTCCCTAGATGGGTAGCCAACCAAGGCTTGTGAGCCTTTACTGCCCAAAACTTATGATTTAACTGCATAAGGAAATGTTTTTAAAGAGGAATAATTTTTTGTTTACATTATTTACTATTCTATTTTTGAATAAAAGATGTGCAGAATTTGCTACCAGTAATGGTAATTTTTTTTTTGTTTTTGTAGTTTATATTAAATTACAATAAATCAACTTAGCCACTTCATTAAGCAGACATGGAGAATTTTCAAAATTCTCTCACAATGTAATTGAATGGATTTAATTTTTTGCACAAGATAATAAATAATTTTATGTTAAAGATTTATATTAAATATAACTTGCTTAAAATTCACAAACATCAAAATTTGTATCTTGAAGATAATTCTCTAGAAATTATATGTATTTCCTTTCAGTGTCAGGTGTAATTATGGAACTTAAAGTTAACCTTGGTCCTGGTAAATTTAAATTTTTGACTTAGGTTTTTACCTGGAAATTTTTATCCAATCCATATGTATTATTTATTTATTTTTTGTTTGATTGTTTTTCTTGTTTTCTGAAATTGCTCTTCAATATTTGAAATCTTTTTTTTTAGCTTTTAATTGTAGATAAATTTTTAAAAAGCATAAAAATAAATACTTGAGGTGGCTATGAGACCTAGTTATCCTTACAAAACTACTTGGTGGCTCCTGCCTGTCAGTCACACACAAACTCACTTTGAAATCACTTTTTAAGCTGTACATTATACAGCTTTTTTAATGCTCATTAAAATGTTTATATTTATATATAAATATAAAAGAGCACACTCTAGGTAGATTATAAAGTAACATATGAAAATGATAGTGAAATTACATTTATCATGTTTGCTTTGATCTCCCAGCCTTTCTCTTCTCCTGTGGAAGAACATGTCTTGCAATGTTGTCCGTTGTTCTTTATTGTATTTTGAAACTTAATTATATGATGTAAACATTTTTTGATGAATGCCTGGAGCTTGTTTGTATTGTTAGCTGTCAATTTCCAAGTCTCTGAGCATACAAAAGAACTGTTTTCATGTTTGTGTTTAAGATTAAGATTTTATTGTGTAAAGACAGTGTTTGGACTGTTATTATTGGCAGATATAATAAGGTGTTGAAAGCTTGCCTAAACTTTTTGATCTGATTCTTGATATCTACAACAGCTCCCTCTTCTTTAATTATGATGCTTTCACAGCTGACAAATTTGTGGGTTTCTATTAAGCTGTCTCCTTGGAGCTATGGTAGTGTTTCTTGGATTTTTTTTTTTCTCATTACCTCGGTTTTTCTTTTTGTTCATTTTTAAACCAGCCTTCTCCACTTCTTACTTAGACTTACATCCTCCCGCGCTGTTCAGCGCATTGGGCGGCAAGCTGTCTCAATAAAGATCTGTCATTGGCAATGTCTGAAGCCTCCTCCCATCTGGTGTCCACTGTTCTGAGGTCCTCCATGAAGGTATGATGCCAAGTTATACGAGGACGTCCCTGTTTGCGTTTTCCTCGTATTGGCCTCCATGTCATCGCAATTCTTGGTATGCGTAGTTCATTTTGTCATAGAACATGTCCCGCAAACCTCATGCGACGTTCTGTCACAACCTCACTGAGTGTTCGACTCCCAGTTTGGCATAGGATTTCCTTGTTTGAGACCCGATCTGTGTAACTGACTCTCATAATCCATGTCAGCCATTTTTGTTGAGCTACATTTAGTCATCTTCTCAATTTTGACAGATTACTTCCATGTCTCACATGCATATGTTGCAGTTGGAATGACAATTGTGTTGAGAAGGTGTATTTTTGTCTCCACTTCTATTGTGAGCATAAAAATTTTGTTTATATTTAGAAAATGAAATGTTTCACTTTCAGAAGACAAATAGCAGCAAGGAGTTATTGAAATCAAATTTTCAATAGTACTTAAAGTATTAATGATTGAAACACAACAGACAGAAACAAAACTGTGCTGAAAGCAATATTTTTTAAAAATTCAGATTGATTAAATTCTCTATTTTAAGTTCAAATGAAAACTTCTGAACATAATAATACAAGAAAATGGACAAAAAACTGTCAGCATATAAAGTGATTAAATCTTCTTATTGACAGACTGGTTCAGATTTAATGTAATTTATTACAATAGAAGCAAACACTTGATCTTTGAAATGTAGTGTTAACAAAGTGTTAAATTACTGGCTTATTTCCAATATTATGTTTACTGACCTATTTCCAATTTTATGTTTGGACTAGTATGTTTATCAGAGTTTAGTTTTGTGGGATATTAATGCATTCATTTGTAATGTTCATTTTTGTTTGTTATGCTTCATAAAAACCACTTGTGTACTTTTTTTTTTGATTCTTAGACAATGTTCAATGTTTTCCTTGACATAAATTTAGAGTATTGATAAAACAAGAATTAGTTAAATTAGTGACTTAAAATATTGTTGTAATTTAGTAACTGAGTTTTCTTTGTTTAAAATTCAAATTTCTCAATTGTCTATTTCTATGGAGCACTTGTTTTTTTAAATAGTCTTTTAAATTTTTTTTTGTGTATTATAATTGTATGATTGTATAAATATTATTGAATGCTTTATTAAGCTATATAGTTATTTATTCTTTTGAACTTTAACTTGAAAAGGTGCCATCTGATTTTATACAGTTATGTATCTAATACAATGTTAATTTTATTGCAGTATATCAGTAAACAAACGATCGACACTATATTTCTTTTTTCTTGTGCAGGAAGTTGTTCAACCAGCAAATCTCGACATGCCAGTTTAGACAGCAAGAAAGGAATTCTCCTGAACAGAGATACTTTGTCTACATCAAGCTCCAAAAAATCTCAGGCTATTTCTGGTACTAAAAAAGTTATTTGAGTAAATGATACCCAGCATTAACAACTCCTTTTGCTTTCTTCTTCTTCTTCTTCTAACCAGCTTTTTACTGCTGAGCTGTCAGCTCTTTTGCAGACTGTGCCAAGGAAAAATACTGTGCTGTTTTTTTCAGTTGCTCAGCACTGCCATAAAGGGTGTTGGTTATGTTGGGCTGTAGTGGTAGTAGGGTCTGCCTAAGGTGGATTAGGAGGGGGCATTCAAAAAGGATATGGTTTACAGTTTCATAAGGGTGGGAGCAGTGTCTACAAAGTGGGAGTTGTGTGGGATTTATTTTATTGAGATGATAATTTAAATGTGGCGTATGTCCTGTTCTTAGTTGGAAGATTGTACATTGCTCTTTGCGGGGGAGGAAGTTAATACTGTCCAGTTTGTTAGGCATGTTCATTTCTTTGTACATGGCTCTGCCTGTGTTTCCTGTAGCCCATTGGTTAAGCCACTCCTCTTTGTAGTTGTTGATTAGCATTGACCTTAGGGTGAGGTAGTTGACAGGTCTATCTGGTTGTTCCATAGATGATCCTGCCTTTGAGAGCTTATCTGCCCTTTCATTTCCCATGACACCAATGTGTCCAGGGATCCACTGTAATATGATGTTGATGTTTAAATTGGTCATCATTTGGTGTATTATCATTTTTAGTGTTGTCAACTCTTTTGGGCTTTTTGTGGTGCTGCTGTTAAGTGCTTGAAGAGTGGATTGTGAGTCTGTAAAGACAACAATATCTGATGGTGCTTGTATTCCTTCATGTAATTTATTTTCGACTGTCTGCAAGGCTATGGTAATTGCCTCAATTTCAGCTTGGAAGTTTGAGCAGAAGTCGCCACAGGGTGCACTTATTTCAAAGTGTATGTTTTTGGGGAAGACCAGGAAGGCACCAAGACCGGCATTGATGGTGGCTTTGAAGGCTGATCCGTCTGTGTATATATGGATGGTTGTTTTTGGATAGCTTTCAATTGTTTCAAGCGTGCCTACTTTGAGCTCCAGTGGATTTGATTCTTTTGTCAGAGTATTATTTATTAGATGTGTTTTAATTGTTGGTTGTTTATAGTTAAGTCCAGGAGTTATGTTTGGGAATCTGGTGATTTTTTCTCTGTTATTGGGTAGATGGTGTTTTAAGGCTAGTTCGTCAGTAATTTGAATCAGTGTTCTTTGCTTTTTTTTATTGTTTTTCCTATTTCTCTGTGTTAATAATTTATTTGGATGGTCATCCTCCAACCTTCTGTATCTCTCAATGGCTTCTAAAGCTGCTCTGTTGCGCCTTAACTTAAGAGGTTCAATATTTGAGTCTATTTCACAGGCAGCTGTGGGAGTGGTTCTCATACCTCCACTGACCAGACGCAAGGCTTGGTTTTGGACTGCGTCCAAAGCTGACTGATAGGTTTTGTTGGCAGCTACTTGTATGGAGAGGCAGTTATCCATGACAGATCTGACATATCCAGTGTATAACTGTCTTAAGGTTTTCTTTTCAGCTCCCCAGGATGTTCCTGCTAGGTGTTTCATTATGTTTAATCTCTGAGATGCCTTTTCTTTTAAATCAGCCATAAAGTGTTTTAGAGACATTCTTTGGTCTAATTTTACACCAAGATAAGTTGGATTTTCTTCTTTATTTATTGGCTGTGAGTCTATTTTTAGGATGTAGTTTCTTTTTGCTATTTTGTTACTGTGGCTAAAGATTGAATAAACTGACTTTTCTTTGTTTATTTCCATTTTCCATAATTTTGAAAACGTGGAGATAGTTGTGAGGGCTCTGTTTAATTTGGATCTAGTCAGCACTGGATATTTCTCTGTTGTCCAAATTAGGAGATCATCTGCGTAAAGTGCCTTATTGACTGAAATGAGGTCTGGGAGGTCATTCATGAAGATTAGAAAGAGTGTACAGCTAAGGGCTGAACCTTGCGGTAGGCCTTCTTCCAAACTTTTTTTACTAGAGATGGCGCCTTCAAATCGGGTTTGGATGGTTCTGTTTTTTAGGAAAGCCCTGATCCAGCTGTACATTTTTCCATGGATGCCCATTTTTTTCATCTTCAAAAATAGACCTTTTCTCCACACTCTATCATAGGCTTGTTGCAAATCTATAAATACTGCTGTAGTGTGTTTGTTTTCGTGGAACCCTTCTATTGTGTCCTGGATAAAGCGAAAGAGGTGGTCTTCTGTTCTACTTGCTTTCCTGAAGCCAGCTTGTGCGTTGTGGAGTGAGCAAGTGCTTTCTAGCCACCAATAAAGTCTGTTATTAATCATTTTTTCTGCCATTTTGCCAATGTTTGATGTTAAAGATATTGGTCTATAGCTTTTAGGGTCTCCTGGTGGCTTATTTTTCTTGAGGATGGGTATTATGTTTGCATTTCTCCATTCCTGTGGTATGTCTCCTGTTCTCCATGTATAGTTGATAAGATTGAGTATGCAGTTTTGGGCCTGCCATCCTAGTCCCCGGATCATTTCATTTGTTATTTTATCTGGTCCAGGGGATTTTCTTAACCTAAGGTTTTTTTGGGCAGTTTTGAGCTCATATAGAGTGAAGGGAGCGTCAAAGATATGACAGCTGACAGTTGGAGCTTGTTCTTCTCTTTTTAGGATATTGCTAAAAGCCTGGTCCAGTTGTTTTCTTGGTTTTGTCTTATTTATGCTAGCAAAGTATTTGTTGAAGGTTTCTGCCTTTTTTAGATTTTCTGTAATTAAGTCATCAGTGTCTTTTAATGGTTGGGGGTTAGTAATTTGCTTTTTTCCTGCTAGCCGATGCAGAAGGGTCCAGGCCTTTCGACCATCCTTGTTTAGGTCTAATTTTTCACATGTTGTGGTCCAGTTTTTCTTTTTTTCTATTTTAATTTTGTATCTAATTTGACCTGTTAATTTATTGTAAATTGTCTTGTTCTCTCTAGTGGGGTTTATTTCTACAGTCTTCCTGGCATTGTTTCTCTCTTTTACTAAATTGTTCAGTTCTGGTGTCCAAAAAGGTTTGTATTTTCTGACTTGACCTCGAGGAATGTGTTTTTTTGCTGCTGCTAAGATGTTAGAGACTATAGTTGCATAGGTTGTGTTCACATCTGCCTCGATTATGCTTGATAGTCTTGAGTCTGTCTCTTGTGAAAAAGCTGCCCAGTTTGCTTTTTTATAGTTCCATCTAGTTGTTTTTCTGTGTTGGTATCTACCTGGTGTTCCAATACTGAGGAGTATAGGCCTGTGGTCACTACCAATGTCTTCAAGAACTGTAAGTTTAGAAGAGTTGATAATATCTGTAGAGATAAAGGTTAGGTCAGGTCTGCTAGTTGTGTTGTGTGCTCTATGAAGGAATGTTGGAGGTGATGTTTTATTTTGCTTTAAATAAGATTATAAGATTACATCTATACATTTCTTTTTAGTTCATTTTGACATATATAAATTTCTTTCCAGTTTATTTTGACATTTATAAATTTCTTTCAGTTCATTTTGACATTCCAGTTGGTTTAGAAGAAAATGAGGGTGACTTTTTAGAAGCCACAGATAAAACAGAAAACACTTTTGAGGAAGGGCTTCTAAAAATGATTGACATTCAGCAAAGAAATTTAGATCAATGGTGTTTTGCAGAGCACTACAAGCCTCATATACTTCAACAGGTTTGGATGTTTACTAATATACAGACCTTTTACTACATTACCATATAAAAAAATCAGCTCTAGTCTTTTACCATAATCTTCTTCTTGACTTAGCAGAAACAAAAAATATTCATACATAATATTTAATGAAAGATATTTTTAATGAAAAATAAATGTATACAATGTATATTTTTACATAATCACAATTTCTTTTTTTTACAAAGGCATTAGAAGTCACCAATTACAGCAATCTAGACACAATAATTTTCTAAATCTCATTCCCTAGACAATTTAATTATTGAAAAAGCAAAGCTTAATACTTTTTTTTTCCTTTTTTTTTATCTGTATAATTAGCACAATTGTTAAACACATTTTGTTTCATACATAACAAAGCATTTTCTTCTAATACATTCTCTGATAAAAAAAATTACTATAAAATGATTGTTTATTCAAGTATAGTTTATTAGTGCACCCTGGAGCTAGGACCAAATAGACTTTGAAAAAGAACTTCTGAAAAGTAAATTCACATTTTTTAGACCAATGCATTAAAAATTTTAAAGCATGTAAACCTTATGAGACTTTTTGTTTTGCAGGTTCTATTAGATGCATCTTACTATCTTCCTATTCAAGACACTTATTACCACAAGAGAGACAACAGTGTTTTGTTGGTTCTACATAATCCATTCAATAGAGAATTCAAAAATCATTTTGATTGGCACAAAGAAATTCATTCTGATATGGGATTCAGGTCTAGATTCTAAATTGAAATATATTTTTAAAAAAACTAAGAAAACTAAACCATTGAAAATTTAGGAAGATTTATATATTGAATAATATTTTTTCAATTATGATTCTATTATACATTGAGTGACTCTACCTGTCTGACCACATTAGACTTGGACATTGAGTGACTCTACCTGTCTGACCACATTAGACTTGGACATTGAGTGACTACCTGTCTGACCACATTAGACTTGGACATTGAGTGACTACCTGTCTGACCACATTAGACTTGGACATTGAGTGACTACCTCTTAATATTGCAAAGTGTTTTTGTCTTACTAGAATTTTATGCCCTGCTAATTAAGTTGATCATGTCATTTAATACATTTCATTTTTGTTTTGTAGAAATTATTTAGAATACACAGCAGAATCGATTTCTGATTGGCTAAAAGAAAAAGAAGCTGAATATCAAGGGAAACTATTATCTAAGGAAATAGATACTATTTATAAAGAAGAAGAAGAAAAAGCTAGAGAAGCAGAAAAACTAGAAAAAGCTAAAAGAATCAAATCACCTAATAGATCAGGTGTGTTGCAAGTAATAGATTTAATATATCAAAGCTTGTTTTAAAACTTAGGTGTCAACTAATTACACTTGTTTGAAATGTATTATATTTGATTTATTTTGTTAGTATGAGTTTAAAAGAATTAGTTAAGTAGCAGAAAAACTTAGAAACAATTGTTATGGTTTAGCAATAGTAGACCTACTTTCATATGTAATAAGTTTTGTGATGCACACTTTCTGCATCACTTTAAGATACTATAATTTAGGTTAACGTTAATTGGGGACTCCATATCTATGTGAAATACTGTACTCCACATTAAGCTTAGGCTCAAAGTCTCATTATTAGTTCTTCTTTTAGTTATGTTAATGTTTTGACTCCACTCATATTTTATTACAATTAACATTACCTGAGATTTTTGCAAGCTCCATTTTTTTCATATTATCAAGGAAGATGACAATAAAATTGATTATTGTAGTTTTGTTTGAGAGTTTATTACTATTAAAAACTTATATGCAGTAAATCATAAATGTGTTTTAGTGTGTAAAATTATTTTTTTTATATTCAAAAGTTTTCTTTTTTATTTAAAAGTTTTAAGCAATTTATTTAAAATATTTAAATAGTATAAATTATTTCTCCATTTTGATTCCTATGTACATTGATCACAAGATCTGAAAAGGGTTGCTCTGCTTTTGTTTTTACTTTGACAATGGACAGAGTGTGTAGAAATTAAAGTATTACTAAAGTAAACTCTGCTATGAAATATTTATTGAATTTTTATTTTTAAAGCCATCAATGTTGACAAAGCCTAAAGCATTTCTTATAGATTTAAGAACTTTATTGAGAGAGAAAATTTTCACTGCCAACTCTTATACTTTCTTTTAACTATATGTTTAAAATGTATTTTCATGAAAATTCTTCCTTTTAGTTAAAAGCATACCAGTGATTCCAAACCATTTCTATGCATCTTTCTTTGTTAGCTTCAAGAACTAAATCTCCTGGGAAGTCTCCCTCTAATGAGAAGATAACTGTTCCTCTCAATCCTTACATACGTCAAGGCTCACTTAAAGCTCAGCAGGCAGAGAATGACAAACTTGCTAAAGAAGAAGAAGAAAAAGAGAAACAGAAATTGGAAAGAAAATCAAGATCTTCTCAAATAAAAGAAAGAACAAAGGTATCAATAATATCATTGTTTTCATTTTATCAGTTTGTTTTTTAAATAGAGTAAGTGGACTTTTTTTATGATCTGTAGAGTTGTTGTTGCATGCATTATTGCAGCATGCCCGTAATATATCCATGGTCCAATAAATATGCAGTAAGATAAAATGTTCAAGTAAACTACAGGATATTATTGAGAAAAATTGGCTGACATGTTTGTTTTGTATGTTTTAACTCAATTGACAAAGTGGTCTAATCTTTATTTTTTTTTTATCTCTTTATTGGCTTAGAATTGTTGTTTTTTTATTTTTTGATGTTATTTTTTATTTGAAATGATTTTTTTTTTCGTTAGTTTAATAAATCATAATTAGTTTTGTCTTCACAATTTGGTTTATTGTTCTTTGGAAATCTGGAAGGAACACTATACAAAAAGTGTTGCAAGAAGATGTCCATAAGCTCTGCTCATACACACAAAAATGGAGGCTAGAAATAAACACCTCCAAGATGGTCTATTCTCTGTTCATATTTGGGACTGGCATTCTCAGGCAACCTTTCCGACTATCCCTCAATGGAGTGACTCTCAGCATGAAAAAGCTACCCAAGTACCTTGGTTTAACTTTAGATCCCAAACTAAAAATGTGTGAGCATATTCAGGAAGTTGCAAAAAAGGCCTCAGAGCAATTTTGCATTGTGCGGAAGCTGGCATCCACAAAGTGGGGAGCCTGAGCAGACATGCTTCAATCACTGTATTTAGGAACAGTCCAAGCGCAGATTGTAGTCTACCTGTGCAAATCAATTGAGGAAGGTATGTCAAGATAGCCCTCCTGATTGGGACCGGAAAGTTAGTGCAGCATTGTTCGCCTATCGAGAGGTACCTAATAAGACAACAGGGTTGTCGCCATTTGAGCTTGTCTATGGAAGACATATGCGGTCGGCTTTTTAAAGCGAGGATTGGACTTTACAGCCATCTTCGAGTCCATAGGAAATGAGAAATGTGCTCATCTTCGAACACGAAGAAGGAGCTATATATATAACACATTGACGACATTCCCGACATTGAAAAAAGGTGCCAGTATGTGTAGCATATCTATTTGAGACTTCCTGTGACATATGGTGACTTGAAGTCTCTGGATATGATTCCGTGCCTTTTGCACAAGGTAATTTATGAGTAGAGTAACTGACCATGGGACAGAAGTCAGTTGTTTCCTAGACTCCTATGGTAGGAGCATGATGTTTTTTTTATTAAAGAATATGTAATTTAAGAAAAGTATTAGGGTCTCCGTGTGATTTTCATTTTGATACCATGCTTGGATTTATGCATTAATGTGATGGCCGGAAATGCCTTATTTCCTATTTGTACTTATTATAGTGTAATAATGCACAAATTGTAAGACAAATTTCCTTACGGACAACAAAGATTATTATTATTATTATTATTATTAATATAGCTCTTGAACAGCTTGATAAGACACAGTCCCAAGCACTAAGATTTCTCTGTTGAACCTTTAGGACAAGTCCAGTAAATGCAGCTGAAATAATGGCTAATGTAGATCTTAGAAGGGAATGGTCAATACTGACTTTCTTTAAAAGACCGGATGAAAACCTCCCAGTAGCAAAACTAGTTGATGGATGGAGATGCAGAAGATGTATCCAGATGAAGTATTTTACGCATCATACTATTAGAATGTCTGATAAAGGTGGCCTCTCCACCAATAGATGTTTTCATAACCTTTCACCTTGTTTTCATGCAATGAGGAAACTAGTAGACCTTGGAAGAGCAGGTTATGGCATCTCCATAGATTTTCTTGGCTTAGTCTCAGTTAAAATCTTTGAACCATGTTGTAGTGTTTGCCTTTGATGCAGAGGCCATGGCAGTCTATGAATCATTAAAATTCATTGACTTTCAACTCAGCAAGGGAAATTAGATGGCAATACAGATTGTTGTGGTCACTGTCTCAAAACCTGTACTACAGGTCCAAGGCTTTGCAAAACCTGTACTACAGGTTTTGCAAAGCCTTGGACCATGCCTCCCCCCCAATATTGACCACTGTCTTCACTCAACATAAATCAATGCTATGGCTCCCCTGTTATAATGCAGTGGGTACAGAGTCACATAGGTGTGACTGCAGACTCCTTGGCCCACCAGGGAGAGCTAACACCAACCACAGAACAGGCTGTTAGTTTTCATCATGCTCTGGTTAGAATCCAAAAAATATTAATGGAAAAGTAGTTTGAGTGTTGGGACAAGTGCCAAAAAGCCAGTGGAGTCAGGGAGCGCATGAGATGCCCTAACCGCATGTCCCCATGATGGAAGCTGTCCAGGCCTGAGCAAGTTATTATAGCACAGTGCAGGAAAGGCCACTGTTCTGTTGGCTCATATTTCTCATGGCTATGGCCAAACTTTGACTCAAGGTGCCCCCACTGCAGGGAAGAAAAGGAAACTATGTCTCATATTCTTTTTGACTGCCCCAGACTTTCTGATCTCCATTCTTGACTTGTATAGTTAGATGTATGCTCTATGCAAAACAGCAGGGTTTCAGTCCAGGGTTTTTTCAAGAAAGAAAGGATTTGAGCCACTCAAGCCCCCACTCAAATGGAGTTTGATGATGATGAATTGTTTTGTTTTATGTTTTACTATTTATGTTTTTATGATATGTGTTTTATAATCATGATATAGTTTTAAATGCATATTTATTTATAATTGATAATACACAATTTGACAACGTTAGCAAATATTTATAACTGAAATGTCTTCATTTTAATACTGTTTAATTAATATTGCATTTCAATCTGATGTAGTATATACTGTATAAAAAATACAAAATATCTGCCTGGTCATGTGGTAGTGCTATAGACTCTCATCATGATGACTCTAGAATTGAACCCTGCCTACTCCCATCCATGTTAGGACATAATAAGCCCCATGTCTGAAAACTGGCACAAGCCATTCCTTCAAATAATTTGTAGTGGATTATAATTTGTTTGATGATTTCATAGCTTGAGCTATAGCATTGTAAGATTCAATCTTTTTCAATGTTATCTTATTAAGGAAGATAAAACTGAGAAAGAGAAGTCAAAGAGCCCAAGAGGTAGTGCCAAATCTAGTAAGACAGCTATGAATGAACAGGAGATAGTAACAACAGTTGAGCCAGTCAAAAAATCAAAATATTGGCCTGTAAGTTCTTATATATTTAAGTATTTTGTTTTCTACCGACCACCTGCGGACAATGGTTTTGCTTGCTCTGGATGTGACAAAATATGTAGGTCACAGCTGGGACTGCACAGCCACGGGGAAACACTGTATTCCTCACTAATCTTCGGATTTGAAGACAAGCCTATTATTTTTTTATTTTTTTTTCTAATATAAACATCATATTTTTAAATCAAAATTTTATTATACCATAATTTGAGCAAATATGACCCACTTTCAACAATCTTAACATTAAAGACCATGTTTTCTTTTTAGTTTTATGGATACAATACAGGCAACCAACTTATTCACATATCAGGCTTAACAACAACATTGTTCCCTACTGATGGAGGCCAAATTAAAATTGATAGAACTGAAATTGCTCAAGGTACTATTAAATATAAATATTTAGTTAGATTTGCTTTAGTTACATGAATAAACAGCCAATTATTGATATATAAATGTAGCAATTATTAATTGGATAACAAATGATTAAGTCATATAAATTATATTGATTAATTGTGCACTATACAATAATAATATTATTATTAATATTAAAAGCTATAAATAAATAAATGTTAAACTACTGTATGGATTTTGAGTTATAAACTTCTAATCCAAAAAAAAATAATTTTTATGATTAAAATAACAGAATAATAAAAAGAATAGAATAGTAAAAGAATTATATACAAATGCAATCTTGTCTGAAAGAGAAAAAGTAGCTTCTGTAATCCTACTTTCTAAGAGAGTATCACCCTTTAAGTGTTTTTTTGAAATATATAAACTAGTTGGCAGGACTGTCGTTCAGACTTATCAATGGTCCCTGGTTCATACCTAGCCTGCTCCCATACCCCGTTGTCCTGCACAATGTTTGGACTAGGAAGTAAATTATCTTCAACTCTGAAGGAACATCTGAAACATGGAAAACATTTGACATATTATTCATCCTCATTCTTTCTGTTTTCTAATACAGGAACAACTTCAGTGAAAAGCAGTCTGTTCAAAGATGATCATATATTTACTGTGCATTTACTAAACCCAGTGGACAAGATTGAGAAAAAGGAAGAGGAGCAGCTCCAAGAATCTAAGAAACTAGAAGAGATTATAGCACAAGGGGATCAGCCAATCTCAAATGAATCTCCTGTTCCTATAACTGTCATTGCAGAAGAGGATAAAGCAGCAGATTCAAGTAATCTAATGTTTTACTGCATGAATACATTGAAAGCCTTATTGGACTTCTCTCCCTTTTTTTAAAATTAAAAATAAGATTAAATTGATCAATTATTTCATCATGGATTTAGTTTTCTATTACTATTAATCTCATTTGTATATGCCCCACATAAAATGAAAAAAAAATTGATCTATAGGGCAAATAATGTAAAGGTCATCTGTGGCCCACAGCGAATGTGGTTGTCATGTGGCCAGCACAATGACCAACCGCCTTTACTTTTCCTCAACTAATGTCAGGTACCCATTAGAGCTGGGTGGAGCTGGCCCTAAAGATTCTGACATTAATAATCCCAGTATTCACTGGGATTTGAACTTAACACCCCCAGTTCAGAAGCTAAGATCTTTCCACTCAGCCAACACATAGAAGATCAAATAATGTTCTACCTTCACATATTTATGGCTTTTAGGAAATTTACATTATCTGAGACTTATTAGATTGAGATTGAGTAGATGATCTAATTTGTTTCTAATATTTAATGATTGGATACCATTTTATTTAAATTTTCTTCAACCACTAAAGCTCAATAAAGCTCACTATGTAAACCTATTTCAATAACTAAAATGTTTTTCTGGATGGCTTCCTGGTCATGTGATATATGCTCTGGACTGACTTCTTAATGGTTCCTGGTTCAAACCTTGCCTGCCAACATCCCTTAGCATCCTTGAGAAGGTTTGGGCTTAGATGTAATAATCTTCAAATCTGAAGAAACATCCAAACTATTTAAAACAAACAATTTCTGCTCCACTACAATAGTGTATCTAGGAGAATTTATTAGGTATAGACCGAAATGTCATTTATGATTGTTCTAGGTTAACACCAATAGCTTCAAGTTCTACAAGGAACATTCTTACTTAAGTGACCTAGAGGATTACATACCTCTTAGAAAAAAAGTATGATTTTTGACAAAGAGATGCAATGCATCTCTGCAATGCAAGATATTGAAATATACAAAATGACTTAAATTAGTAATAAAAATTAGACATATTTTGAAGCATGTTTCCAACTAGAAAAAATTTTCTCTAGTATTAGATATAAAAAAATGTAGGTTTCCATTCAGACTTTATTAGAAGTAGTCAAACATTTAAAACAAAACAAAACCTTTAAATATTTTGGTTTAGTAATTAAGGAAAAATTATCAAATTACCCTGCAAAAAAACAATGACTGTAATTAATTTAAATCTATAATTAGCATGTAGGATCAATACATGTATGAGTATGTAATATAAAATTATCTTTTTTTTGTAAGGGATGTCTGTAAATAATAAGAATGAACCAGAGAATCAAATGCCTGAAGCATCAAATGAATCCAAAGTAGATGTGGAAGAGAAGGTTGTAAAGAATAAAGTCAAACAAAAACCTGTGAGTCAGTTTGGTTCAGTCACAGCTGTTCTTTCTGATGGCATGGTGTTGGCATTTAGCCAGTTTGGACCATCAGGAGAATCAAAAGGTCTGTATTTAGTAATTAGTTAAATGGTTATTTAAGTGTGTATATTAAATTAAAGTTATTGATGACCAAAGTAGCTTTTTTTTTTATTGGGCATTTCTGTGTAGAATAAGCTTCACTGAAACTGTAAGCATCTTAAAGGATGTTTTTTTTTTATCTGAATCATAGTTTGTTTGTTTTTAGCATTAAGGTATTATCTGTAACAGTAAAATGAAGCACTAAATGGTTGTCTTATGTTCTCAGAATGAGGGCAGATGCATTTAATAAAACTTTTTTAAAAACCTATTTATGGAGAACAAGCAAAAGGAACATTTCAATATGGTGCATCAATGCTCACTTGTTGTTATTTGACATTAGTAAACATCAAATTTACAGGAATAAACCCTAACCCTCTCTCTATATATATTGATATATCAATACGAAACACAACATATTTGCCTTCTACATTTTGTTGACTATAACACTACATTTTTCAGCTGAAATTTTAAAGGAACCATGTCTTCCTACACCATCAAAAATTGAAACCCCAAATTCATTGCAGCATCCTTTGTCACCAGCTCGAAGCAAAAAAGATTCAAAAAGAAGCCAGCAGCTTCTCCCAGATTCTATAGAAAAGGTAAGAACATATTTGATTTTGAAGCTTTAGTTTAGGATGTCAATGTAGCAATGAATATTAATTAAGTAGAATTTCTTTTAGAACTCTTTGTGTATTGAAAAAATTATGATAATTCTAAACCATTTTTGTGTTACTAATTTTGTTTTAGTTTGATGAACCAATCAATGAAGTAAAAGTTGAAGAACAAAGGGATGTTATCCAACAAGAATTTCAAGATATTTTTGTGACATGTCCAGATGGTCTTCAGGTCATGTACTTTTTACAAAGCTCAGTTGGTATGTCAGTTTCTTAGTGAAAGTATTTTTTATTTATAATAATAACTACCATTATAATGTTCATATATTTAGTAGAACTTAGAAAGTGTTAAAAGTACACAGTGGTTGAGCAACCTACACAAAACAAGAGAGGAAACCAATTTCATTTGCATTGCCTTCAAAGGATCTTAAAAATAAAGTGGAAAGAAAAAGTGTGTAATACAGAGATCCTCGCAAGAATGGGCCTTCCCAGCATCTTAACAGTCCTCAGGCAATGCTGCCCACTGCTCAGACGTGTTTGTTGGATGGAGGACAATCGCATCCTAAAAATCATTCCGTACGGCCATCTTGTGTCTGGCTCTAGAACTGGTCGCCCCCACCTCCATTATGTTGATGTGATAAAAAGGGATTTAAAATCAGTGAACATTGATATTGACCACTGGGAAGACATAGCCTTAGACCACACTAGTTGGAAAGAGATGGTGACCAAGAAAGCTACAGAAAGCGAGAAAACATGGGCCTCAATTCTTGAAGAAAAGCGTGCCACACAGAAAATGACCAGTTCCTCTACCACCAAAGCAAAAGTCACCTTGGCCTACAATGTGGACGGGAGTGTCTCTCCGAGATAAGGCTCCACAGCCATATGATAAAGTTTTCAAGATGAACCATAGTCGTTTTAACGACTGAAGGAGGCCAATGGTTGAACAATAAAACACTTTACTGACAATATTAAGATTTTAAAATTGAAATGCTGATATGAGTCAGATTTTTTAAAATTTCAGATCTAATTATTTCCTTGCAAATGCCTGATTCTAATGGTTGCATGTTAGTGTATAGAAAAATGTTCATTTGTTGGTTGTGCTCGAAACATATTGTTACTAATGAGAGGTCAAAGAAACATGTTTAGTTTATATCATCTCACCGTTGAAGCTTTCACACTTGATAGTTTTGACCAATTCTGTTTGTTCCACCAAGTATAGCACCACACTTGATAGTTTTGACCCTTTCTGCTTGTCCCACCAGGTATAGCACCACACTTGATAGTTTTGACCAATTCT